>QRFJ01000417.1:699083-782295 GCA_006176705.1 Cocos nucifera
TAATATATGATTTTAGATCTGATTTATTTTAATATTTTGATCATATGCTATGGTTTCGAATCTAGGCTTTTGTAGAAAATAAGTTCTTAATTTAAAGTCTACAAAACTAATATGTCATATATATACATTCTAGATTCAAAATAAAAAAATATATATCAATATATGCAATAAGAGGATCTAATCTAAACATAAAATACATCACATGGATCAGATCATAAATTATTTAAATTTAAATTTAAAATTTAAAAATAAATCATAAATTACTTTAGATTTTATCTAATATATTTATGATTTTGGTTATTTAGGTCAGTACATACTAGGACAATCTCTCCACCATAAGGGGTAAATCTCACAGTAGGACAATCTTATAATCAGTATGTCCGACCCGATATTATTTAGATACAATCTAAATAATCTAAAATAGATCTAACATCTATTTAACTTTAAATTTAAAATTAAAAAATAAATTATAAAATTATCTAGATCATATCTAACTTATTCATAATTCAAACTTCTGGATCAGCACATACTAGGACAACCTCTCCACTGTAAGAGGTAAACCTTACAGCAAGACAACCTTATAATCAATATGTGTAATCTTTAAAATTTTATTTTTAGATTTATTTTAATATAAATATAATTATGTTATAAAAGAACCTAGATGCTCTGATACCACTGATAGAAAATATGCAGGATTTCATGCTTGAATTTCAAAATTTTTTGAAATAAAATGTAGTAGAAGATGTAGATTAAACTATTTAATCTACAATAGCATGTAATCTAATCACTAAACTCTACATCTAGGATCTATAATATGTCATAATACATTCTTAAATCTAAAAATAAATATTTTGATATTGATCAAATCAATACCCTAAATCTAGAATAATTTTAGATCTAAATCTTAGATCGCATCTAGGTGAGGGAAGAGATCAAATCTCTTACCTTCGCATGGGTCAAGAACTTCATGGTTGAATTTTATTATTGTCTTTGGAGCAGCACATGCATTCAATCTCTATAGAAAGTCCATATGAAGCTGTAACACAAATCGGAGGTTCGTCGAATGAAAATTCGCTCCAAGTGCTAGCTTCTTGTAGATCCCTCCTGATGGTTAATCTAAAATTTATTCTTTTGATCTCTTAGAAACTCCAAGAGATGAAGAATAAGAGGAGGAATAAGAGAGAAAT
Source organism: Cocos nucifera (assembly GCA_006176705.1). Taxonomy (NCBI): domain Eukaryota; kingdom Viridiplantae; phylum Streptophyta; class Magnoliopsida; order Arecales; family Arecaceae; genus Cocos; species Cocos nucifera. Next base: position 700,271 of record QRFJ01000417.1, read on the forward strand.
TCAATCCTTGGATGTTTCAAAAATCAAAAATAAAACATATGAGAAAAAGCCCTAAGAGAAAACAAATCCTCTCTTTCAGGACATCAACGATTGATGTCCTAAAAAATATCTCTATGCTAAGATAAGAGGAGACATTCTCCTCTATATTTTTTTCATGTTTCTAGATCCATGATTATCTAATTTTTCTCATAGAAAAATCCCACAAGAGATGGAGAAGAAGGGTTCTTAAAGAAACCCTAAGAGAAGACCTTTCTTCTCTTCTTCTTCTCTCATCAGGACATGATCTGATCATGTCCAATGATGACCACCATGCCTCAACTATCTTGAGCACTCATCCTCCACACCCTCTTCCTTTCTCTCTCAAATTTTTATCACATAAATATACACAAAAGAATAGGAAGGAAAAACTTGAAAGAAAAAACCAAGAGAAGACAATCTTCTCTTACCTTTGTCCCTTCAAGACATCAACTTTTAATGTCTAGATAAAGACCTCTTCTCTAAGAAACTTGGTAACCCAAACCTCCATGCCTCCTCCTCCTTTTCTTCTAGTTTTATCATAATTTTTTTAGATTTTTTCACATCCAAAAATATCTTATAAGAGGTGCCCCAATTAGATAAGAAAGACTAGGTCAAACCTAGTCTTATATGGACTCTAGAGAGGAGTTTTAGGAGATATCCAACTCTTGGATGCCTTCCTCCCTATTTTTTGGTGTGAAGACCAGAAAAGCACATGCAAAACCAAAGAAAATAAGTACACAAAAGAAAGAGAGGCATGAAGAAAAATTTCATAAGGAAAGGAGGTGTTTTGGAGAATTGGAACTCTATCAAATAGAGTCCAAGTCTTAACAATTTTCTTTATTTGACCAAGTCAAATAAAATTTGAAAAACACCTAGTAAGGGGCATGGAGAACCTCTCTTAGGCATGAAGAAATATAAAAAAAAAATTAGAATTAAAAATATAATGGGTGTGGGATCTTTCTTAGCTGGCGCAAGAGCGAAGGGAAGAGTCCTAGTCTAACAAGGACTCTCCAATGTTGACTAAGTCAAACATAATTAAAATCTAATTTAAATTAGATTTTAGTTAACCTATTTAATAGATAATTCTAATCTAATTAAAAATCTAATTAAACTAAATTTAAATCATATTTAAATCTGATTTAATTTCTAATCAAATTAGAAATTAGGTGCACTCAAGTCCTAGTCGAACAGGGACTTGTTCTCCCTTGCAATTGACTTATCCAATAAATTAATTAGACTTAATCTAATTAAGTTCAAACTAATTATAATTAAATTTAATTTAATTAGACCTAATCTTAACCTGATTGCTCAATCAAATTGAGCAAATTAGCAATTCAATTGTTAATTGATCCTCCTACAACACTTGCATTAGGTCAAACATCAATCGTATTGATAGTTTGACCTAAGAACGATTCTCAATCATTGATTATCCATTTTATCAAGCTACAATCTCTAATGTGTGTAACCCCATAGGTTCGAATCTAAGCCAATAGTATGGGATCTAATTTCTATACCAATCAGAATGACCATCTAGTAATGGTACCCAATGTCTAGATAGGTTGGATGTATGCAAAGCAATATTCTTAGAACCCTGGCCCATGGTTACCGTATAATTCATTTCTTTGATCAATAATGCTCAAGATGACTTCGAGTACACCATCAATACTTATACAAATCATCTCTATTGTGTCTCAAAATTTTGCAAATCTCGTAACTCCTCATGAGGATTACCTAGGCTTAGGTTTTGCTAAATTGAAATATAGCGAGCCATTTTGTTTCTGAAGTTAATCAAGAGTGGTCAATCCCATCTTGACTCACACACCAACTCTATAAGTATTTGACTATACCTAAAAATTTTTCAAACCTATATTAGAAATACAAGTAGTCTAGCACCAAAGTATAATGAGTTGATTGCAAGTTACCATGCTGATCTCAGGTCAGAGGGACACTTATACCCATTGACCTTAGCTAGCTACTCTTAATAGTAGAGTGCTACATTGATCATGTTCAGTGTAGATGTACTCCTACATCTCATCTGGATGCCATACCAGTGTCTCCATACCACTTGATTACGAGGACAACCAATGCATATGGCATACAACGATCTACACTTAATAAGTTATCATCCTTATTAATAACTTATCATTTGATCATGAATAGTTTAAGAACTATTCGATAAATTCTCTTTTATCAATTGATTGTGGTTCTAAAAACTTCATCATAATTTAGGAGTTCATTTAAGAAAGATAGAACTTTTATGATAAACCAGCCAAATAACTATTATTATATGATAATCCATACAAAGGTTCCAATCATCTACAACTTAGATGATCGGCTTTAGAACATATTTTCCAACACATTAGTGGATGAAGCATATGTTAGATGTGTGCCCTAGAAGCCAGATTGGCCGACACCTATTAAATACTTTCTAGGGGCATTTTCATAATTTTGACTTAAATTAAATTAAAGGGTTATTTATTCTATCACATTGTGTATAAGGTGTCTGTGATACATCTATTGAGTTAATAGGCATGATAATACATATTCTCAAGAGTTGAGAATTTAAGGCATGAGTTATTATAATTAACTCACAAACTACTTTCGATCGTAGGATCATCATGAGGATGGTGATCAATCTGAAAGATCGATGTACAATCACTTTTTTAGAATAGATGAATCTTGAGTCTATGGTATGGAGACACTGCAGCGAGAGTATAGATACTTGTTGAGAATAAGGGCACTGAGCGTGACCATCTCGAGCAGTCATAAGGAAGTCTATCTTCTCGTCGATGACTAGCTCGATGCTGCAGTGTGTGTCTAGTTCTTTGACTTGAGGTGCATTGGCAATTTACCTTGAGGGTGTTATAGTTTGACTACACCATAGCTCGGTCTCCTATCCATTCAAAATTTTGAGGTGTATGTTGGCTATAGCATGTTCATTATAGGAATTGGATCGCACCAAGATGGGATCTATCAACCTCGATAGAGGAGAAGTGGTCCTATGATGATCATGAGATCGAGTCCTAAAACCTATGGCCATGATAGTGTAAAATAATAGAAAAAAGTTTTTATTAGTATTTCACATCGGACTCGAATCGAATGATTCATTTATTTGATGGGTATTGGATTTGATGAGTTCACCTTAACCCTAATCCCATCGAAGCTCATGATAGAAGAACCCAATCACACAAGTAGCTGCACCAAGAGATTCATTTTTTGATTCTGATAGATTGCCACCATATACTGCTAGATGTTACTAGTGGATTTTGAGTTCAATTAGCATTGTCTTGATGATTGACAATTCTAATTAGATGAATCGAAAGAGTTCTAATCCATCGAAAGGTGTTTCAATGATATCGATGATGGAGATCATGACATGTCTTATTACTATACAGAATTGAACTTAATTGGATCATACAATCAAGGATTTGGGTCTGGATGTCATCAATTAAGCTAACCCAGTTTGATTGATTTGAATTAGATTCAATTAAGTTCAAGAAAATCGTGCTAGCACACGATTGAACCTAATATTCTCCTTCTATCCTCTTTCTGATTCATCTTGACTGAGCCTAATTGGATTTGACTCACTCAAAAGTCTTGTATGGCTCTATCCTTGTCTGACTGAAACTTGTCTAGATTAGAAAAGTCTCGTCCTAACCTGATCGAGGCTTGTCCTAATCCATCGGATGGAAACAGGACAAGACCTGCTAATTTCTGAAACTATTTGGACAAGGCTTATCTGGGAACTCTATAGGGTTTTATCTTGATCTGACTGAACCTTGTTCTAGCCTGATTAAGACTTATCCTAAATCTCATAAGATGGAAACAAGACAAGGGTTGTCTTTGCCAGATTAGGGCTTGTCCTAAAATCATGAGATGAAATTTGGACAAGTCTCTCCCAAAAATTCTAGATGGATTTTTCTTGATCTGACTAGATCGAGTCCTAGTCTAATCAAGGCTTGTTCTAACATGATTAGAACTTGACATAAATCCATTGGATGGGACTTAAAAATTGCTTGTCTTAAATCTCATGAGATAGGAATAAGACAAGGGTCAAAGGTTGACCTGGTCTTGCAGGAATTGAAGGATAAGGCATGTGCCTCCTGGAGATTTTCTAGGGGCACGCATCCCTAGATGCATTCATGATGAAGAGAGGGTGCACATCCCCTTATGGAGTGTGCCCTGTGGATAAGGATAGATTGAGTTGGGGTTTATCCATTCAAAGTGTTTGAATGGGTCAAAGAAGTTTGAATTATTCAAACTTCTAGGAGAGATGTTATCTACGCCAACATCCTCTTATCCTAATGGATTCCATGCCATTTCTTATTATTTTTTTGTGACAAAAATCTGAAAAAAAGGGGTGTGGGGCATGGAGACCATGGGAGAATCCTTCTGCATGTTGGCTTTGACCTGTTCAAAGTCACATGCAAAGGGACTCTTGGTTTGGTCTATTTAAAGGGTCTGCACAAGCTGTTGTGCATAGAAATTTTTTTATGACTAAGTCCTACCAAAATCTCCATCTCCTCACCTCCCTTATTTGATCCTCTTCCTCTTCCCTATTTTCAAGAGTTGGAAAAAACCTGCAAGCAAAGATCAAGTTCCATTAGCGCGAAGATCAGCGAGAGACAACGATGTTCGTGAGACGAACACGCAACCCTCAAAGTTTGATTTGAAGGCTTTACAGGACAACATCAGATCTAATCTTTGGAGATCAGATCTAGAAGAAGGAGACTTCTAGATCTGACTTGAGTGGATACTGGTAAAGGTCAGGCACCTGCATGGCTCAATCAGAACCTTGGATCAGTCGTCAGTTTATCACAACGGATAAATGGTTTACCCGATCTGGTGATAATTGTTATCATTATTTTTATTTTTATTTTACTTTTAATTTTAGATCAATTTAATTAGATATAAGAACTCTTAAATTTGATAAGATCATAAAAAAATTTTAAAATTATTCTGCTGCAAATTTGATCCGATCAGATGCATCCTATGGTAGAAAAATTTGTTTTTTCCTTCATCGAATATCAAAGCCAGGTTGCTGCTTCCAGATCTATCTTTAGATTGATCTAAAATTTTTTTTATGATCTGAATATTTAATTTTCAAATGTTACATAGGATGTAATCAGATCTAAAATAAAAAATTATATATTTTAAATATATATATTTGATATAAATAATGCATGTTCTAGTCTAGATCTGTTGTTCCATGTCATGATTGATTTTAAATATGTTTTAGATTAGATTTGATTTAATTTTTTATAATTTGATCATTTAAATTTTAGATATTACATTAGATGTAATTAGATCTAAAACATAAGATCTAATTTAAAATTTTGATATATGTGATATAGGCGGCATATGTCTAGATTAGATCTCTTGTTTAATCTCATAGTCTAGATCAAAAATTTTATAAAATATTTATTTAATTTTTTAAAGATTATATGATTAGATTAGTTAAATTTTAGATATTATATATGATATAATTAGATCTAAAAGCATGAGATGTATTTAAAAATTTTATATGTATGACATATGCAATGCATGTCTACACTAGTTCCATAAATCTATGCCATGAGTAGTCTAGATTAAAATTTTTTATGATGAGATTATTTAAAATTTTATTTTTAGATATTACATCAGATATAATCAGATCTGAAAATAAATTTAAATATTAAATTTGATACATGAGATGTATGCAAAATATGTAAAGATTAGATCTTAAATCATGTAATAGTTATGTGCTTTAGATTTAATAATTTTGTAGTATAGTTTATATTTTTGATTAAGGCATTCTCCTTGGCCGTCTGGTCATCAGAGTAAGAAGAATTTAAAGGCCCTCTCTTCTCATTCGATGGCGTGTAGGGGTGCTATGCATTTATCATTAAATAAAAATTAAGAACTTACTTTTCTGCAAAACCCTAGATCCTAAAAACCTAGTATTTTTTATGCATGTTTTGTTATTGAACCATTGGACTTAATTAAGAATTAAGTTTATGAAATTAATTAGATCTAAAATTATAAATTTTTAAATCTAAGATACCTTCATAAATCATGGGTTCGGGTATGGGTAGCTCAATTAGGTCCAGCGGTTGATCAAACCAAATCAAGAGTTGGTTAGGTAGGATCAAGAGTGCTTAGATTTGACCAGCCTAATAGGATTAAGTCTGGGTCAAGATCAACTCATAGTTACATGTGGTCGATCAAGCTAAGACCTAATTTGGCTCCGCGGTTCGAGTCTGGATTGTAGGCTAATCTGATCAATTCTGATCTGATAAGTCAGTATCTAAGGTAAGTATGGCAGATATGATCAGTGGTTTTTAATTGAAAGCTACTCGACTTGAATACATTTACGATGAGTTAATGACATATTCCTCCTACTGATCTCACTTACTTGACCGATTGAGTCGACCCAGTTCTAGTTTAAGGTGGCAAATAATTCGAGCTAACCCATGCCACTAGGTTAGTTATAAATATTATGACTAGCTGACTCTAAAAGACCAAATCAAATCTTCCTAAGAAAATATTAAGTCCTAGGTCTTCTACCATTGTAGATGTGCGGATCCTTTCCGAGGTTGATTGTTCTCAGCTGGATACAGTGGTTCAGTTGCACCAAAAAGATGCAACCATGTCTATTAGGCATTGGATGCTATAGGTTGGAGGATGGGTTAGGCTCAATATTTTAGATATGGTGAGGGATCTAATCAGAAATCTAATTTGTGCAAATAGTGGGTTTGACTTAACTAAGGAGTTGAGCAATATTTCAGGCATGGTAAGATTCATGAATTAGAGATCAGGTTTGGATGCACCATGATTAGAGAATCATTGGACAAGAGTTATCTACTCACTGGCTGATCCATCATCAATAACTATTAGATGAGGTGGTGAGCCAGTCGGTGGAATTGCACCACCCACTAAAAATCAATAATCGTAGAGATTTTTGCATCTCTGCCAAGAAAGTGTAGGAATTTGAGAAAATAGTAGAAGTCTAATTTATTTTAAAATAAAATTTTTAAATAAATTGGTTGAGTTAAATTATAAATCTAACTAGAAACTTTGACTCTTTATAGAAAAATGGCTGCATCAAAATTCTTAGCTCGAATCCTAGATACCTACAAGTTGACTAGACCAATTTACAAGGATTAGCAAAAGAACTTCAAAATTATTTTGGATTTGAAATGGTTGACCTATGTATTAGACCAGGACCAATCCCACTTTACCAACACGTCCGACCATGGATCAGAGAGCATCTCATGAAAAGTGGTCGGACAATGATAACAAAGCTAAGTGCTACATGTTGGGCTCAATATCAGATGAGTTGTAGTGCCAACATGAAGATATTAGGACTGCTCACCAAATGTTGGTGCACTTGCAATAGTTGTTTGGTGATCAGAGTCGCATAGCACATTATCAAGTCTTCAGAAGACAATTTAAGGTGCAGCAAATGCATGATTGGCGGTCAGTCAAAGATCATTGCCTGACAATGATAAAGGATCAAGAAGAGCTTCAAAAGCTCGATGTCTTGATGAATAAGGATTTGCAGATTGATGTGATCCTACAATCCTTGAGTGATTCGCATGGATAGTTCATCGTGAACTTCCATATGAATAAGCTCTAATGCACCTTGGTCGAGTTAATGAATATGCTAGTTACTGTTGAGCAAACTTTGAAGAGTTCAAAGGACTTAGTTCTAGCTATCGAGTAGATTTCTTCCAAGAGAAAGTCTTTTGGAAAGAAGAAAAAATCTACAAAAAAGCAAAAAATAGAGGAAAAAAGAAGGGCGAGCTGAAGAAGAAGACCATAAAGAAGGAAAAATATTTTCACTACAACTCTGATGGTTATTGAAAGCAGAACTATCCTAGGTACCTGGCCAGCCTGAAGAACAAGCAGGAAGAAGGACCTTCTAAAGAAATGCTCGTCATTGAGTCTGTCGAGCAAAACGTGAATGCCATAGGATCAAAATGATCTAGAGATAGTATTAATGAAGGTATCTATGGCACCTTAAAGCTAGGTCGTATGGCTAAAGACAGGATTAATAATTTAGAGAAATCTGAACTAATGGATCCATTGACTTTTGAGTCATATCCAATTTGTGAATCATGCCTTCAAGACAAAATGACCAAGCTCTCTTTTGTAGGACATGGGGAAAGGGCCATAAACCTACTTATCCTGGTATATATAGATGTGTGTGGTCCATTCGATATACCAGTCAGAGATAATTATGACTACTTTATTACCTTTATCGATAATCTATCTTGGTATGGGTATGTGTACTTGATGTGACACAAGTCTAAAATCTTTGAAAAGTTTGAGGAGTTCAGATACGAAGTAGAAAAGCAATCCAGAAAGTCCATTAAGGTTCTTCAATTAGATTGAGGAGGTGAATACCTAAGTTAGGAATTTCTGAACTATCTCAAGGATAATGGCATAGTCTCGTAATGAACTCCACATGGAATGCCTCAACTTAATGAATTTTCAGAATAGAGAAAATGGACCCTATTAGATATGGTCCGATTCAGATGAGCTTTACGGATCTTTCTGAGTTTCTTTAGGGACATAGTTTAATGACAACATTATTTACTAAATAGGATTCCATCTAAAACTGTTCCTGCCACTGCATATGGGATATGGCATGGTAAGAAGCGAAGTCTGAGTTATCTCAAAATTTGAATTGTCCGATGGTGGACAAGTTAGAGTCTAAGTCCCTTAGAGCTTGATTTATTGGATATCCTAAAGAGTTATTAGGATATTACTTCTTTCTTTCGAAAGATCATAATGTAATTATGGGTTGACACACCATTTTTCTTGAAAAATAGTTTGTTCAAGATGGTGGTATCGAAAGATAGATTAGGCTCGAGGAAAAAGTCTTCAAAGAGCAAAGAGCCAAGAAACCTAAGGAACCCAGTTAGTCTAAGCAGATCCATAATTCACTACCTCATCCATCTCATAGGTCAAATAAGATTTTCCGTCCTTCTAAAGGTACTTGGCACTATTTCAGAGGATGTAAAAAAAATGTTCCTCACGAAAAATAGAATTCATGGTGATGATCCCAGAACCTATGATGAGATGATATCAGATATCGACTCCGAGAATTAGTTAGAGGCAATAAAGCCAAGGATTGACTTGATGTGCTTAAACCAAATCTGGATCTTGGTAGATCCATCTGAAGGTATGGTACCTATTGGGTGTAAATGGATCTTCAAGAGAAAGATAGGTGCAGATGAAAATGTAGAGACATTCAAGACTTGGCTAGTGGTGAAAGGGTATTAGGATATCTTCTTCCAATGGCCATCCATCCACACATTGCTTGCCATCAATTATGAAATATGGTAGATGGACGTGATAACGAAGTTCATAAATAGATATCTTGAGGAAGATATTTATGGAACAGTCATTTTGTTTTTACATTCGGTGATGGTGATCACAAAGGTCTGTAAGTTGCAAAGGTTCATCTATGGACTTAAGCAAGCATCTTAGAGTTGGAATGCTTGATGTAATCAAATTATTTGATTTCATCAAGAACGAGGAGTAATCAAGTATGTTCAAGAAGGTCAATGGAAGCATTGTTGTCCTTCTCGTTTTGTATGTGGATGACATCCTCCTGATTGAGAATTATATTTTCATGCTGATATAGGTCAAAGTATGGTTATCTAAGAAATTTTCTCTGAAAGGTCTAGGTAAGGGATCCTTCATTTTAGGTCTATAGGAATAGACTGAAGATGATGCTAGATCTTTTACATAGAAGAAGTACTGAAGAGGTTCCGCATGATGAACTATAGGTCTAGAGGTATGCAGACTCAGACTTTATGTCTGACATAGATGATCGAAAGTCGACATCTGGAAGCTTGTTCCTATGCAATGGTGGTATAACAAGCTGGAAAAATTCCAAGAAGATAGTTCCACCTCATTCATAATTACCTCGAGAAGAAACTTATTGAGGTTAAGAGAGTCGACACCATATGGTTGACCCACTGACAAAGCCTTCAGGCCTGTAGAAGATCCAAGCCCATCTTGAGAAGATGGGACTTAGATTTGTAGCCAATTGACTTTAGGTCAAGTGGAAGTTTGTTAGATGTGTGCCTTAGAAGCCAGATTGGCTGATACTTGTTAAATACTTTCTAGAGGCATTTTTATAATTTTGATTTAAAATAAATTAAAAAGTTATTTATTCTATCATATTGTGTGTAAGGTGTCTATGATACATCCATTGAGTTAATAGGCATGATAACATATATTCTCAAGAGTTGAGAATTTAAGGCATGGGTTATCATAATTAACTCATAACTACTTTTGATCTTAGGATCATGATGAAGATGGTGATCGATCTGGAAGATCAATGTACAATCACTTTTTAAGAATAGATGAGTCTTGGGTCTACGGTGTGGAGACACCGAAGTGAGAGTATAAGTACTTGTTGAGAATAAGAGTACTGAACGTGATCATCTCGAACAATCATAAGGAAGCCTACCTTCTCGTTGATGACTAGCTCGATGCTGCAGTGTGTTTCTGGTTCTTTGACCTAAGATGCATCGATAGTTCACCTTGAGGGTATTATAGTTTGACTACACCATAACTCGATCTCCTAGCCATTCAGAACCCTGAGGTGTATTTGGCTATAGCATGTTCATTGTAGAAATTGGATCGCACCAAGATGGGATCTATCAATCTCGGTAGAGGAAGCGTGATCCTGTGATGATCATGAGATCGAGTCCTAAAACCCATGGCCATGGTAGTATGAAATAATAGAAAGGAGTTTCTATTAGTGTTTCATATCGGACTCAAATCGAATGATTCATTCATATGACAGGTGTTGGATTTGATGAGTTCACCTTAATCTTAATTCCTTCGGAGCTCATGATAGAAGAACCCAATCACACAAGTAGTTGCACCAAGAGGTTTATTTTTCGATTCTAATGGATTGCCACCATATACAACTAGGTGTCATTCATGGATTTTAGGATCAATTAGAATTATCTTGATGATCAACAATTCTAATTAGGTGAATCAGAAGAGTTCTAATCCATCGAAAGATATTTCGATGATGTCGATGATAAAAATCATGACATGTCTTATTAGCATATAGAACTAAACCTAACTGGATCACACAAGCAAGGGTTTAGATCTGAATGTCATCAATTGAGCTAACCTAGTTCGATTGATTTGGATTAGATCCAATTAGGTTCAAAAAAATCATGCTAGCACACGATTGAACCTAATATTCTTTTTCTATCATCTTTTTGGTTCATCTCAACTGAGTCAATTGAATTGGACTCACTCGAGAGTCTTGTATGGCTCTATCTTAGTCTGACTGAAACTTGTCTAGATTAGACAAATCTTATCCTAACCTGATCTAGGCTTGTCCTAATCCATCGGATGAAAACATGACAAGATCTGCTAATTTCTGAAACTATTTGGATAAGGCTCATCCGAAAACTCTATAAAAATTTATCTTGATCTAACTGGACCTTGTCCTGACCTGATTAAGATTTATCCTAAATCCTAGAAGATGGAAACAAGATAAGGATTTTTCTTGCCAGATTAGGGCTTATCCTAAAATCATGAGATGAAATTTGGACGAGCCTCTTTCGAAAATTCTAAATGAATTTTCTTGATCTGACTATATCGAGTCCTAGTCTAATCAAAGCTTGTTATAACTTGAATAGGACTTGACATAAATTCATTGGATGGGATTTAAAAAATGCTGGTCTTAAATCCCATGAGATAGGAATAAGACAAGGGTCAATGGTTGACCCAGTCTTGTAGGAATTGAAGGATGAGCCGTGCGCCCCTTGGAGATTTTCTAGGGGCACACACCCCTAGATGAGCTTGTGAGAAAGAGAGGGTGCACATCCCCTTATAGAGTGTTCCCCTAGTGGATAAGGATAGATTTTGGGGTTTATCCATTCAATGTGTTTGAATGGGTCAAAGAAGTTTGAATTGTTCAAACTTCTAGGAGAGATGTTATCTATGCCAACTTTCTCTTATCCCAATGGATTCCATGCCATTTCTTATTATTTTTGTGTGACAAAAATATAAAAAAAGGGGGTGTGGGAAATTGAGATCATGGGAGAGTCCTTCTCCATGTTGGCTTTGACCTGTTCACAGTCAGATGCGAAGGGACTCTTGGTTTGGTCTATTTAAAGGGCCCTGCGCAAGCTATTGCGCATAGAAATTTCTCTACGACGAAGCCCTACCAAAATTTCCATATCCTCACCTTCCTCATCTGATCCTCTCCCTCTTCTCCATGCCCAAGAGTTGGGCAAAACCTATGAGCAAAGATCAAGTTCCATTGGCACAAAGATCAGTGAGAGACGACGGTGTTCGTGAGATGAATGCGCAGCCCTCAAAGTTTGATTTGAAGGCTCTATAGGAAGACATCAAATCTAATCTTTGGAGATCAAATCCAAAAGGAGGAGACTTCTAGATCTGATTTGAGTGGATATCGATAGAGGTTGGGTGCCTACGCGGCTCAATTAGAATCTTGGATCAATCGTTAGATCATCACAATAGGTAAATGATTTACCCGATCAGATGATAATTATTACCATTATTTTTATTTTTATTTTATTTCTAATTTTAGATCAATCTAATCAGATCTAAGAACTATCAGATCTGATTGGATCATAAAAAAATTTTAAAAATTATTCTCCTACAAATCTGATCCGATCATATGCATCCTGCTGCAGAAAATTTGATTTTTTTTCAGCATAGCCAGAGATGTGGCTGACGGTGGAGGCTCAGATGCTGGTGGAGGAGTAGATGTCGGTGGTCCCTATGCAACCAATGCAGAGATGGATGAGTATGCTCCATCTATGATTTAGATGCGGAGCTTTGCATAGACCAAAATGCCTGGTATGCAGTGCAACTCCGCTTGAAGAGGGAGGGAACCCTCTACGTCATGTACTACAATTTCTCGGATGTCTACGATGAGCTCAACCTATTCATATAGACATATAAGAAAGAACAATCATATAAATTAACCAAAATGAACTTATAACAAAGTTACAAACCTTAACATTGATTTTCAATGCAACATTTTCTAGATACTGCTTGTTTTTCCTACAACATACGTGCTTTGGTAAGTAGCATTACTATACAATAATGTTGCTTACTAAACAACATATCTAGTAGGAAAAAGAAATAGTATCTAAAAAATATTACATTGAAAATCAATATTAAGGTTTGTAAATTTGTTATAAGTTCATTTTGGTTAATCTAAATGATTGTTCTTTCTGGTATGTCTACATGGATAAGTTGAGCTCATCATAAATATCCGAGAAATTGTAGTACATGATGCAAAATGTTCCCTCCCCCTCCAAGTGGAGTTGCACCGTATACTAGATCTTTCGATTTACACGAGATGGCATTTCGATGCCATCGTTGTTGGAAAATGTATTCTAAAGCCAATTATCTAGATTGTAGATGATTGAGCTGATTATAAATATACTTGAATTATTATAATAAATAAAATTATTATTTTAGCATTTTCATTACTTTTGTGCATCTTCTTATAATGAACTCTTCTGTGATGAAGTTTCTAGGACTATTTAGACTCGATAAAGAAGAATTTATCATTTAGTCCTTAAACTTGTTCACGACCAAATGATACGTTGTTACCTAGGACGATAACATATCGAGTGTAGGTCGTTGTGTGCCATATGCATTGGTTATCCTCTTAACCAAGGAGTATGATGTACTAATATGACATGCAGATAAAGTATAAGGGTACATTTTATTGAACGTGATCCAACTGTGTAGCTCTCTACTATTAAGAATTGCTTACGAAGGATATGGGTATAAGTATCCCTTAGACCTAAGATCACCATAGTGACTTGCAAGTAACTCACTATACTTAGGTATCGAACTATCCAAATTTCTAATTTAGTGATAAAAGGCTACTAAGTGCAGTCAAGTACTTGTGAAGTCGGTGTGTGAGTCAAGATAGGATTGACCCCTCCAAGAGTTGCAGCAAGTGCATCATTATATTTTAATTTAGCAAAACCTCAGCTAGGATGGTCCATTCGATAGACACTAAATTTTGAAATATACTGTACATGATTTTTTAGGGTTGATATTTAAATCCTAGGTCATTTTTTGAGCATTGAGATCAAAAGAATTAATTATACAGTAACCATATGCCATAGGTTCGTCGATATTGTATTATGAATATTCGATCTATCCAGATGTCGGGTACTATTGCTAAATGGTTACATCGATTAGTATAAAAAATTGATTTCAATGCTACCAACTTAGGATTCAAATCTATAAGATTATACATAATAAGAGTTCCTACCTGATCTGATGACTGATCAAGAGTTTTAATGGTCTAGGACTCTGTGGTCAAGAGTCCCACTGGATTGGGACTTTGTGACCAGGAGTTTCACTGGACTGAAACTCTGAGTTCTACTTATCTGAGATTCTATGATCAAGAGTTTCACTGGTCTGGGACTCCGTGATCATGAGTTTCATTCATTTGGGATACTTTGATTAAGAGTCCCAGTCATTTGGGATCCTTCAATCTAGAGTTTCATGTAGATGGAACTCTATTTTCTAGACACCCACTCAATTAGGACTCTTTATTTATTAGAGAATTAATTAGCAATTAGATTGCTAATTAGCTCAATTTGATTGAGCAATGAGGATTCGATCAAATCTAATTGAATTTGATTTGATTAGGTATGACCCGATCAGCTCATGACTTGACCTAATCGCTATGGGAGATTCGACCCTGATTTGATTAGTGGGTTGACCAAATTAATTTTTAATTTGATTAGATTTTAATTGGATTAGGTTAAGCCTAATTTAGTTGGATTTAACTTGATCTAATTGGGTCTAGAAAATTAATTTGGTTGAAACCAATTTGGACCAAGTCAAATAAGTTTGGAATTTCAAATTCTAATCTCCTGCGCCATCTCATTTTTGACCTCACCCTCTCTCTCACGCAATTTTAGTTTTTGCATATGAGATTCTCACACCCAGATGGTATCTACATTCCCTCTCTTTTCTACTTTTGACTTGGTCCAAATGTTGGACTAGTTCAAAGCAAGTTGAATTTCGAATTCAACTTGAATTTGTTAGAAGTTAAAACTCCCCATCCTTATCTGCATCCCACGCCCCTTGTGAATTCATGCAAACATTTTTTGTGTTTCTGAGTGTGGGCATGCAGAAGGAGAGTTCTTCTGCATGTCAATCACCCTGGTGGGTGCTGGAATGGGATAAGGAGTTCACTTGAATTTTGAATTCAAATGGATTGTTGAAACTCCCTAACCTCCCTTAGCTTATCCTTTCTCACGCGCAATTCCCATCACATGCATGCCATTTTAAAATGTTATTTTTTTTTGTGCATGTGTTGAATGGTGTGTAAGAAGTCTGAGGGAGTGTGGAGAAGTTTCTTAGAGAGAGAATAGCACATGGGTGCATCCATTTTTTCAAGCGTGTCTAAATTCAAAAGGAGGGAATCTTGTGCCAACATTCCTCACTCCTCATTTTCTTATTTTTTCTCTCTTTTGTCACCCACCTAAAAAGTATTTTGAGATTAGGTGTATGATAGAGGGAGAGTCCCTCTATCTTAAAAATTTGTTTCATATAAAAATTCATCCGAGAGTGGGTGTGAGAGCATTCCAAGCATTAGGGTTTTTGGTGCGTGTAAAACCCTAGAGTTGGGACTCAGGGTTTGGGTCGAGAGATTGAGCACTGTGAGTTCTCGATCATCACCAAATTTGATACACCACTTTGTCATCCTCTAAAATCCATCTTCTAATTTTTTGGAGCATTTGGAAGATTAGAAAGAAGGTGATTGATTGGATCGATCGAGATCAGCTATCGAAGGCTCCGACGAGGAGCTAGCACTGTGGTGGAGCTGGTCAGGACCAGGAGCTCCATGTGGACCATCCGTAGAGGTCGAACAAGTGTGCAGCTATAGCATGACATCGTGGGCTTCCTCTTATGAATTTGAATTATGGAGATCATCTATCCACGCATAGGTATTATATTCTGAGCATAAATCGTTCAGCAAATATGATTTGCTAATCCATCGCATTTAAATTTTCTATAATATATTAGCATGTCTAGATTCTGAGTAGGGATTTATAATTTGACCACAGCATGTGTAGAATTAATAGTAGATTAATTTTATTTTTGCTATAAATTTTATCCAAAAAAATTCAAAAATGCATGCTTTGATCCTGCTCGATTTCTAATAATGGTATTAGAGCCAGGTTTGCTTGACATGCTTGTATGATAATTAGAAAAATTGAATGTATGCATATTTGATGTATTATAGATCCAGATATTATGAATTTATGGATACTAGAGCAGGCTCAGATATGCAGTCAAGCCGACTCGGGCTCAAATCGAGCCAACTTGGCACTGATTCGAGCCAACTCTCTCAAGAAAATTGTAACTATGCTCGGCTTGGTTATGAAATCGAGCTAGCTCAGTACTGCTTCGAGTCAGCTCTCTCAGAAAGATAGAAGCTATGCTTGGGTGAGATGCAGTTGAGCTGGCTCATCATCTGATTGAGCTGGCTTGATGGTGAAGAGCATGCATGGATGGGATCCAAAGTGTTTTATGATTAAAATGGTTTCAATTAAAATTAAATATGAATATGTTAGATCAGATCTAAATTTTGATTCATGATTTAATTTTTAGTATCCTCTATTTTTCTATTATGAAACTAGCAATAGGATTGCTGTTTATAAAATGACCTGACCCATTTGTGAAATGAGTCAACTAATTTGATAAATAAAAAATAAAAACTTTTTAAAATTTGAAAAATATTTTTAAAATATCGAACCCCAACCCATCAGTCCAAAACTTAATTAAAAAAATCAAGTGTTGTCTAGTAGGATCTAGAATTATGAATTAAAGATCCTAAGATAAATGCATAAAACTATGGGTTAAAGGATTAGATGAATTAGATCCATTAATTGGATTAGATCTAAAATTAGTTAAAGAATGGACTAAACTAGAGTAATTGATCAAATCTAACCAAATATTAAATTAGATTAGGTCAAGAACACTCTAGATTCAACTTTAATAGTTGTAATTGGACAAGTCCATGTTTTTAACAAAGATCAAGATGGACTTGATTCATGGCTACGCGGTCGAGTCCGTAATCACTAGGTTGATTAGATTAAACCTAATTAATCAGTTGATATCTAAGGTAAGTTTGGTAGTCAAAATCAGTGGTTTTTAATTGGAAGCTACTCGCACTGATTCGATCTTTGATGAGTTAATGGCATATCCCTTCCACTGATCTTACTTACCTAGCCGACATAGTCAATTAGAATTTGATTAGATCACTTGATGATTTGAGCTGACCCATGTCACTATGAATTAATCTGACTAATTTCAATCAGTAAGACCAAATTAGGTGCCCATGGATCTAAATTGATTCTAATCCTAGCCTATTAACTTGGTGAAGTCAGTGGGAGGATTTGACTTGATGAAGTCAGTGGAAGAAAATGAGTCCATGTCATTTTTAGTCTTAAATCACATATAACCTAAATTCTCTAAATTATTAGATCTTTAAAATAACTAAGTTATGGAGATAACCGAATCATAGCCTTCCATTAAGATGAATAATAATGAGTCCAATTTTCTAGGTGGACATTGGAAGTGCCTTACACCTGGTGTTCATTTGGATATTGAAATTATAATCCATCATATGATGATTAGGTCACATTCTCTTAACGATGATCAAGTTAGTTAGAGCTTTTCTCGGGCCTGGTCATCATTGATTTGATACACCGAACTCAATCATCTTAATGGTTGGACCTAATCAAATCTTTTCAGTAGAAGCCATAGCCTACTGAATTGGCTTCTGGGGTAAAACCTAATTATTAAAAATTATTTAAAAAAATAATTGATTGTGAACCTACCTATAGATGCACACAGATTAGCTAGAGCTTTCCTCGGGCTCGTTTGTAGTCTATATGGATTCTAGTACCCACTAAGAACTTAGTGTAATTCTTCGAATTGGAGGTAGAGGCTATAAATTCATAAAAATAGTGGAAGAACCTTTAGACTAAAGTCTAAGTCTTTAGGATTAATTAATTGAAGTACTAATAAGATTTTATGTTTTTCTTTCAGATAAATAGAATGGCTAGTGTAAGTCCACTCTGTTTACTATTGGACAATGATAAGCTTTTAGGACCTAATTACAAGGAGTCTAGTATTGACCCTAATCAAGCAGACCTAGAGAGGAATTGTTCTCTTGATCCGAATAGGCTGAACAGGAGAAATCAATAAATGATTGCTGGTCAAGATTGTTATATGATAACACCTTGTAATTTCTTTGTTTGTGATACATCTACCTGGGTATTAGATACCGAAAGTCCAGTTCACATATGCAATTCACTGCATGGACTTCAAATTGATAGAAAATTTGAGAATGATGATAGATTCCTCAATATTGGTGATGGAAGTAAAGTTTTAGTCCTAGTATTAGAAACTCTTGAGCTTATTTTTGAAATTAATAGTATCATTTTAAGTAACTATCACTATTGTCCATCTTTTATGATGAATATAATATCTATTGGACTTTTGACCCAAGATGGTTATTATATGTTAATAAAAAAAATTATCATGATATCATTATGAATAATGTTATAGTAATGTGAGAATAATTAAAAATAATATTTATATATTATTACAATCTATTAGTGTAATGTACACATTAAATAAATGTCCAAAATTAGATAATATCATCGATGTCTATCTTTGGCACTGTAGGCTCGGTCATATAAATAAGAATAAAATTAATAGATTAGTCAAAGAGCATATCCTTGACATCAATGATTGTGAATCATTGATTACCTATGAGTCCTATTTTTTTGGTAAAATGACCAAATCATCTTTTACTGAAAAGGATGAATGGGCCACTGAGCTTCTAGATCTAGTACATACTGATGTATGTCGATCTATGAACATATGTGCTAGAGTTGGGTTTTACTATTTCTTTACATTTACTGATGATCTATCTAGATATGGGTATGTCTATCTTATGAAGAGTAAATTCGATTCGTTTGAAATATTCAAATGATATCAAAATGAGGTAGAAAAATAACTTAAAAAGAGTATTAAAACTCTTCGATCAGATCGAGGAGATGAATACCTTTCTAATAATTTTTTGACATATCTAGAAGAGAATGGAATTCTTTCACAATGGACCCCTCCTAGAACACCATAGCGTAATGGTATATCCGAAAGAAGGAATCGAATCCTATTGGATATGGTTTGATCCATGATGGAGTTTGCGAGTCTGCCTATTTTTTTTGGGGGGTATGCACTCAAGACTACTTGTTTTGTTTTGAATAATTTTTCAAGCAAGTTTGTTGCAAAGACTTCATATGAGATATGGACTGGGCGTAGGCTGACACTCTCTCACCTTAGAATTTGGGGATGTCTGGATTATGTCAAATGTTTGCAGCTAGAAAAACTTGGACCAAGATATGATAAATACTTGTTCATAGGGTACCCCAAGTAAACTAGGGGTTATTACTTTTGCCTTGCTGAAGAACAAAAGGTATTCTCCAACAATAGGGCAGTCTTTTTGGAAAGAAAGTTTCTTATGGAAGGAACAACTGTCTCTAATATTAAGCTTGTTGAAGTTCCGCAAGTGGAAGAATTGACATATTTTAGTAAATCTGTAGAACTGAATTTGATAAAATCAAACCCAAAGTTCATTGTAGAGGTACCTATAAAGAGATTCGGTAAAGTATCGCATCAATCGAATAGATACTATGATTTCTTAGTTCAGGATGGCGATCCTATCAAACTTGATGAGAACGATAAGGATCCGATTACCTATATAGATGTCATGCAGAGGTCTGACTCTGATAAATGGCTAAAAATCATAAAGTCCAAAATGGAGTCCATGAAAGTCAATAGTGTATGGACACTAGTTGATCCACCTGAAGGGATAAAATTCATTGGGTGTAAGTGAATTTTTTTTAAAAAAAGAGCACATACGAGAAGGTGGAGATCTATAAAACTTATTTGGTTATCAAGGGATATCGTCAGCATTATGGTATTGACTATGATGAGACATGTTTTTCAATGGCAATGCTCAAGTCCATTCAGATTATGATTGCGATAGCAGCACTTTTAGACCATAAGATCTGGCAGATGGATTTGAAAATAGCTTTTCTAAATGGAGAGATGGATGAAGAAGTATATATGATACAGCTTGAGGGTTTCACATCCATAGATGAGTCTAAGGTGAGCAAGCTTTAGAGATCTATTTATGGATTGAAGCAGGCATCGTGGAGTTGGAACATGCATTTTGATAAAGTGATCAGAACGTATGGCTTTGTTAAGAATGGAGAGAAACCTTGCATCTATAAATGGGCTAATGGTTTTATAATAGTATTTCTTGTACTGTATATGGATGACATTCTATTAATCGAGAATGACATCCTTGCATTATCGGGAATACAGATTTGGCTATCATTGCAATTCTCTATGAAGGACTTGGGAGAAGCTTCCTACATCCTAGAAATGAAGATCTATAGAAATAGATCTAAAAGATTGCTTGGGTTATCCCAGTCCACGTACATCGATACCATGCTGAAGCGGTTCAGCATGGCAAATTCTAAGAAAAGCTATCTTCTGATAGACCATGAAATTACTCTCTCGAAGAGGGATTGTCCAACAACTCCTCAAGAGAGAGAACGTATGAGTAGAATATCATATACTTCGATAGTGGGTTCTATTATATATGCCATGACGTGTAAGAGATCAGATGTGGCATACTTACGAGGGATAGTGAGTAGATACCAGTTTGATCCAAGTGAGAATCACTAGAAGGTTGTAAAGATAATCCTGAAGTATTTGAAAAATACTAAGGACCAATGGCTCATCTATGAAAATGTCGATTTGAAGCTTGTGGGATATACTGATTTTAATTTTCAGTCAGATCATAATGACAGTAAGAGTATATCAGATTATGTGTTTATCCTGAATGATGGAGCGGTCTACTGAAAGAGTTTCAAGCAGCATATTATGGTCGATTCTTTATGCGAGGTGGAGTATATTGCGACATTCGATGCTGCAAAGAAAGCTATATGGCTGCAGAAGTTCATCGACGAGCTAGGAGTGGCACCCTTCTTGGATAGTCTGGTGAAGTCCTTAGGACTATTTAGACTCGACAAAGAAGGATTTGTCATTTAGTCCTTAAACTTGTTCATGATCAAATAATACGTTGTTACCTAGGATGACAACATATCGAGTGTAGGTCATTGTCTGCCACATGCATTGCTTGTCCTCTTAACTAAGGAGTATGATGTACTGGTATGGCATACAGCTGAAGTATAAGGGTATATTTCACTGAACATGATCCAACTACTTAGCTCTCTGCTATAAAGAATTGCTCATGAAGGATATGGATATAAGTATCCCTTAGATCTTAGATCACAATGATAACTTACAAGCAACTCACTATACTTAAGTACCAGACTACCTAAATTTTTAATTCAGTAATGAAAGACTACTGAGTGTAGTCAAGTACTTATGAAGTCGGTGTGTGAGTCAAGATAGGATTGATCCATCCAAGTGTTGGAGTAAGTTCATCATTGTATTTTAATTTAGTAAAAGCTCGATCGGGATGGTCCATTCGATGGATACTGAATTTTAAAATATACTGTAGATGATTTTTTAGGATTGACAGTTAAACCCTAGGTCATCTTTTGAGCATTAAGGCTAAGAGGATGAATTATAAGATAACCATATGCCATAGATTCATCAATGTTGCATTATGAATATTCGACCTATTCGAACGTCGGGTACCATTTCTAGATGATCACATCGATTTGTATAGAAATTTGGTTCCTGTGCTATCGACTTAAGATTCGAACCTATAGGATCACACATAATAGAAGTTTCTACCTGATCTGATGGCTGATCAAGAGTTTCAATGGTCCAGGACTCTATGGTCAATAGTCCCACTGGATTGGGACTCTGGGACTAGGAGTCCCACTGGATTAAAACTCTGCTTTTATGGATTCCACTAGATTAAAAATCTAAGTTCTACTTATCTAAAACTCTATGATCAAAAATTTTACTAGTCTGAGATTCTGTGATCATAAATTTCATTCATTTGGGATACTTCGATCAAGTGTCCCAGTCATTTGGGACTCTTCAATCTAGAGTTTCATGTAGATGGAACTCTATTTTCTAGATACCCACTCGATTAGAATTCTATATTTATTGAAATATTAATTAGCAATTAAATTACTAATTAGCTTAATTGGATTGAGCAATGAGGATTTGATCAAATCTAATTAAATTTGATTCGACTGGGTTTGACCCGATCAGGTCATGAGTTGACCTAATCGCTATGGAAGATTCGATCCTAATTTGATCAGGAGACTATACCTAATTAATTTTTAATTAAATTAAATTTTAATTAGGTTGGGTTAAGTCTAATTTGGTTGGATTTAACCTAATCTAATTGGGTCTAAAAGATTTATTTAGTTGAAATAAATTTGGACCAAGTCAAATGAGTTTTGAATTTCAAATTCTAATCTTCCTGCGCCACCTCATTTTTGACCTCTCCCTCTCTCTCACACAATTTCAGTTTTTGTGTGTAAGATTCTCATGCCTAGATGGTATCTATGTCTCCTCTCTTTTCTACCTTTGAACTAGTCCAAATGTTGGACTAGTTCAAAGCAAGTTGAATTTTGATTTCAACTTGAATTTATTAGAAGTTACAACTCCCCATCCTTATCTGCATCCCATGCCCCTTGTGAATTCATGCAAACATTTTTTGAATTTCTAAGTATGGGCATGTAGAAGGAGAGTCCTTCTGCATGTCAGTCACTCTGGTGGGTGCTGGAATGGGATAAGGAGTTCATTTGAATTTTGAATTCAAGTGGATTGTTGAAACTCCCTAACCTCCCTTAGCTTATCCTTTCTCACGCACAATTCCCATCACATGCATGCCATTTTAGGATGCGATTTCTTTTTTGTGCATGCATTGAATGGTGTGTGAGAAGTCTGAGGGAGCATGGACAAGTTTCTTAAAGAGAGAATAGCAGATGGGTGCATCCATCTTTTTAGGCATGCATAAATTCAAAAGGAGGGAATCTTATGCCAACATTCATCATGCCTCATATTCTTATTTTTCTCTCTTTTGTCACCCATCTAAAAAGTGTTTTGAGATTAGGTGTACGATAGAGGGAGATTCTCTCTATGCATAAAAATTCATTTCATAGAAAAATTCATCCGAGAGTGGGCGTGAGAGCGTTCCAGGCTTCAGGGTTTTTGGTGCGTGTAAAATCCTAGAGTTGGGACTCAGGGTTTGGATGGAGAGATTGAGCATTATAAGTGCCCGATCACCACCAAATTTGATACACTACTTTGTCATCCTTCGAAGTCCATCTTTTGATTTTCTGGAGCATCCAGGAGATTAGAAAGAAGGTGATCGATTGGATTGATCAAGATCAGCTGTCGAAGGTCTTGGTGAGGAGCTAGCACTCTGGTGGAGCTGATCGGGACCAAGAGCTCTGTGTGGACTATCCATAGAAGTCGAATAAGTGTGTGATTATAGTGCGACATTGTTGGCTTCCTCCTACAGATTCGAATTGCGGAGATCATCTACCGATGCATAGGTATTGTATTCTAAATACAAATCGATCAGCAAATATGATTTGCTGGTCAATCACATTTAAATTTTCTATAACATATTAGCATGTCTAGATCCTGAGTAAGATTTTATGATTTAATCACAGAATGCATAGAATTAATAGTAGATTAATTTTACTTTCACTGTAAATTTTATTTGAAAAATTTTGAAAATGCATGCTTTAACCTTGCTCTATTTCCAACAAATGTGACCTGTAACATTAATGAACATTAATGCATATAACATGTTGAATAATAATATTAGTAGAGCATCAATAAATAAACTTTAATATTTATACCCGAATGTTGAAGTCACCGTCTAGTGGCATCTACAATATGGACATCATTATCACTTCTGACAAATATATCTGGGACCTCGATAGCACCAGATAAGTTTTATCCTAGAGGAGCACTTTGTATGCATGGTCCAACATCATCATCAACCTCAGTATCATTAAAGATATGCTTAAGTACTATCCTCACAACAACACCCCATTGAGGCTCCAAGGGATTATTAATGTAGAAGACTTAACTAGCTTGGGAGGCAAGTATGTATGGTTCTTCAATACGGAGATGGCGTTGCATGTTGATGAGAGTAAAACCACACTCATTAGTCTTCATCCTTGACTGAGACAAGATATCAAACCAATCACATTTTATCAGTGCAATCCTTTCTTTAGAATAGTAGTCTAAGATGATTATCTTCTCCACCATCCCATAATAGTTTAGATCCTCTATATGAGGCTATGAATCCCTCGAGCTAGCATAACATCCAGTGGTATCGCTCAATATCATGCCACTATTTTATGTAGTTATGTCTATGGACCGATTGTGAATATTAAACCTATAGCCATTAAAGATGAGCTATTTGTACTCATGTACGGTATGATTAGGGCCCATTGAAAGAGCATGCACTTCAGGACACATCATTGAGTGATAATCTCCATTCCTAATTAAGAAGATATGTCTAATTATTAAATATGTTTAAATAAGTTGTACAAGGCAAGAATATGTAATCGCTTACATCATCTTTGAATCATTTAGAAAATTCTTTACTATGCATTTTCTCTTTCTCCCGCATACTTAGAGCATCGTATTTTACTCTTATGATCTCCTTGTGGTTGCTGCATGCACAAAGAATAAATTTAGGTATAATTAGATATTTTTTTGTAAATACTATAAAATAAATAAGGTTGAGTGACTAACCTTATATACAGCTCAATGACATCATAGTTGAAAAGTACGTAGCGATGTATCTTATCTCTTTTCTCAATGCTCAAATCAGTAAGACAGTATGAAGTAAAAAGTCTATCTAGTTGTAGAATGAACTCAAATACAGACTCAATTGGCTCATATTGATCATCTTAATTTTTTATTAGCTGGTTACGATGTGTCTCGAGCTTGTTTAAGTATATGGTACAAAAATTCATATACTCTTGATCCAAATAATCTTCTGCTATGTATCCCTCTGGGCGATTCATATTCCTTACATAAAATTTCAACATTTGAATATTTCTCTTGATCGGGTACATCCATTGACAGAATACTAGATCTCCAAGTATAACTTTTTCCATAAAGTGCACGGTGAGATGCATCATAACTATGAAAAATGATGGTGAAAATATCTTCTTCAGATCACATAATATAGTCACCGACCTTGCCTTCATGTCTTTCTTAAGCAACCTCTTCATACAAATATCTTTGTAGAAGTTGCAAAGACGAATAACAGTCATTCTGATATTTTTTAGTAATACGTGATGAATAACTATTAGAATCAACTCCTGCATCAACACATAATAATCATAAGTCTTCAATCCTCTAATTTTTACATTCTTACTATTCACACGCTTTGATATATTATTTGCGTACCCATCTGGGATCTTTACATTCTCCAACATATCAAAAAATATGGATCGTTTGGAGGCATTCATAACATAGCATGCATGAGAGAGCCTCCACTATTTTTTTCCTTCCGACTTCAGGTGGAGTAATCTTCTAATATCTCATTCTTTTAAGTCAAATTAAAAATTCAAGTCATCTGTAGTCTTATCTTTGATATTCAAGATTGTTACAAATAGGAGCTCATACATGTTCTTTTTAATATGCATTACATCTAAGCAGTGGCACAATAAGTTTATCTCCCAGTATGGCAAGTCAAAGAAAATGATTTTCTTCTCTAATTAAAGTATGTGTCATCTTTCTTTGATCAATACTTCCTCTTCTTATCATCAATCAGATCATCTTTTTCAAATTCAATATTGAGATCATCCAACTCTCTCAATACCTCACTCCTAAATATCTGGGTAGATGCCTTACCTTCTTCAATAGTGCTATCGAAGGAGCGTGCATCCCTTCTATATAGATGATTTCGATAGAGAAAATGTCGATGTCCCATAAAGCTAAATTTTCTCTGATGTATCAACCTTTTAGATTGGTTATTTTTTTCATAAATTGGGCATGGTAACTCACCTTTCATGTTTCAACCCGATATTAAGACATAAACTGGAAAGTCATTGTCCAAAGAAGCGCTACGCACAAGGAGAATGACTCATTTGTTAAAGCATCAAAAGTTGAAATATTTTAAATGCTCCACAACTATTTTAGCTTGACAATAAGAGGCTACAAATAGACATCAATATCATTATCTACCTCCATCGATCCAGAAATGCATATTACCATGAAAGCAAAGAATTTTTTCATACATATCTATGGTGAAAGATTGTAAACATGAATAAATACTGGCCATACACTGTGGATGGTATTCATATGCTTGAACGGGTTGAAACTATTATATGACAAGCCTAACCATACATTACATATCTCTTGTGCTAAGATAGAATGTATTTCATTAAACTTCTACCATGCCTCTCCATCGGTTGGATGCCTCAATGCATCATCTTTTATTTGGTCCTCTTCATGCGATCTCATGTCCTTTAATGTTTTTGCCAACATAAACAACTTTTATAGTCTCAAAATCAAAAAAAAGTGCCACATTAACTTTTGAGATACATGGATCGATGTGCCATCTTTATTTTATTTTCATCTTGATACACTGCACCTCGTGCACTCATTTCGGTTGACATCCCCCTCTCAATAAAGCATGCAATCATTGGGACATGCATGTATCTTGGTGTAAGTAAAGCCTAGCTATTCAATAATCTTTGATGCCTCACAATTATTCTTCAAGATTTATGCATTATTCAGAAGAATGTCCTCCAAAAGCTCTAGTATGCAGTTCACTCCATTATTACTAAACCCATTGAAGCATTTCACATGATACAACTGGATTAAGAACTCTAGCTTCACCATCTTTTTACATCCAGGATATAATAGAATATTAGCATCCTTTATCAACTTATGGACCTTCTCTACATCCTCACCGTTTGTCATTCCATCAATCATAGGATCAGGCATTGACGTAGATGCACCATCATTATGGCCAATAAATAGAAAAATATCATGAATAATTTATTCCACTCCTCCATTATGTTGATTGCCTCCTTGCATCCTACCCTCACCATGTTGATCCCAATAAATTTTATAATAGGCTTTAAAATCATAAATAGTGAGATGAGCATTTACATCTTGATAAGATAGCCACGGCCACCCATACACTTCTTACAAGGACATTGGGTAAGTTCATGGTCCCTAAATTTCTCTATAGTAAAATCAAAAAATTTTTGAAGTCTAGCCTTATATTTTGGCTAGAGCCTACTAAACTTTATTCACCCCTTATTCATTTTAAAAATGATGATACTATAATTAAATCATATGTGGAACTTACATTATATACCAATGCATTGTAAACAACTCATAAGCCTTAACTGACATTAAGTATTATTTTCATATACACCTAATTAAATACATCCTATCATTAACTAATAGATAAAGATAGGTCCTATCCCATTTAGAAATTGCATTAATTCTATAGGTTCATTACAGTAATCAAACAATACGCAATAGAAATGGAAAAAAATTTTGATAGTATTTCTTCTTAGTTCTCCCATGTAAAGAAAATAAAAAAAATGCTGTCCAAAATTTCTTTCGAAATCCTTAGCATACTATTTGATTACTGTAATTATCTATAAAATTATTTAATTTTTAAACTCTCTAAATTGGACAATCAATTGATCATTGTACATAATTCTTCCATCCATACAAAAATATAAATGTACGGGTATCGAAGATTATATACACTAATCAATTGATGAGTCTATCATTATGCAATGCAATAAATAAAAGCAATAAGATATAAACAGTAACCCAGAAAATATTATGCAGTAAATTTTATAATATGAATTATATCCATAAATAATTAAGGAATAATAAATAATTTTACTTTCTATCTACCTTCTAAGATTAAGAAAAACTTATGTCTTTAACATTTTCATTATATATCATCTCAAAAGCATTAAGAAGTACTCCTCAGGTTAGTTAGGGCATAACTTACCTTAAATATTAGAAAAATTAGAAAAATAAAAAAATAAAAGTAAAAAAAGGTTCAAATTCATTATTTAATCATGCATTGTAATGTTAGTTTCGGTATCCGCTACAATTAAACCAAATTGGCTACAAATGGTTGCCCACTAAACAATCTCTGGCCATCCAAGATCGTCTTATCGTTCGAAATTATTAAAATATTTATAGAGAAAGAGAAAAAATAAGAGAACTCATATCACTAAAATCATACTAAAAATTAACCATTTTTCATCAAAAATCATCACAACCTCTTTATAACAAAAGACAAAAAAAATAATTTTTTAAAATAAAATATTATAAAAAATAATAAAATAAAAAGTGATATAAGATAAGTCAACTCGAAGGCTTATCAACCTAATTGAATATATATATATATATATAATATTTTTATTAATATTAAATTTAGTAATTTAAATATAATATTAAGTTATGAATATATTTTAATTTATGAATATAAAATAATAAATAATTTATGAATAATATTAAATTTGATAATTTAAAATATAATATTAAGTTATGAATATACTTTAGTTTATGAATATAATAATAAATAATTTATAAATAATATAATAAATTTAATATTATATTCATTAAGCATAAAAAGTCATATCAATTAACATGATAGTAATCCAAGTCATATAATATATATGCTTAAAAAAATAAATTAATAAAAAATTAAGAAATATAAATTAATAAATAAATTAATAAAAAAATATTCAAAATAGTAAGGCCAAAGGGTACCGGTGGAGGAGGTCAATGATGGGGCAGGGCTAGGGCCAAAAGGGGCCAACGATGGGGCGCGACCAAAGGGGGCGATGGCGTGGGGCGCAGGGCTAGGGCCGAGGGAGGCAGGGCCAAAGGAAGCTGGTGGCAGGGTAGGTTGGTGGTGGGGCAGGCTGATGGCAGGGCAAGGAAGGGTGCAGGACCAGGACCGAGGGAGGCAAGGCCGGCGGCACTAGAGGGAAGGGGCAACAGGGTTGAGGGAGGGGGTGGTGGCGAAGGAAGGGAGCCAGCATAAGACAGAGAGAGGGAGGGAGCTAGAGCCGAAGGGAGCTAAGAGAGTCGAAGCCAGTAGTGGGGCTGAGGGAGAGAGCGGCGGCAGGCGAGCCGATGCGGGGTGGTAGCTAGGGCATGGGTAGCCAAGGTGAGAAGAGAGAAAGGAAGGTGAGTGGGGAGATGGCCGACGATGAGGTAGGCCGATGGAGGGGCGGGTCGACGACGAGGAGGAGGGTAGCTAGGGCTCGGATAGAGAGGAGAGAGAGTGGAGGCCGAGAAGATGAAAAAATTGCCGCACACTGAAATTTTATGCCAAATCTTTAGCAGCGATTTTCGAAACTACTACCATAGATCTATTGCAGCGATTGGCAAAAACCACTACTATAGTCTCTATAGGAGTAGTTATCAACCATTGCAATAGAATCTATAGCAGCAATTTTTACCAACCGCTGCTATAGATGTAAATATGAATTTTTTCATATTTCTTCTTAAATATGATATCATTTTAGAATTTAAAGTCCATCTTCATTGTTCATTGTCTAAATAATTATCGTTAGAGTATCATCATAAAAGATAGCCTCGATCCAATAGCCCTAGCTATGTTAATTGATAAAATTTAATTTCGATGGTCATGAATGATCTCATGATGATCTGATAGATAAAGACCATCGATCGATCTAAAAACTTGAAATGATGATCTCAATAATATTTATAGCATACTATTAAAATCTCACTTTAATCAGACATCATTATCATGGTCAATCTAGCGCTGGATGATTTTGATCGTTAAATGAAAAATGTGTGATCAAAAGGCCAAATAGTATCCAATTAATAGATAATTTTTTTGATAATTGATCTTTGCTACTAATTTAATTATTTATATGATAGTGATCATAAAATTCAAATCATATTTATATGAACTAACCATGTTAAATATATCTTACAAAAGCATAAGCATAATTATAAGGCCTTTAAGAACAAGTACTAGGAGACATATAGTTTTGGATCATTCATATATATGAATGTTTGAATATTACAATCACCACTGTACAAATAATTAGACATATACCCTGGAGTTGAAGTAGCGGGCTATTTTTTGCTTATAAGCTGCTATTTGGATTTGAGCTTTCTCTCGCTTTTCTTCTAACAGATCGAGATTTGCTCTAAGATCCTATGAGTTACTTCCTTCATTAATGGCCTCAACCCATAGTGAAGGAAGCTGGAGTTCGATTGGAATAATCGCCTCTGTCCCAAAGGCTAGTGCATAGGGGATTTCTTCAGTAGGCAATCTTTGAATAGTTCAGTAAGCCCAGAGCACATGATAGAGTTCATCTATCCATGTGCCCTTTGCCCTTTCAAGTCTTGCCTTTATCTCTTGAAGCAAAATTCTATTGGTTACTTCTACCTCACCATTCACTTGCGGATGAGCTACTGATGTGAAGTAGTGAGATATGTTCAGATCTTTGCAGAACTCAGCGAACTTTGCACCTACGAACTAACATCCATTATCAATGATTAGTGATTGAGGTAGACCAAACCTGCAAATAATTGACTTTCAAATGAAGTCCTATACTTTAACTTCAGTGATCTTCGCTAGAGGTTTGGCCTCAACCCACTTAGTGAAAGTCTACTACCACTAGCAGAAACTTTTGCTGTCCAGATGTCATGAAAAAAGATCCAAGTATATCCATCCTCCACTATGCAAATGACCAAGGGGTGTCCAATGGTGTGAGCTGTGAAGCCGACTGTCTCTAAATATTTGCATTTCTCTGAGACCTGTCACATTTTCTCACATAATCTACTATGTCTTTATGCATTGTTGGCTAATAGCATCCCAGATGGAGTAACTTATGAGATAAGGACCTCACCCCCAAATGATTTTTGCAAATTTCTTCATGAACTTTCCTCAAGGCATAGTTGGCTTTTGAAGGTCGGAGTGTGAGGATTTGTGATGCTTTCAAGCCTTAGGAGGCCACGGGAGGAGTCAGGGGATTAGCTCTAGAGATTCTAGGGGCTTGGTTGGTGCTTCAAAAATCTAGGACATAAGATGAAGCAAGGAATGAAAGTCGAAGAATTAAGACTGTAGAAAGGATATTTTTTGCAGGTTAGCCAGCTCAATCCAAAACTAGGTCGACTAAGTCTCAGTGCACAGACAAAATAGAGAGCTATGCGTTCGAGACTGCTGGCATAGCACAGGACTGGGCTGGCTCCATTTCAGACTGAGCCGATCCAGTGAAACTTAACCGGCTCAGTGCTGAGACTAAGTCGACTCAGTGCGCAGGCAGAATTATGTGAGGGTCTATTTTGGGCTAGGGTTTGGGATGATCCTAGGGATCTTAAGGCCTGATTTGAGAGGTCTTAAGGGGGCTAATTCATGTATGGTTTGGGTCTACATCCAGAGGATGAGAGCATGAGAGACATGGGTGTACATGGGCTTGGTGAGTGCTTTCATGTATTGGGTTAGCCGAGGAGTTTTTTGGTCGGACCTAATGGCTATATATAAATACATAGGTTGTATTAGAGTTTTCAAGGTTGGAATACAATTGAGCTTTTCTTCCTAACTCTCTTCTCTCTTCTCTCTGGTTCCAACACCAAAAACCCTAGCTTCTCTCATCTTTCTTAAATCTTCTTCAGTTTACTGGATTAACACACAGGTTCACGTAAAAGATCGATTCTATGACTGTGGCTCCGAGTAGTCGTAGGAACAACACGGAGACATTTGAGGAGTGGTAGGGAGTACGATATGTTGTACAGCTTATTTTCATATAAAATATAGCGAAAAGCTTGATTTCTCAACTTTTGAGCTTCTTTATGATCTCTAAAAAGAATTCTATTCTTGAGATAAGCAATCAATGGATCGATCTAGCTGGGCCCATGATCAACTTACATTATTGCCTGGGGCTCCTCCGAACTTGGGTGCTGTAGGACTTCAAAAAGGACTTCTTTTAGCAGTTTATTTGGGACTAAAATGGATAGCTTAGAGAGAAGGTCGGCTCTAGCACTTTTCATCCTAAAAATTTGTTGGATATCAAAATTATTAAAGGCTGAGATCAAGCTCCTTTTCTTTCTCAAGTACTTCTTCATGCTTTCCTCCTGAGCTTCATAATTATCACTGACTTGCTCTACAACTAGCTGAGAGTCACTATAAACCTTTAGATGTTCTACTTCCAGCTCTTTGACTATTCTTAGTCCTACAAGCAGGGCTTCATACTTTGCTCTATTGTTAGTGATGGAAAAGTCAAAGCATAATGCATACTCTGCTACAACTTCTTTTGGATTGATGAGAATCAAGCCCATGCCTACTTCAGAAGCATTAGATGAACCATCCACTTATAAAGTCTAGAAGTTTTCAGGGAGATCAACCTTCTCTTTAGGAGAGCCAGGAATAAGAACTTCTTGGTGCTCTGGTTCGATTGCATTTGGAATGGCGCACTCTACTACAAAATCGGCCAATATTTGGGCTTTGATGGCTGGCTGAGATTAAAAATGAATATCAAATTAAGTCAACTCAATTACCTATTTTGTGACTCTTCTGGAGGTATCAGGTTGGTAAAGAACTGCCTTGATGGATTGATCAGTGAGGAGAGTAATGGTATATCCCTGAAAATAAGGTCCGAGCTTTCTGGCTATAATCAACAAGACATAAGTTAGTTTTTCTAATTTGGTGTACCTTATTTCGCATTCCTTAGGACTCTGCTTATATAATAGATCGACTTCTGGACTTTAGCTTTTTTTCTAACCAATATGGCTTCGATAGCTGTGGAGAACACAGCAAGGTACATGAACAACTCTTCTTTAGATTTTGGTTTGGCTAGAAGCGGAGGCAAACTAAGATAGTTCTTCAATTCTTCAAGGGCCTGTTGGCACTCAAGAGTCCAGTTAAAGTTCTTAGATTGTTTGAGTACTTGGAAGAAGGGCATGCATCACTTCGTCGATCTTGAAACGAAGCGATTCAAGACCACTATTTTGCCTTTGAGGTGTTGAACTTCTTTTATTATTTTTGGGACAGTCATCTCTTGGATGGCTTTGATCTTTTCTAGGTTGGCTTCAATGCCACGGCTCGATACCATGAATCCCAGGAGCTTCCTCGAGGTCACTCCGAAAGCACATTTTGTAGGGTTCAGCTTCATCTTGTACTTTCAAAGGGTGTTGAAAGTCTCCTTAAGATCGATAATATGACTTAGAGAGAATCAGCTTTTGACCAGCATGTCATCTACGTAGACCTCCATATTACGGTCGATCTGCTCCATGAAGATTTTATTCACCAAGCACTGATAAGTCGCACCTATATTTTTAAGCCCAAAGGGCATGACCCAATAACAATAAAGACCATGGCCAGTGATAAAAGCAGTCTTCTCCTCATCCTCTGGTGCCATCTAGATTTGATTATATTTGGAGAAGGCATCCACAAAGGTGAAGAGTTCATGGCCTGAAGTTGCGTCCACTAGCTGGTCAATCATGGATAGAGGGTAGCTACTTTTTGGGCAAGCTGTGTTTAAGTCTGTAAAGTCTATGCACATCCTCCACTTGCCATTTATCTTTTAAACAAGAACAATATTTATAATCCAGTCCGGATAGAGCACTTTTTGAATAAATCCTACCTTAAGGAGCTTGTCGACCTCGTCCATTATAACCTTCTGTCTCTCTAGCGCAAAACTACATTTTTTCTACTTCACTGGCTAGCATTTTAGATCCACTCTCAAGCAGTGTTCCATGATCTCTACATCGATCCCAGGCATATCTACGGGTGCCCAAGCAAAAACTATTAAATGTGTGCCCTAGAAGCCAGATTGGTTGTCACTTGTAATATACTTCTAAGAGCAATTTTATAATTTTGATTATAAATTAATAAATGGATTATTTTTCTATCATAGTGTGTATTTAAAAGTGTTTGTGATACATTCTTTGAGTTAATGGTAATGACAATTCATATTTTCAAGAGTTGAAAATTTAAGACATGAATTTTCATAATTAACTCATAAACTGCTTCCGACCATAGGATCATTATGAGGATGGTGATAGATCCAGAAGGTTGGTGTACGATCACTTTCTTAGAATAAACATATCTTGAGTCTATAGTGTGAAGACACCGAAGCGAGAGTACAGGTACTTGTTAGAGAATGAGGGCACTGAGCGTGACCACCTCAAGTAGTCACAAGAAAGTCTATCTTCTCGTCGATGATTGACTCAATGCTATAGTGATGTATATAGTTCTTTGATCTGAGGTGCATCAATAGTTCACCATGAGGATGTTATAGTTTGACTACACCATAACTCGATCTTCTAGCCATTTGGAATCCCGAGGTGTATGTTGGCTATAGCATGTTCATTGTAGGAATTAGATTGCACCAATAATAGGATCTATCTACCTCGATAGATGAGGAGTAGCCCTATGATAATCATGAGAATGAGTCCTTAAGTCGATGGCCATGGCAGAATAAAGATGATAGAAAGAATTTCTATTAGGATTTCACATTGGACTCGAATCGAATGATTAATTCATATGACAGATATTGGGTTTGATGAGTTCACCTTAACCCTAATCCTATCGGAGCTCAAGATAGAAGAATCCAATCACACAGGTAACTGCACTAAGAGGTTTGCTTTTAGTTCTGATGGGTTACGACCATATACTAATAGGTGTCACTAGTGGATTTTGGGAGCAATTAGAATGATTTTGATGATCAATCATTCTAATTGTATGAATCAGAAAAGTTTTGGTCCATCGAAAGATATTTCGATGATGTCGATAATGGAGATCGTGACATATCTCATTATCATACAGAATTAAATCTAATTGGATCATACAAACAAAAATTTAGATTTGGATGTCGTCAATTAAGCTAACCCAATTTGATTGATTTGGATTAAATCCAATCAGATTCAAGGTAATCGTGCTAGCACAGGATTGAGCCTGACTTTCTCCTTCTGAAATCTTTCTGATTTGTTGCAACCAAGTCAAATTTAATTTAACTCATTCTTATATTTTGAATGAATTTATTTTCATCTAACTGGAATAAGTCTAGATTAGATTAATTGTAGAAATTAAATCCATTCATAGTCAAATTAGACTAGGATCAAAAGTTGACCTATTTGAGAGAATTGAGGATCACCTGATCAGATGCTTTTAGAAAATTTTTTAGAAATTATTTTGATCTAATTTTTAGATATGTGATAGATCATAAATAATACATTGGGTGTACCAAATTTTATGATTTTTGGATATATCTAGACTGAGTTATGATAGAGTTTAATTTAGATAAAACTCTTGAGGGAAGAGTCCTAGGCGTAGTGGACTCTTCCTTATCTACTCATGCTGCCACCTTCCAGATTGATTTTTGACATCAAAATTAGATGGCATCTATAGATTTTTGTGGAGATCAAGTTTAGAAGTCTCAATGGTCAAAAAAATAAGGATTTTGATCAAAGAGGGACTCTAACTTGGTGCTATGCTTGTGTATAAGAACCCTTGTGCCAAGGCTCTTCATGTAGAAATTTTTTTTATATCCAAAGGCTACTATTCTAGATATCCCACACCTCCTCTATCCTCTCTCTCCCTCTCTTCTACATGCTTAAAATTTAGGCATAAATTTTAGAAGAAGATCCAATCAAATTTGTGAAGAGTTCAGCATCTATGCGACGGTGTTCGTAAGACGAACATGCTGCCTTCAAAAATTTTTTGAAGGACTTTCAGATCTGATCTTTGGAGAAAAGATTTATGAGAAGAAGATGTCTAGATCCTTCCCAAGTGAATACCGATAAAGGCCAGGCACATGTATGGCTCCTTCCAGAATCTCAGAAAATATCAGGATCATCACAAGATAATCAGATTACCCAAATAAGATATAAAATTAAATTTAATTTAATTTTTATTTTAATTTTTAATATTAGATTATCATGATTAGATCTGAGAATACTTAGATTAGATTGAATTATTTAAAAATTTTTAGAAAAATTCATCTTAGATCTGATCAGATCTACACGATCCTACGGTGGAAAATAGGATTTTTTCTTCAACTGGTATCAAAGCTATGTTAGCAGTTCTTTAGATCTATCTTAGATCTGATTTTATTTTTAATTATGATCTAATATTAAAAAATTTTAAATATCACATCAGATGTGATTAGATCTAAAATTAAAAAAATTAAAAGTTAAATAATTTAGATCTAATATGTATGATATGCATGACTAGACTAGCTATAGAATAGTTCTATGTCTAATCTAGTATGATCATGTATTTATTTTGATTAAATAAGATTTTAGATCTATTTAGTTATTATTTTTTTAATATTATAATTATTATAATTAGATCTAAAAATAAAAAAATATATTTTTTTTAATTTTTAATTTATTCATATGAGATATGAAAGATGCATGCTTAGACTAGTTATAGAATAGTTCTATAAGATGTCTAGAATAGTTTCATATTTGATATGATCAAATTTAAAATTTTATTTTTTAAATTTAATATATAATAATTTAGATCTGAAAGTATGCATATTGATGATACATGAGATGTATGCAAGATATATATTAGTTAGATCTTTTTATATGTGATATATGATCTAACTAGTTTTATAGTAAAAAATTATATTTCTGATTAAGAAGTTTTTCTGGCCATCCGGTCATAAGACAAAGTAGGATTTAAAGGCCCTCTCATCCCATTCGATTGGGTGTTCTTATGGTGTGTAGGGGTGTTGTGCATTCGTCCTTAATCAGAAATCATAACTTATTTTTTTATAAAATTTTAGATCCTGAAATTCTAAAATTTTTATTATATATTTTATTCATGAATCCAAAACTTAATTAAGAATTAAGATTATGAAATTAATTAGATCTAAAAATTATGAATTTTCAGATCTAAGACACATTCATAAAATTGGGTTTAGACTTGGATCGCTCAATTAGGTCTAGCGGTTGATCAAACCAAATCAAGAATTGGTTAGATGGGATCAAAGAAAGCTTAGATTTGATCAGCCTAATAGGATTAAGTCTGGATCAAGATCAAATCACATTGAGATGTGACTCGATCAAGTCAAAACCTAATTTGGCTCCGTGGTTTGAGCCTGGATTGTAGGCTAACCCAATTAGTTTTGATTTGATAATTTGGTGTCTAAGGTAAGTCTAGCAGATATGATCGACTAATTTTTTATTAGGAGCTACTCAACCTGAATACATTCTTATTGAGTTAATGGCATATCCTTCCACCCGTCCCACTTACCTAGCCATTTATGTCGATCTAGTTTTGATTTGAGGTGGCTAATAATTTGAGCCAACCCATGCCACTAGGTTAGTCATAATTATTATGACTAAGTCAAGTCAAGTTTAAAGAGACCTAAATTAAATCTTCCTAAGAAAATATTACGTCTAAGATCTTCTAATATTGTAGATGTAGGCCCTTCTCGAGGTTGATTATTCTCGACTGGATATAGTGGTTTAGTTGCACCAAAAAAATACAACCATATCTATTAGGCATTGGATGCTATGGGTTGGAGGATGGATTGGGCTCAATATTTTGGATACGGTGAGAAACCTAATCAGGAATCCAATCTATGCAAATGGTGGGTCTGACTTAACTAAGAAGTGAATCAATATTTTGGACATGATTAGATTCATGAATTAGAGATAGGTTAGGGTGCACCATGATTAGAAAATCATTGGACAAGAGTTGTCTACTCATTGATTGACCCATCACCAATAACTATTAGGTGGAGTGGTGAGTCAGTTGGTGGGACCGCACCATCCGCTAGAAATCAATAATAGTGAAAATTTTTGCATCTCTATCAAGGGAGTGTAGGGATCCGAGTAAATAGTGAAAGCTTAATTTATTTAAAAATAAAATTTTTAAATAAATTGATTAAATTTAATTATAAAATCTAACCAAAAACTTTGACTCTCTATAGAAAAATATCTGTGTCCAATCCACTAGCCCATATTCTAGACATCCATAGATTGATCGAACCTAACCACGAGGATTGGCTTCATAACTTTAAAATTATTTTGGGTTCTGAGAGTTGACTCATGTATTGGAATAAGATCCTCCTACCTTACTAGTCTGTTCATCCATTGATCAGAGAGCATCTCTCGAGAAATGGATAGATGAAGATAATAAAGTCAGATATTACATATTGAGCTCGATGTCTGATAAACTCTAGCGCCAATATGAAGACATTAAGACTAGCCGTCAAATGTTGGCTAACTTGCAAAAGTTGTTTGGTGAATAGAGTCATGCAGCCAAATATCAAGTCACTAAAAAACTATTTAAGGCTCAAATGCGTGATGGGCAGTCGATCCAAGATCATTGTCTGATGATGATCAAGAATTTAGAAAAGCTTGAGAAGCTCGATATCAAGTTAGATCAGGATCTGTAGACTGAAATAATTCTATAGTCCTTGACTAATACGTATGGACAGTTCATCATGAATTATCATATGCATAAATTTCAGAATACCTTGACTGAGCTCATGAATATGCTAGTTACTGCTGAGCTTTCTATGAAAGATTCTAAAGGCTCAGTACTTGCTGTGGAGCAAACTTCTTCCAAGAGAAAGTTTTTTGGAAAGAAGAAGAAGTTTGTGAAGAAGCAGAAGATGGATGGTGGAAAGAAGAAGGCAGAGCCGAAGAAGAAGACCGCTGATAAAAGAAAATATTTTCATTATAACATTGATGGCCATTGGAAGCGGAACTGCCTTCTTTACCTGACCAGTCTGAAGAACAAAAAGGAGACATGTCCTTTTAGAGGTATGCTCATTATAGAATCTAATCTTATGATTTCTTCTACATCTAGTTGGGTGCTTGACTCTTGTTCTAGTGCTCACTTGTGCACTTCTATGCAGGATCTTGAGGATCGCAGGATGCTGAGGGATGGTGAGATGATCTTATGCATCGAAAATGGTGCAAAAGTTGTTACTGTGGCCCTGGGATCCTACCCTTTGTGATTACCGTTAGGATTAGACTTAGTACTTAGGGACTTTTTATGTGCTTGCAGCAAGAAGGAATTTAATTTCTATTTCATGTTTAGCACAGGAAGGCTATGTAATTAGTTTTCTTAAGGATCATTGTAATATTCTTTATAAAAGAAATAAAATTGTAAGTGGTTTCCTTATAAATGATCTCTATCGGTTACATATTGATGTTTCTATTTTTAATATCGAGCAAAACATGAATGCCATAGGATCAAAGTGATCTAGAGATAGTCTAAATGATTGGTATCTTTGGCACCTTAGGCTAGGTCATATAGCTGAAGATAGGATTAATAAATTAAAAAAATTCAGGCTGTTGAGTTCTTTGACTTTCGAGTCATATTTGATTTGTGAATCATGCCTTCATGGCAAAATGACCAAGCTTTCTTTTGTGGGACATCGAGAAAGGGCCACAAACCTGCTTGCCCTAGTACATACTGATGTATGCAGCCCATTTGATGTACCAGTCAGGGATAATTACATCTACTTTATCACCTTTATCATTGATTTATCTTGGTATGGGTATGTGTATTTGATGCAACAAAAGTCTGAAGCTTTCGAAAAGTTCAAAAAATTCAAACTCAAAGTAGAAAAATAAATAGAAAAATTTATTAAGATTCTTTGATTAGATCGAGGAGATGAATATCTTAGCCATAAATTCTTAGACTATCTGAAGGATAATGGCATAGTCTCTCAATGGACTCCACCTGGAATGCCTCAACTCAACGGGATTTCAGAACGGAGAAATCGGATCCTATTAGATATGGTTCGATCTATAATGAGCTTCACAGACCTTCTAGAGTTTTTTTGGGGATATAGTCTGTTGACCGCTATATATCTACCGAATAGGATTCCATCTAAAATCATTCCTACCATACTGTATGAGATATGGCATGATAAGAAATCAAGTCTGAGTCATCTCAGAATTTGAGAATGTCCGACCAATGTCAAGAGACAACAGACGAATAAATTAGAGTCTAAGTCCTTTAGAGCTTGATTTATAGGATATCCTAAAGAGTCATTAGAATATTATTTCTATCTTCCAAAAGATCATGATGTGATTGTGAGTCAATACGCCATCTTTCTTGAAAAATAGTTTATTCAATATGGTAGCATCAAAAGATAGATTTGGCTCGAGGAGAAAGTCTCCTAAGAGCTACGAGCCAAGAAACCTATAGAACCCAATCAGATTAAGCCAGTCCAATCACTACCTCGTCCATCTCATAGATCAGAAAGAATTTTCTGTCCCCCTGAAAGGTACTTAGGTATAATTTCAGAGGACGTAGAGAAAATGTTCCACACAGGAAAAGGGATTCATGGTGATGATCCCAAAATCTATGATGAGACGATATCGACTCCGAAAAATGGTTAGAGATAATGAAGTCAGAGATTGACTCAATGCACTCAAACTAAGTCTGAACCTTGGTAGATTCACCTAAAGGTATAGTACCTATTGGGTGTAAATAGATCTTCAAGAGAAAGATAGGTGTCGATGGGAATGTAGAGATATTCAAACCAAGACTCGTAGCGAAAGGGTATAGTCAGCATGAAGGCATTGACTATCAGGATACTTTTTTGCCAGTAGCCATGCTCAAATCCATCCACATATTGCTTGCTATTGTAGCCTATTCTGATTATGAAATTTGGTAGATGGATGTAAAAATGGCGTTCTTAAATGGATATCTTGAGGAAGATATCTATATGGAACAGCCGCTGGATTTCACATCCAGTGATATTAATCACAAGATCTTTAAGCTACAAAGATCCATATATGGACTTAAGCAAGTATCTCGGAGCTGAAAGCTCATTTCAATGATGTGATCAAATCATTTGGATTCATCAAGAATGAGGAGTCTTATATTTTCAAAAAGATCAATGGGAGCGTTGTTGTCTTTCTTATACTGTATGTGGATGACATCCTTCTAATTGGAAATGATATTTCCATATTGACTAGGATCAAAATGTGGTTGTCTAAAGAATTCTCTATGAAAGATCTTGGAGAGGCATCCTTTACTCTAGGAATTAAGGTCTATAAAGATAGACCAAATAGGATGCTGGGTCTCTCACAGAAGATGTACATAGAGAAGGTGCTAAAGAGGTTTATCATGGAAAACTCGAAGAGGAGATTGGTGCCCTTCAGACATGGCATTCATCTTTCCAAGAAGATGTGTCCCAACACACCTGAGGAGATTGAATGCATGAGCAAGATCCCTTATACTTCAGCAACAGAGAGCCTCATGTATGCCATGCTATATATACGACCTGATATTGCCCATGCTGTGAGTGTCATGAGCAGGTATCAGTCAAATCTAGGTGAAGAGCACTAGACTTCTATGAAATATATTTTTAAGTACTTGAGAAGGACTAAGGATATGTTTCTAGTCTTTGGTATAGAGAACTCCAGGTCCAGGGGTATACAGATTCGGATTTTATGTTCGATATAGATGATCGAAAGTCGATATCTGAAAGTATGTTTATTTGTAATGGTGGTATTGTTAGCTGAAAAAGTTTCAAGTAGATGGTGATAGTAGATTCCACCATAGAAGCAAAGTACATCGCTGCGTCGAAAATTGCAAAGAAGATGTTCTAGTACAAGAAGTTCACCATAGAGCTTGGAGTGATGCCATCAGATGCCGTTTCTCTGTATTGCAATAATAATGATGCCATAGCCCTAGCTAAAGAGTCGAGGTCTTACTAGAAATCCAAGCACATCGAGCATCAATACCACCTCATCCGCGATTACCTCGAGAAGAGATATGTCGAGATCAAGAGAGTCGACACTGTAGATAATGTGGTTGATCTACTGACAAAATCATTGAGCCAGCAAAAGATCAAAGCCCACCTTAAGAAGATGGGACATAGATTTGTAACCAATTGGCTTTAGGTCAAGTGGAAGTTTATTAGATGTATGTCCTAGAAGCCAGATTGGCTACACTTATAATACACTTCTAAGAATAATTTTATAATTTTGACTATAAATTAATAAATAAATTATTTTTTTATCCCAGTGTGTATTTAAAAGTATCTGTGATACATTCTTTGAGTTAATGGTAATGACAATTCATATTTTCAAGAGTTAAAAATTTAAGATATGAATTTTCATAATTAACTCATAAACTACTTTCGACTGTAGGACCATCATGAGGATGGTGATCGATCCAGAAGGTTGGTGTATGATCACTTTCTTAGGGTAGACATGTCTTGAGTCTACGGTGTGGATGAAGGAAAAACCTATTTTTTGGATCAGATTCATTCAGATCTGATTTGATCAAGAGGAATAGTTCAAAAAAATTTTCTCTTAGATCTAAATGAAATCTAATACTTTCCAGATCTGATTTGATAGATCTAATAAAACAAAAATAAATTAAATCAGATTTAATTTATACCTTGTTGTTGGATAATCTAATTATCCTGTGATGATCCTGCTGATTGTTTGAGATTCTGGATGTAGCCACGCAATCGTCTGACCTCTAACGGTATCCACTCGAACAGGATCTAGATATCTCCTCCTTCTCGATCTATTCTCCAAAGATCAAATCTGGATCTGATCTTGAAGGTCTTCAAAATAACTTTTGAAGATTTGATATCGTCTCTCGCAGCAATGCTGCCTTCTTACTTTCTTATCGCCTTTCTCTTGCCTAGATTGCACCAAATTGGAGCCCAAAACCTCTTGGGCATGAAGAAGAGGGAGAGGATCTGAGGTAGGTGTGGAGGAGAGAGGGAGAGAGCAATTTGGCATGGGCTAAGGGAAAACTTCTCAAAAGCTAGGTGCAGATAGGGTTTTCATAGACCCTGCTGCGTCATGCAGTGCCACATCATCCCAACCAATCACGTCTCTTCATGCAATCAAATCTAAATCTAATTAATGGGATGACATCACCTGATCCAATCAGATGAGAGCCCCTCTCCAACACCCTTAGGTAGTGCCAAGACTGGTCAAAGCAGAGTCCCTTGGTGCCACCTAGTTTGATTCCAAGAAGCAACCTGGAGTCCCATCTGTATGGGACTCTAGGCATCCCTATCCTTGGGCGCACGCCTCCCTAGGCATATACCCCCTCCTTTCCTCTTTCTAGCAAGGGGACAAGCCCCTATCTACTCTCCTATGGGTGCACGATACATGGGCAGATGTCTAAGTGTCAAAGGTCAACATTTGACCAAAGTCAAAAGATAAGAATTAGCAAGTGACGGAAAATGATAGGTGTTGTCTCAAATTTATCTCATAAATTAAGACAACCCTTTTCTGACTTGGACAAGCTCCAATCAAACCAAGTAAAGGTACCTGAGTGAGCATAAACATATTTGGCTCAGTCGAGATAACTTTTAATGATTATAGAAGGAGAACATTAGGCTCAATCGTGCGCTAGCACGATTTTCTTGAACATAATTGAATCTAATTCAAATCAATTGAACTAGATTAGTCCAATTGATGATATCCAGATCCAAATCCTTATTTGTGTGATCCAGTTAGATTTAGTTCTGTATGGTAATAAGATATGTCATGATCTCTATCATCGACATCATTGAAACACCTTCCAATGGATTAGAACTTTTCTGATTTAGATAACTAGAATGATCGATCATCCAAATCATTTTAATTGCTCCCAAAATCCACCAGTAACACCTAGCAGTATATCGTGGCAATCCATCAAAATTGAAAATGAATCTCTTGGTACAGTTATATGTGTGATTAAGTTTTTCTATCTTGAGCCTCGATCAGACTAGGGTTAAGGTGAACTCGTCAAATCCTAATTTCTATCATATGATTTAATCATTTGATTCAAGTCCGATGTGAAAACTTTAATAGAAACTCTTTCTATTATTTCAGTCTACCATGGCCATGGGCTTATGGACTTGATTCTTATGATCATCATAGGGCCACTCCTCATCTATCGAGGTAGATAAATTCTCCCTTGGTGCAATCTAATTCCCATAATGAACATGCTATAGCCAACATACACCATAGGATTTTAAATGGCTAGGAGACTGAGTCATGGTGTAGTCAAACTATAATATCAACAAGGTGAACTATCAATGCACCTCAGATCAAAGAACCAGACACACCACTGCAGCTTCAAGCCAGTCATCGTTGAGAAGGTAGACTTCCTTATGACTGCTCGAGGTGGTCACACTTAGTGCTCTCGTTCTCTAACGAGTATTTATACTCTTGCTTCGGTATTTCTACATCGTAGACTCAAGACTCATTTACTATAAAGAAGTGATTGTACACCAACCTTTCAGATCAATCATCATCCTCATGATGATCCTACGGTCAGGAGCATTTTATGAGTTAATAATGAAAATTCATGCCTTAAATTTTCAACTCTTGAAAATAAGAATTATCATTACCATTAACTCAAGGAATATATCATAGACACTTAATACATATTAT
This sequence comes from Cocos nucifera, assembly GCA_006176705.1. Lineage (NCBI taxonomy): Eukaryota > Viridiplantae > Streptophyta > Magnoliopsida > Arecales > Arecaceae > Cocos > Cocos nucifera. Next base: position 744,740 of record QRFJ01000417.1, read on the forward strand.
GATAGAAAATAATTCATTTTATTATTTATAGTCAAAATTATAATTTTGCCCTTAGAAGTGTACAATAAGTGTCAGCCAATTCTAGCTTCTAGGGTACACATATCTAACAAACTTCCATTTGACCTAAAGCCAATTGGCTACAAATCTAAGTCCCATCTTCTCAAGGTGGACTTTGATCTTCTATTGGCCCAACGACGTTGTGAGTGGATCCACCGCATTGTCTGCAGAGTCAACTCTCTTGACCTCGACGTAATCCTTCTCAAGGTAATCATGGATGAGGTGGTATCGTCGCTCGATGTGCTTAGATTTTCGGTGAGACCTTGGCTCCTTAGCAAGGACTATGGCACCATTATTGTCGCAGTATAGAGGAATGGCATCTGATGGCATCACTCCAATCTCTGCGGTAAATTTTTTGTACCAGAATGCCTCCTTCGCAGCTTCTGATGTAGCGATGTATTCTACTTTCATGGTGAAATCTGCTGTCACTATCTACTTGGAACTCTTCCAACTGACAGCACTACCATTACACACAAACAAACTCCTAGATGTCAACTTTCAATCATCTATATCGGACATAAAATCCAAGTCTATATACCCTTGGACTTGGAGTTCTCCATTACCAAAAATCAATAACATATCCTTAGTTCTTCTTAAGTACTTAAGGATACATTTCATAGAAGTTTAGTGTTCTTCATCTGGATTCGACTAATATTTGCTTGTGACACTCACAGCATGGGCTATATCAGGTCACGTACATAACATGGCATACATGAGGCACCCTATTGCTAAAGCATAAGGGATCTTGCTCATGCGTTCTATTTCCTTAGGTGTGCTAGGGCACATCTTCTTGGAAAGATGAATGCCATGTTTGAAGGATACCAAACCCCTCTTAGAGTTTTCCATACTAAACCTCTTTAGCACTTTCTCTATGTATATCTTCTGTGAACGTCCTAGCATCCTATTCGGTCTATCTCTATAAATCTTAATTCCTAGAATATAGGATGCTTCTTCTAGGTCTTTCATGGAGAATTCTTTGGATAACCATATTTTAACTATGGTCAACATGGGAATATCATTTTCAATAAGGAGGATATCATCCATGTACAATACGAAGAAGATAATAGCGCTTCCACTGATCTTTTTGAAGATACATGGTTCCTCCTCATTGTTGATGAAACCAAATAATTTGATCATATTATTAAAACGAGTATTCCAACTCCAAGATGCTTGCTTAAGTCTATATATGGATCTTTGCAACTTGCATACTTTGTGATCAATATCACTGGATGTGAAACTTAGCAGCTGTTCCATATAGATATCTTCCTCAAGGTATCCATTTAAGAATGCCATTTTCACGTTCATTTTTCATATTTCATAATCAAAATAGGCTGCAATAGCAAGCAATATACGAATGGATTTTAGCATGGCTACTGGTGAAAAGGTATCCTGATAGTCAATGCCTTCGCACTGACTATAATCTTTTGCCACTAATCTAGCTTTGAATGTCTCTATATTTTCATTTGCACCAATCTTTCTCTCGTAGATCCATTTACACCCAATAGGTACTATACCTTCTAGTGGATCTACCAAGATCCAGACTTAGTTTGAGTGCATTAAGTCAATTTTTGACTTCATTGCCTCTAATCATTTCTCGAAGTCAATATCTGATATCGCCTTATTATAGGTTTTGGGATCATCACCATGAACCTCATTACCTACGAGGAATATTTTCTGTATTTTCTCTGAAATAGTACCTAAGTATCTCTCAGAAAGATAGAAAATCCTTTTCGATCTACGAGGTGGAGAAGATAGTGATTGTATTGGCTCAACCTGATTTGGTTCCATTTGGTCTTTAGCTCGTTGCTCTTGTGAGACTTTCTCTTCGAGCTTGATCTACTTTCCAATGCCGCTATCTTGAATAAACTATTTTTCAAGAAAGATGGCATGTCAACTCATAATCACATTATAATCTTTTAGAATATAGAAATAATATCCTAATAATTTTTTAGGATATCCTATGAATCGAGCTCTAAAGGAGCTGAAGTCTAACTTATCTGCTTGTTATTTTTTGACATGAGCCGGACAACCCTAAATGCTGAGATGACTCAAACTTGGTTTCTTACTATACCATATCTCATACGGTATGGTAGGAATGCTTTTAGAAGAAATTCTATTCATTAAGTATATTGCAGTTAACAAACTATATTCTTAAAGAAAATCAAGGAGGTCTGTGAAGCTCATCATGGATCTGAAGGGAATTCTGATTTTTCGGATCAAGTTCGTTCAGATCTGATCAGATCAAGAGATATATTTTAAAAATTTTTTTCTTTGATCTGGATCAGATCTAGGATATTTTAGATCTAATTTTTATTATTTTAATAATTAAAATAAAATTAGATAAATTTAATTTAATTTAATTTATCTTAAAGTGGGTAATCCTATTACCCGATGATGATCCTGTGAGCAGTGGAAGGTTCTGGATCTAGCCACGCAAGTGCCTGGCCTCTATCAGTATCCACTCGGGCTGGATCTAGAGATTCTCTTCTTTTCTATCACATCTCCAAAAATTAAATCCGGAGGATCTTCAAAACTCCTTTTGAAGATTAGCAGTTATCTTGCAGCAAGCGCAGCCTTCTTAGCTTTCATTACCTTTCTCTCATCTTAGATTGCACCAACCAAGAATCGCAAACCTCTTTGGATGTGGAGAGGGGCAGGGAGAAAGGTGCTTTGGCATGGAGCAGGAGAGGAGAAGCCAGCCGTTGGGGCATGGATAATTGGATTTTCTTTGAGTGGGCAAGGTAGGTCTTATTATAGACTAAGCGTGATCCAACTCCTCTTCTTCCCAACCAATCACAACCCTTTGTGAAATCAGATCTAAATCTGATTGGTGGGAATAGAGTCTCCTAGATTTCTCCTTAGATGGTGCCTAAGACCAATCAAAGTTGGTTCTTAGGAGAACTCTAATCGGAATCTAAAAAGGAGATGGAGTCCCTGTCCAACAGGGACTCCTGGGCGCCTCCAGCTTGGGCACACGCCAAGGGTAGCGTGCACCCTCCTCCTTGCCAGGTTCTGGTAGGGGGACAAGCCCCCACCAACCCTCCAATAGGTGCATGACACATGGACAAAAGTCAAAGTGTCAATGGTCAATATTTGACCAAAGTGAAAGGATGAGAAATGGCAGGTGACCAAAAATGGCAGATAATGTCTTACAAAATAAGACAACCTTTTTTGACTTGGACAAGCTCCAATCAGACAAAGTGAAGGCCTCTGATCAAGCACAAACTCCTTTGGCTTAGTCAGGATAACTATTTATGATAGTAAAAGAAGAACGTTAGGTTCAATCGAGTGCTAGCACGATTTCCTTGAACCTAATTGAATCTCATTCAGATCAATTAAAACGTGGATTAGTTTTAATTGATGATCACTAATTTCAAACCCCTTAAATTTGTGTGATCCAGTTTAGATTTAGTTCTATGGTAATAGATATATCATTGATCTCTCATCATCGACATCATCGAAACTTTCAGTGATCAGAATCTTCTGATTCGAGGCTAGAATGATCATCATCAAATCATTCTAATTGCTCCCAACATTCACCAGTGACACCAGCAGTATATGGTGGCAACCCTCAGAGGCTAAATGAGACCTCTTGGTGCAGCTACCTGTGGATTAAGTTTCTATCTTGAGCCCGATCAGATTAGGGTTAAGATGAACTCATCAAACCCTAGTTCTCTATTCAATGATGTAATCATTCGATTCAAGTCCGATGTGAAAACCTAAATAGAAACTCTTTCTATTATTTCGCTCCGCATGGCCATTAGACTTCTAAACTTGTCTCATGATCATCATAGGGATGCTCCCTCTACCCGAGGTAATAGATTCCATCTTGTTGCTATCCAGTTCCTACAATGAATATGCTATAGCCAATATAAACCTCAGGGTTCCAAAATGGCTAAGAGATGAGTATGATGTAGTCAAACATAACACTCTCAAGGTTAACTGTCGATGCATCTCAGTCAAAGAAAACAGAACATACTACTGCAGCATCGAGTCAGTCATTGACAAAAGTAGTAAATGACTACTCGAGGTGGCTCACTTAGTGTCTATTCTATATACGAGTATCTGTACTCTCGCTTCGTATGCTCCACACCATAGACTCAAGACTCATCTACTAAAGAAAAGCGATTGTACACCAACCTTCTAGATCAATCACCATCGTCGTGATGATCCTATGGTCGGAAGCATTTTATGAGTTAATAATGATTATTCATGTCTTAAATTTTCAACTCTTGAAAATATGAATTATCATTACCATTAACTCAAAGGATGTATCACAGACACTAAATATACATATGTGATAGAAAATAACCCAATTTATTGATTATAGTCAAAATTACAATTTTACCCCTAGAAGTGTATTACAAGTGTCAGCCAATTCTGGCTTCTAGGGCACATATATCTAACAGCATCAGACCATATCTAATAAGATTTGGTTCTTCTATTCTAAAATTTCATTGAGTTGAGATATTTCAGGTGGAGTCCATTGAGAGACTATGCCATTTTTTTAAGATAGTCCAAGAATTTTCGATTAAGGTATTCACCTCCTCGATCTGATCGAAGGACCTTAATGAATTTTTTAGTTTGCTTTTCTACTTCATGTCTGAATTTCTTAAACTTTTCAAAAGCTTCAGACTTGTGTCTCATAAGATACACATACCCATACCTAGATAATTCATCGATAAAGGTTATGAAGTAGATAAAGTTGCCTCTAGTCAGTACATCAAATGGACCGCATACATCAGTATGTACTAGGGCAAGACGATCCGTGGCCCTTTCTCCATGTCCTATAAAAGGGAGCTTAGTCATTTTGCCATGAAGATAAAATTCATAAATTGGATATGACTCGAAAGTCAACGGATTCAATAGCCCGATTTTCTCCAATTTGTTAACCCTATCTTCTGCTATATGATCTAGTCTTACGTGCCATAGATACCTATCTCATTTGGACTATCCCTAGGTCATTTCATGGCATTCATATTTTGCTCGATATTAAAAATAGATACATCAATATGTAACTGGTAAAGACCGTTAATAAGAAAACCACTTGCAATTTTATTTCTTTCATAAAGAGTGTTACAATGGTCCTTGAGAAAACTAATTACATAGTCTTTTAGTGCTAAGCATGAAACAAAAATCAAATTTCTGCTTGCTGCAGGCACATAATAACAATCTTTTAATACTAAGTCTAAACCAGATGGTAGTCGAAGAGGGTATATTTTTATGCCCACAGCAGCAACTCTTGCTCCATTTCTGATGCACAGGATCATCTCACCATCCCTCAGCCTCCTACTATCCTCAAGATCTTGCATGAAAGTGCACAAATGAGCACTAGAATCAGAGTCAAGCATCCAACTGGATGCAGAAAAAATCGTAAGGTTAGACTCAATAATGAGTATACCTCCAGAAGGACCTACCTCCTTATTCTTCAGGGTGGCCAAGTAAGTAGGATAGTTCCGCTTCCAATGACCGTCATTGTTGCAGTGGAAATATTTTTCTTTATTAGCAATCTTTTTCTTCGGCTCTGCCTTTTTTTTTGTTTCTCCTTCCACCTTCTGCTTTTTCACAGACTTCTTCTTCTTTCCAAAAGACTTTTTCTTGAAAGAAGTCCACTCCATAGCAAGCACTGAGCTTTTAGAATCTTTCATAGAAAGCTCAGCAGTAACCAGCATGTTCATAAGCTCGGCCAAAAAATTTTGAAGTTTATACATATGGTAGTTCATGATGAACTGCCCATATGCACCAGTCAAAGATTGCAGAATTATATCATTCTGTAGATCCAAGTCCAACTTCACTTCAAGCTTCTCAAGCTCTTTCAAGTTTTTGATCATCATCAGATAATGATCTTGGACTAACTGTCCATCACGTATTTTAGCCTTGAATAGTCGTTTAGTGACTTGATACTTGGCTGCGTGACTCTGTTCACCAAACATCTCTTGTAGGTGAGCCAACATTTGGTGGGTAGTCTAGATATCTTCATGTTGGTGCTGAAGTTCATCAGACATCGAGCCCAACATATAGTATCTGGCCTTATTATCTTCATCCGTCCACTTGTCAAGAGATGCTTTCTGTTCAGTGGATGGATGAACTGGTAAGGTAGGGGGTCCTGGTCCAGTACTTTAGTTAACTTCTCAGAATCCAAAATAATTTTAAAGTTTCGGAGCCAATCCTTATAATTAGGTCTGGTCAGTCTATGGATGTCCAGGATACATGCTAGTGGGTTGGACATAGACATTTTCCTATAGAGAGTCAAAATTTCTAGTTAGATATTGTAATTAAGACTTGACCAATTTATTTAGGATTTTTATTTTTAAATAAATTAGCTCCTACTATTTTTTTGGATCCCTACACTCCTTTTATAGAGATGCAAAAATCTTCATGATTAATGATTTCTAGTGGATGGTGCGGTCCCACTAACTGACTCATCACCTCACCTAACAGTTATTGGTGATGGATTAGCCAATGAGTGAACAACTCTTGTTCAATGATTCTCTAATCATGGTGCTTCCAAACTTGATCTCTAATTCATGAATCTCACCGTGCCCAGAATATTGATCCACTCCTTAGTTAAGTCAGACCCACTATTTGCACAGATTGGATTTCTAATTGAGTCTCTCACCGTATCCAAAATATTGAACCCAATCCATCCTTCAGCCCGTAGCATCTAATGCCTAATAGATATGGTTGCATCTTTTCAGTGCAACTGAACCACTGTAACAGCTGAGAACAATCAACCTCGAAAAGAGTCTGCACATCTACAATGGTGGAAGACCTTAGACTTAATCTTTTCTTAGGGAGATTTGATTTAGATCTCATTAAACTAGACTTGACATAGTCATAACCATTATGACTAACCTAGTGGCATGGGTTAGCTCGGATTATTGACCACCTTAGATTAGGACTGAGCCAACAAATATGGCCAGGTAAGTAAAACCGATGGAAAGATATGCCATTAACTCGACAAGAATGTATTTGAGTCGAGTAGCTCCCAATTAAAAATTAATCAATCGTATCTGCCAAACTTATCTTAGACACCAAATTATTGAGCCAGAGCCAATCGGATTAGTCTATAATCCAGACTCTAACCACTGAGCCTAATTAGGTCTTAGCTTGATTGATCACTCATGTGATTCGATCTTGATCCAGACTTAATCCTATTAGGCTGGTCAATTTAAGCACTCTTAATCCCATTTAATCAACTCTTGATTCGGTTTGATTAACCGCTTAGACCTAATTGAGTTACCCAAGCCCAAACCCAATTTTATGAATATATCTTAGATCTAAAATTTTTAATTTTAGACCTAATATATATTTTATAATCTTAATTCTTAATTAAGTTTAGGATTTATAAACAAAATATGTAAATAAAATCTTAGGATTTTAGGATCTAGGATTTTACAAAAAATAAGTTCTTGATTTCTGATTAAGGATGAACCCGCAGCACCCCCTACACATCATAAGAACACCCCATCAAATGGGAGGAGAGGGCATTTAAATCCTACTTTATTCTTATGACCGGACGGCCAAGGAGAATGCCTTAATTAAAAATATAAAAGACTACAAAACTAGTTAAATCTACATCATATATCTCATATATAAAAATTGATCTAACTATAAACATGTTTTACATACATCTCATGTATCATATCATGCATATTTTTAGATCTAAATTATCCTATAATTATCTAAAAAATTAAATTTAAATTGATCACATCAAAATAAATTTTATTCTAGATAATTATGTAGAACTATTCTACAACTAGTCTAAACATGCATTCATCATATCTCATATGAATCAAAAATTAAATAATTTTATTTTTTATTTTTTATATATTATTATAATATTAAAAAATAATAAATAAATTAATCTAAATTTATGACTTAATTAAATTAAATTATGATCATGCAAGACTATACATAGAACAATTCTATTCTACAACTAGTCATGCATCTTATAGAACTTAAATCTAAATTATTTAATTTTAATTTTTTTAATTTTAGATCTAATCATATATCATGTGATATCTAAAATTATCTAATTATTAGATCAAAAATAAATTTAAATTAAATCTAAATAATTTATGGCAATCTGGCTCCGATATCAGTTGAAGAAAAAATCTATTTCTTAGGTCAGATTCATTCAGATCTGATTTGATCAAGAAGAATATTTTAAAAAAAAATTTCTTAGATCTAAATTAAATCTGATACTTTTCAAATCTAATTTGATAGATCTAATAAAATTAAATTAAATTAAAATAAATTAAATAAATTTAATTTGTACCTTATTGTTGGATAATCTAATTATCTTGTGATGATCTTGCTGATTGCCTGAGATTTTAGATGCAGCCATGTAATCACCTGGCCTCTACCGGTATCTACTTGGACAAGATCTAGATATCTCCTTCTTTTTGATCTGTCCTCCAAAGATCAGATCTAGATCTGATCTTGAAGGTCTTCAAAATAACTTTTGAAGATTCGATGTCATCTCTTGCAGCAGTGCTGCCTTCTTCCTTTCTTGTCATCTTTCTCTTGCCTGGATCGCACCAAACTGGAGCCCAAAACCTCTTGGGCATGGAGAAGAGAGAGAGGATCTGAGGTAGGTGTGGAAGAGAGAGGGAGAGAGCAATATGGCATGGGCTAAGGGAGAACTTCTCAAAAGCTAGGTGCAGAGAGGATTTTTATAGATCCTGCAACGCCATGCAGTGCCACATTATTTCGATCAATCACATCTCTTCGTGCAATCAGATCTAAATTTGATTGATGGGATGACATCACCTGATCTAATCAGATGAGAGCCCCTCTCCAATACCCTTAGGTGGCACCAAGATTGGTCAAAGTAGAGTCCCTTGGCGCCACCTAGTTTGATTCCAAGAAGCAACCTGAAGTTCCATCTATATGGGACTCCAGGCATCCCTATCCTTGGGCGCATGCCTTCCTAGGCATGTGCCCCCTCCTTTCCTCTTTCAAGTAAGGGGACAAGCCCCTATCTGCTCTTCTATGGGTGCATGACATATGGACAGATGTCTAAGTATCAAAGGTCAACGTTTGACCAAAGTCAAAAGACAAGAATTAGCAAATGATGAAAAATGACAGGTATTATCTTAAATTTATCTCATAAATTAAGACAATTCTTTTCTAACCTAGACAAGCTCCAGTCAGACCAAGTAAAGGTACCTGAGTGAGCACAAACATATTTAGCTCAGTCGAGACAACTTTTAATGATTGTAGAAGAACATTAGGCTCAATCGTGTGCTAGCACGATTTCTTTGAATCTAATTGAATCTAATTCAAATTAATTGAACTGAATTAGTCCAATTGATGATATCCAGATCCAAACCTTGTTTGTGTGATCCAGTTAGGTTCAGTTCTGCATGATAATGAGATATGTCGCGATCTCTATCATCGACATCATTGAAATATCTTCCAATGGATCAGAACTTTTCTAAGGCATGTGCCCCCTCCTTTCCTCTTTCTAGCAAGGGGACAAGCCCCTATCTGCTCTCCTATGGATGCATGACATATGGGCAGATGTCTAAGTATCAAAGATCAATGTTTGACCAAAGTCAAAAGATAAGAATTAGTAGGTATTATCTCAAATTTATCTTATAAATTAAGATAATTCTTTTCTGACCTGGATAAGCTACAGTCAGACTAAGTAAAGATACTTGAGTGAGCACAAACATATTTGGCTCAGTCGAGATAACTTTTTATGATTGTAGAAGGAGAACATTAGGCTCAATCATGTGCTAGCATGATTTTCTTGAATCTAATTGAATCTAATTCAAATCGATTGAACTAGATTAGTCTAATTGATGATATCTAGATCCAAATTCTTATTTGTGTGATCCAGTTAGGTTTAGTTCTGTATGATAATAAGATATATCACGATCTCTATCATCGACATCATCGAAACATCTTCTAATGGATCAAAACTTTTTTGATTCAGACAACTAGAATGATCATTCATCCAAATCATTCTAATTGCTCCTAAAATCCATCACTGATACCTAGTAGTATATGGTGGCAATCCATCAAAACTAAAAATGAACCACTTGGTGCAGTTACATGTGTGATTAAGTTTTTCTATCTTGATCCCCGATCAGATTAGGGTTAAGGTGAACTTGTCAAACCCTAATTTCTGTCATATTATTTAATCATTTGATTCAAGTCCGATGTGAAAACCTTAATAGAAATTTTTTTATTATTTCATTCTGCCATGGCCATGGGCTTATGGACTTAATTCTCATGATCATCATAGGGCTACTCCTCATCTACTGAGGTAGATAGATTTCTTCTTAGTGCTATCCAATTCCTACAATAAACATGCTATAGCCAACATACACCTTAAGGATCCAAATGGCTAGGAGACCGAGTCCTGGTGTAGTCAAACTATAACATTTTTAAGGTGAACTATCGATGCACCTTAGGTCAAAGAACCAGACACACCACTGCAGCTTCGAGCCATTTATCGATGAGAAGGTAGACTTTCTTATGACTGCTCGAGGTGATCACGCTCAGTGCCCTCGTTCTCTAATGAATACCTATACTCTCACTCCGATGTCTCTACACCGTAGACTCAAGACTCATGTACTATAAAGAAGTGATTGTACACCAATCTTTTGGATCAATCACCATCCTCATGATGATCCTACGGTCAGGAGTATTTTATGAGTTAACAATGAAAATTCATGTCTTAAATTTTCAACTCTTGAAAATAAGAATTATCATTACCATTAACTCAAGGGATGTATCATAGATACAAAATATACATTATGATAGAAAATAATTTATTTTATTATTTATAGTCAAAATTATAATTTTTCTCTTAGAAGTGTACAATAAGTGTCAACTAATTCTGGCTCCTAGGACATAGATATCTAACATGGAGACACCGAAGTGAGAGTATAGGTACTTGTTAGAGAATGAAGACATTGAGTGTGACAATCTTGAGTAGTCATAAGAAAGTCTACCTTCTCGTCGATGACTGACTCGATGCTGTAGTGGTGTATATGGTTCTTTGACCTGAGGTGCATCGATAGTTCACCTTGAGGGTGTTATAATTTGACTATACCATAACTTGGTCTCCTAGTCATTCAAAATTCTGAGGTGTATGTTGGCTATAGCATATTCATTGTAGAAATTGGATTGCACCAATAATGAGATCTATCTACCTCGGTAGATGAGAAGTTGCCCTATGATAATCATGAGATTGAGTTCTTAAGCCCATGGCCATGATAGAATAAAGATGATAGAAAGAGTTTCTATTAGGATTTTACATTGGACTCGAATCAAATGAATAATTTATTTAACGGACATTGGGTTTGACGAGTTCACCTTAACCCTAATCCTATCGGAGCTCAAGATAGAAGAATCCAATCACATAGGTAACTATACCGAGATGTTCATTTTCAGTTTTGATGGATTATCACTATATACTGCTAGGTATCACTGATGAATTTTGAGAGCAATTAGAATAATTTTGATGATCAATCATTCTAATTATATGAATCAGAAAAGTTCTGATCCATCAAAAGGTATTTTGATGATGTCGATGATGGAGATCATGATATATCTCATTACCATATAGAATTGAACCTAACTGAATCATACAAATAAGAGTTTGGACTTGGATGTCATTAATTGAGCTAACCTAATTTGATTGATTTGGATTAGATCTAATCTAGTTTAAGGTAATTGTGCTAGCACACGATTGAGCCTAACTTTCTCCTTCTAAAATATTTTTGATTTATCGCAACCAAGTTAAATTTAATTTGACTCATTCTTATATTTTGAATGAGTTTATTTTCATCTATCTGGATCAAATCTAGGTCAGATTAATTATAAAAATTAAATTTATTCATAGTCAAATTGGACTAGGGTCAAAAGTTGACCTATTTGAGAGAATTGAGGGTCACCTGATCAGATACTTATAAAATTTTTTTTAAAAACTATTTTAATTTAATTTTTTGATATATGATAGAGAATGAATTATTTATTAGGTGTACCAAATTTTGTAATTTTTGAAGGTGTCTAGATTGAGTTATGATAGAGTTTAATTTGGATCAAACTCTTGAGGGAAGAGTCCTAGGCGCAGTGGACTCTTCCTTATCTACTCATACCACCACCTTTCACATTGATTTTTTGCATCAAAATTAGATGGGATATGGATATTTTCGTGGAGATCAAGTCCAAAAGTTCCAATGGTCGAAAAAATAGGGATTTGGGTTAAAGAGGGACACTAACTTGGCACTATGCTTTTGTATAAGAACCCTTGCACCAAGGCTCTTCAAGTAGAAAATTTTTTCATACCCAAAGGCTGTCATTCTAGATATCTCACATCCCCTCTATCCTCTCTCTCCCTCTCTTCTACATGCATAAAAAGTTAGGCATAAATCTGAGAAGAAGATCCAATCAAATTTATAAAGAGTTTAGCATCTACGTGATGATGTTCGTGAGACAGACATGTTGCCTTGAAAAATTTTTTGAAGGACTTTTAGATCAAATTCAAATCTGACCTTTGAAAAATAGATTTATGAGGAGAAGACATCTAGATCCTTTCTGAGTGGATACTGATAGAGGTCAGATGCGTGCGTGGCTCCTTCCAGAACCCCAGGAAACATCAGGATCATCGTAGGGTACTTAGATTATCCAAACAAGATATGAAATTAAATTTGATTTAATTTTTATTTTAATTTTTAATATTAGATCATCATGATTAGATCTAGGAACTCTTAGATTAGATTAGATCATTTAAAAATTTTTAAAAAAATCCATCTCAGATCTGATCAGATCTGCACGATCCTACGGTAGAAAATATGATTTTTTTCTTCAAAAACATTAGCATTCCTTTGCAAGAATGCAACGAGCTTCTTTCTGACTTCTTTCAAATTGGAGCCAATCTTCATGGTATGTTTTTTATTCCCATCATTCAAGAAGATCTTCATAAGATCATCGATGGGTTCTCCTCTTTCTTCAAATAGGTCATCACGGGCGTCGAGTTCGTCCACTAGACAAGGGTCTGCTTGTCTTCCTCCTTGTAGGACAATATTATAGCAGTACTGAGCTAGTGCCTAATCTTTTCTGACCTCCCCAACTCCATACCTTGTTGGAAACTTTATTTTTAGGTAGTAAGTCGAAGCCACAGCCTAGAGTGCATTCAAACTAGGTCGGCCAAAGATTGCGTTGTAGGCATAAGGGGCTTTGACTACTAAAAAATTGACTTAAGCTCTAGATTGCTTTGGATGCTGGCCCGCTACTACAGGCAATATTATTATCCTTCCACCGACACTAGATCACTTGTAAATCCTACTAAGAAAGAATTCATCGGGTCCATTCTACTATCAGATATGAATATTTTAGAAAAAGCATCATAAAATAAGATATCAGCAGAGCTTTCATTATCAATTAAAATATGATGTACATCATAATCAGTAATATTTAAAGTAACTACAACCACTTCATTATGTAGAACCTGAACTTCTCGGGCATTGTTTTCAGTGAAAATGATGGGTTCTTCGATCCACTGCTTCTTTGCTGGCTCTATTGATGCACTGGCCTCCCCTCGCTGATGTCCCCCAGTGATATTATTGATGATTCCAAGGGAAGGCTGATCTTCTTATGACTCATCCCGTCGAGATGGTTCAGGCTGTGATGGGGCTCTTGGATGATCTTTTTTTTTCTCCAGTTGATGCCTGATAAATCGATCCAGCCGACCTCTTCTAATTAGTGCTTCAATCTCATCTTGAAGTTGGATGCACTCTTCAATGTCGTAACCATGATCACAATGGTAGAGACAATATTTGTTGGGATTGAACTTGGTCAGATGAGTCCGTATCCTCTTCGGTCTTGGCAATTGCTTTCTTATCTCCATCAACACCTGGGTCTTTGATGTGTTCAAGGAAGCATAGTTGTTGAATCTTCTGAAAAGGGAGTTTTGCTGGATATTTTGATCTGGACTTTCCTATCGATGAGCTTGAGAAGAAGTTCAGGCTCGTCTGCGCTTGGAAGAAGTTCGAGAGCGTGGTCGAGCTTCACTCGGCTTGCTTTCAGGTGCAGGCTTGCTGGACTCACCTGCCTGCCACTCTCTTGCGATCTCATCGTCCATCAATTTGAAGGCCTCCTCCACTCAGGCATAATCTTCAGCCCAACATATCAGCAAAATTCTTGAGATACTTTCTTTCCATGGAGGATGAAGATCATTCTTCTAAAGACCGCTTTTCAATGTGGCCATGGCTACAAACTAGTCCAAGTTTCGGACCTCCAGCATAGCAGCATTGAAGTGGCTGACATAAGCTCGAATGGACTCTTCTTCTTTATACTTTATATTGATGAGGGAGTCCTAACCTCATCTTGAGCATCGGCTGCTTATGAAATAAGCCACGAATTGATGGCTCATCTGATAAAAAAAGAATATCATACACGATTTAAGACTCGAGTATCAGTTTCTTGCTGCTTCCTTCAGGATAAATAAAAAAGCTCGATACAGAATGACATCTAGTGCATTATGGAGCAGCATTATTATCCAGAAGGCCTCAAGATGGTCGATCGGATCAGAAGTTTTGTCGTAACTCTCGAACTAGAGGAGCTTGAAGTTCAGCGGGATTGGCTCCTACATGAACTTAGCAGAGAAGGAGAGATCGGTGCAGATGTCGTCATGGTGGATCGGGACAACATGATGGAGCTCCTCAATTTATCAGTTCATGTTCTAAAGCTTCTGATCAAGAGCATCATCTCGACCATGGATCTTAGAGGGCCACCAACTATAGATGGAGAAAATATTTTTTGGAGAAGAATCATGATCGGAACAGAGGCTTCCTACTCTCTGCTTCTCCTTCCTAGGGGTAATGGGTCTGCTGACCCAAGTTATCCTTCTTGATGTCGATTCTTGAAGCTCTGGTTGGGGGTTTTCTGACTAGGCTGCCGCCAGAAGCTACTGCATGGTCCACACCATTTTGGTGAGATCTCAAACTTACTACATCAGTAGATTGAACTAGTCCGGATCCACCATGGCCGCAAGTGGAGGAGGTTGAGGTGCCGGTGATAGTGTTAGAGCAGACAGGTCTGGCTTAGATCTGACGGCAGAGACGGTGGATCGTCGGATGGTTGTCTTCTTTGGAGATATTTTTGGAGCAAAAAAAGACTAAACGGAAGTGGATTCAAGAGATAAGAAAAGAAAAAAGGCATATAGGATTGACTGGGCACTTTTTTTAGAACAAGGGTTCAAAAGTCTTTCCTCTAGTGTCAATCCTGTTGGTGCAAAAATCTATAAGGATGCCTAAGGTAGTTGAAGTTGGAAAGGTGAGGCCACCGATGAGACCTACAAAATAAAATCCAAACCGAAGGTGGATGGCTCTGGTAGGATCCTTCGATGCTCAAGTTAGCTCTCCGGCCAATTGGAATGGAGTGCTCAGAAAATAGAGAAGCAGAGTGATGGAAAAGAGAAGAGAGCTTAGAGAAAAACGTATCTGTAAGGTCCCTTTTATAGACGGAGCATGTAACAAATTGATAGTGACAGTCGTAACTGTCTGGTAGTGGATCGCTCAGACCATGTGGAGTTTGTTATGGAGGGTGAGTTATCGTTTGTCGTGACTTATAGGCAGTTAAGATCCATTTGTTGAAGTTTGGATGCAAGTTGGGGACTTCGGTATATGTAGTGAACATATAGCTGGCCAAAGTCTGTAGGGATAATGCCTGATGACTTTAAAGAGTTTGAAAGCCTCTTGGGTCATGCGCAAGTAGATGCCTCCTAAATCGAGTTCCAAAATTCTATGCTCCATCCTACGCTGGACGGTTGTTATGATTTGATGGGATCCTTTTGGATGGCTCCAGCAGACAGGCATACCATGGACTAAGTAGGTCCGCAACTGGCTAGGAGAAACTCATCCTGAAAGAAGTTTGTATGAAAGGGGTGCGATTGAGGGAGTTCGTCTGGAAAGAGTGCGACTGGAGGAGTTCGTCTGAAAGGAGTGTGACCCGATCCCGAACCTATCATTCATTTTTAGTCAAAAGGCAAGGTTAGTATATCAATAGTTCTCTTTCACCACTCAGGATCGTGTCGCCGAATTTCTATATACTTTTGAGAGGTTCTGTAGTATGAATTTATTGCCGAAGGGATCGACGAATCTTTAACAGGAGAGAGGTTGGTGGTAAAAAACTTTGGCTAAGGACTTCGGCGAGGGTCATTTTATCCTTAATAATAATGAACGGTGAAGATAAACTTTAAATTTTAAAATTATACTATATTTAAAAAAAAAATATAAAAAAATTTATATTATGCATTTATAGTAGCGGTTATACTTAACCGTTGCTATAGATAGAAGCTATAGCAGCGGTTAGATAGAACTGCTACCATAGATTGGAACTATGGCAGTAGTTAAGCAAAACTGCTGCTATAAGTTCAATCTATGGCAGTGGTTCTGTGTAATCGCTGCCATAGGTCCTTCACTGATTGAGCATAAAGCGGTGGTTAACTAATCGCTGCAATAAATCGAATCTTTGACTGTGGTTAGTCGTAATCGCTGCTATAAATTTAACGTAATGCAGTGGTTATACCTAACCGCTGCTATATATACTACTTATGGCAGCGATTTTTCGTAACCGCTGCCATAGTTCGACTGCTACCATAAGTCGAATCTATGACAATGATTAGGTATAATCGATGACAGCAATTTTTAAAATTGCTGTAATAATATGTACTGTCGTAGTCCCATTCTGTAGTAGTAAGAGAAGTAACTATCTATGCAAGAAGGTGTTGAATAAAATATCTTATTCTTGAGTTTATAGATTGAGGAGTTGATCGATCGTTGTATTTGAGTTTGAAACCAATAGAGATAAAGATTTTCTATATGATCACCTATACGTATATTTATATTTTTGTATTATACATATTGATTATTGGTTCGTCCGAATGATTAACGTTTTTAGTATGATTAATGGTATGAATGCATAAACACATATATTATTTATTACATATTAATTATTTAGAATAAGATATCAGTTATTTTAAAACTAAGCAAGAAATATAATATAAAATTATTAAATAATTTATTAATTATACCAAAATTTTATATATGGTGCCTTTAATTATACACCAATTGAATCAGGTTATTAGTTTTTCCTCCGTCCGCTTTTCTTCGTCAGTTGCTTTGGCGACCTTACATCGGAAATCTTAGGCGTCGCAAAAGTAAGCGTGCACATTATTAAATTAACAAGGTTGATTTACATGATTCATTCGTGCATCCTATCAATCACCTCTCTGTTTCGATCATTAAAATATTTTTAACGTAGTAAATAAAATAATTTCAAAACATCATGTCAATCAAACTGAAACGTCCTACGAGCACGTGGCATTTGAAGAGTTAAAGACTTGGGTCATATTTTTGTTCCACGGCAGCTCCTCCGCGCCAATCCAGTTTAACTGCGTCGCCCATTCACTATGGTACTTTTGCTGTCTCCTGCTAAGATTCACCGACCATGGCTTTCATACGTCGCAGTGGCACATGTGGCAAACCGTCTCATCCCACAAGCACGTAAGATGGCAGCTTTCTGACCGTCCTGGAAGCACGGACGCTTCCAACGCTGCATTCCCACGAGCCTAATGCCCCTTTGAATTTACCAGGCTTTCTTGTTTGGCGTCGCAAGCGTAAGCGTGCACATTATTAAATTATCGAGGTTGATTTACATGGTTCATTCGTGCATCCTATCAATCACCTCGCTGTTTCGATCATCAAAATATTTTTGACGTAGTAAATAAAATAATTTCAAAGCATCATGTCAATCAAACTGATCAACGTCCTACGAGCACGTGGCATTTGAAGAGTTAAAGACTTGGGTCATATTTTTGTTCTACGGCAGCTCCTCCGCGCCAATCCAGCTTAACTGCGCCGCCCATTCACTATGGTACTTGCGCTGTCTCCTGCTAAGATTCACCGACCATGGCTTTTTCATACGTCGCAGTGGCACATGTGGCAAACCGTCTCATCCCACAAGCACGTAAGATGGCAGCTTTCTGACCGTCCTGAAAGCACGGACGCTTCCAACGCTGCATTCCCACGAGCCTAATGCCCCTTTGAATTTACCAGGCTTTCTTCCTGCCAACTTCCCTCCGTGCGTAAGCTAATAAGCTTTGTCCCCTACTTTTAAATTTTGAATTCTGTACCAAAAAAGAAAAAAAAAATTATGATCTGTGTGAACAATCGCAACTAAAATTTTATGAGATTCAAATCAATACGACTAATAAAATCAAACTGAACTACATCTATATTCATAAGTATGTAAGTATCTTTGGAGTGGGTGCCCAAAGGAAGAAATAAAGATCAGTCTATGAATTTGTGCTGTCCTTGGTCCAATTTATGTTGCTATTGTGACTAAATTTGCAGCGGTGCTCCGTTGATGAAAGTTTGTATTGATCCTACTTGCGATGAGTGATTTGTTCATACGAACCCTAAGGAATTATAGCTAATTAACCTCAAAATAGTCCAGTTTGATTTCTGCATGACCATAGATTGTTTGATGTTTTGCTGCTCATGGACTATATAATCTACTACTTTGCATAAGATGCGATTTATGATAAACCTACTATTGGAGATAAATTCTACTTTCGTCGAAATCCAGTCTAATACTTAACCTAATATAACTGATAATCACAGAAGAGCATCGATCGAAAATTTTTCCTCCAATAGCTGAACTTCTTTCGGACCCCTCTAGCAATCAAACTACTTTCGGACTCCTTCAGCAGCCGAACTTCTTCCAGACTCCTCCAGCGGCCGAACTTTTCGCAGTCATCTAGAAAGGTCTTCGCATGAGTCCGATCTCATATACAGCATGAACCGACCCACATTCGGACTACCTTAGAGGAGTCCGAACTCCTCTAGAATTGATACAGCTCAAAGATCATCACCAACTGACGCCCATTCCTCCAAACTTTAACTATCAAATCTCAAATGGTTTGGCACCTCACGACAATAAATACTATCTTCCGTAACAAACTCCACATGGCCCCGAACGGCCCACTATTCGATAGTTATGGCTGTCACTATCAGTTTGTTATAGACTCCGTCTATAAAAGAGACCCTCCAGATACGTTTGCTCTAGGCTCTCTTCTTTCTTCCAAAAATTCTACAACTTTCTTGACTGAGCATTCCATTTCTATTGACCGAAAAAGCTAACTTGACCGTCGGAGGGTCTTGCCGAAGCCACCACCCCGGGCTCTGGATGAAACTTATTTTGCAGGTCATCGACAGTGACCTCGTCTTCTCCGACTTCAGCACTTCTTCGATGGCGATCAGATTTTGCACTAACAGAATTGATGCTAGAGGAAGGGCCCTCTGATCCTGAGGATCCCTTATTCTTAAAGGAGTACTCAGCAGCAATCTCTCTTCTTCCTCTCTAAAGTTCTTTTTGAAAAAAATGCCTTTTAGGAAAGCTTCGATCCGATGGTCAACAGCCTCTACAGTCATATTCCATCCAGATCTATCCACTCTCGCTTCGACTCTGGCAACTCAAGCTCCATCTGCAACCATGGTGGATGCGGAGTATTTCAACCTGCTGGTCCAGCAGATTTGCGGGCTTGCGGAGGCAGTGCAGACCATGCATCGACAGGCTCCGGCATCAATTTGATCAGAGCAGGCTTCTTTGGAGCCCCATGATCCAGTCTGGAGATAGTCGACTTGGGCTAGCCAACCGGTGATCTTCGAAAAGAAAAAGTAGAGGGTGGAAAGCCCTTGCTCTAACCTGACTCGACTCCGGAGGGAGTTTTGCTCCCATTCCACTAGAAAATTTTGGAGATCAACGATCATGAAGATCTCTTGGATCAAAGACTTTAGAAAATGAGCCAATGAATCAAAGAACTCTGTTATGCTTCCTCCTCTCACGGTAATGATATTTGCACTGATCCTTCTTTTTCTCAAAAGATTATATAGGAACCAATCCCATCGAACTTTAAGCTCCTACAGTTTGAGAGTTACGATGGGACCATCGATCCAATCGATCACTTGGAGGCGTTCTAGATAATGATGCTGCTTCACGGTGCGTCAGATGTCATTTTATGCTGGGCTTTTTCGTCCTTAAGAAAGCTGTCAGAAACTAGTACGCGGTACTTAAGTCGGATACCATCTTTTTCTTTGATTAAATGAGCCATCAGTTTGTGCCTCACTAAGTTAGCAGTCGACATCCCCACCGAGATTTAGATTTTCTGATGAATATCAAGCAGAAGGAGAAAGAATCTATCTGGGCTTATGTCACCTAGTTTAATGCTGCTGCATTAGAGGTCCAGAACCTGGACTAGTCTGTTGCCATGGCCGCACTCAAGGGTGGCCTTCAGAAAAATGATTTGCTATTCTTTTTGAAGAAGAAGTATCCCAAGAACTTTACCGATATACTGGCCCAGGCTGAAGATTATGCCCGAGCCGAAAAGGCCTTTAAGGCTAGGGATAACGAAGCCACCTAGGAGTGGCAGGTGGGTGAACTAAATGTGCCCGCAGTTGTAAAAAAATCGAGTAGAGCTCGACCATGTTCCCGGACTCCTCTAGAGTGTAAGCAGGCTCGGACCCCTACCCGGGCGTAGAGGCAAAGAAGCCCAGATAGAAGGGTGCAATGGAGCTCTCCCTTCAGAAAATTTCATAACTATGCCCCTCTCAATGCTCCAAAAATTCAAGTACTAATGAAGATTAGAAATTAACTATCGAGATCGAAAAGGATGCGCACTCACCTCGACAAATGCAATCCTAGCAAGTTCTACCTCTACCATCGTGATTATGGTTACGATATGGAAGAGTACATCCAACTCCAAGATAAGATCGAGAAGCTCATCAGGCGTGGTAGGCTTGGCCAATTTCTACGATATCGGTCGAAAGGATGAGAGGATCAGTTGAGAGCACCCCCACCATCAGAACCACTAAGGGTCAAGGAGCAGCGAGAAGATCGACTTTCGATTGGCATCATTAACACCATCTCTGAAAGATTTCAGTGAAGGAAGGCTAGCAGGTTAGCCGAGCCCGAAAAGAGATGAAGAACTGAAGAGCTCATTGCTTTCACCGACGAGGATGATCAAGGAGTCCAGTTTTCGCACAACGATGCGGTTATAATATCTTTGAACATTACTGATTATGATGTATGCCGTATTTTGGTAGATAATGAAAATTTCACAGACATTCTATACTATGATGCTTTCTTTAAAATGTCCATATCCGATAATCGTCTGAGATCTATGAGCTTCCCATTGGTCAGCTTCACTGACGACGCTATGCTAGTGGAGGAAATGATAACTCTAGCCGTGACTGCAGGACAGTATCCAAAGTAGGCCAAGGTGTGGGTCGACTTTTTGATGGTAAAAGCCTCCTCCGCTTATAATACAATTTTCGATCGATCTGATCTAAATGCACTACGAGCTATAGTGTCGACTTATTATCTAAAAATAAAATTTTCAACAAGCAATGGAATACATGAAATCAGAGGCGATCAAGAATTAGTTCGGCACTACTACTCCATCGTCTTACAAAATGGCACTCGACTTGACCCCTATCCAGTTGACGAACTTGATGTCCGTGATGATCTTGTCAAAGAACGGGGCGAGCCCATAGAAGATCTTGTGACCGTCTCTCTGAATAACGAAAATGCGGAGCATACGATGCAGATTGGCTCCAATCTGGAAGATGATGTTTGGGAGCAGCTCATCACCTTTTTATGGAGGAATGCCGATGTCTTCACCTAAGTTTTGATGGATATGCCTGGGATTGATGTTGAGATTATGGAACATCGGCTGGCTGTTGATCCCAAGCATCGATCGATGAAAGAAAGAGTTCGGGGCCACGCACCAGAAAGGCAGAAGGCAATAGTAGAAGAAGTCAATAAGCTTCTCAATGTTGAATTTATTCGAGAAATCAGCTATCTGACTTGGGTCTCTAACATGGTCCTGGTCAAGAAGGCTAACAGCAAGTGGAGGATGTGTATAGACTTCAAAAAGCTGAATAAAACCTATTCAAAAGACAGCTACTCTCTACCTAGGATTAATCAACTGGTAGATGCAACCTCGGACCACGAGCTTCTCACCTTCATGGACGTCTTTTTCGGTTATAACCAAATATGGATGGCATCGAAGGATGAGGAGAAAACTATTTTTATTACTGATCGTGGTCTTTACTGTTACAGGATTATGCCTTTTGGACTCAAGAATGCAGGAGCAACGTACCAACGCCTAGTCAACAAGATCTTTAAGGAGCAAATCGACCACAACATGGAGATGTATGTGGATGACATGCTCATCAAAAGTTAAGCTTCAATAAACCACATCACTGACCTCGAAGAGACCTTTAGTGCACTCAAGAAGTACTGTTGATGTAGAATCTGATCGACGCTAGATCGAGCTAGAGTTGAGAAAGAAGAGATCACCGTCGGTGATCTATAAAATAAAGTTTCACCCAAAATTGATAGTGATGGCTCTGACAGGACCCTCCGATAATCAAGTTAGCTTTTCTAACCAATAGAAATGGAGTGCTTAGGTAGGAGTTCAGCAGAGTTTTGGAAAGAAGAAGAGAGCTTAAAGAAAACGTATCTGGAGATTTTCTTTTATAGATGGAGTCTGAAGTAGACTGATAGTGACAGCCGTAGTCATTCGATAGCTGACCACTCAGAACCACGTGAGAGGGACACCGCCTGCAGTAGACTGATAGTAATAATCGTAGTCATCCGATAGCTAGCTGCTTAGGGTCACATGAGAGGGGCACCGCCTGCAGTAGACTGATAGTGACAATCGTAGCCATCCGATAGCTGAACACTTAGGACTGCTTGAGTTGAGCATCGTCTGCGGTAGACTGATAGTGACAGCCATAGCCATCCGATACTGAGCCGTTTGGAGCCATATGGAGGGATGAAGAGCTTTGACGTATATCAATTTTAGAGAAGTTTGGACTCCTAAAGAAAATACGGCTAGAGAGGATCATCTGAAAGGAATGCTACTTAAAATCTGAAAGTAATCCGCTGGAGAAATTTGGATGGAGTTTGATTGATGGAGAAGTTCAGAAGAAGTCTGATTGGTGGAGAAGTTTGACTGAAGAAGAAGTTCGAAAGGGGTTCAGCTCTTGAAGAAATTCAACTGAAGGAGAAGTTCGAAAGAATTTCGGTTGATGGAGAAATCTGATTGAAGAAGAAATCTGAAAGAAGTTCGAAAAAGTTTGAAAGAAATTGGATTCCTGGAGGAATTGAATTGAAGTAGAAGTTCGAGGGGAGTTCAACTTCTGAAGGAATCCAACTGAGAAAGAAGTTCAGAGAAAGTTTGGCTCCTGAAGGAGTCCGACTGAAGAAGAAGTTTGAAGAAAGTTCAACTCTTGCAGGAGTCCGACTGAAGGAGAAGTTTGGAGAGAGTTTGGCTCCAGGAGGAATCCGACTGAAGAAGAAGTCTGGAGAGAGTTCGGCTCCAGGAGGAATCCGACTGAAGTAGAGGTCCGAAAGGAGTTTGGCTCCAGAAGAAATCTGACTGAAGTAGAAGTTCGGAGAGAGTTTGGCTCCTGAAGGAATCTGTCTAAAGAAGAAGTTTGAAAGAAGTTTGGCTCTCAGAGGAATCCATCTGAAGGAAAAGTCTGGAAGGAGTTTGGCTTCTAGAGGAATCCATCTGAAGGAGAAGCTTGAAAGGAGTTCGACTGCTGGAGGAATCCAATTGAAGAAAAAGTATGGAAGAAGTTCGGATCCTGAAAAAATTCGACTGAAGGAGAAGTCTAGAGAAAGTTTGGCTCCTAAAGGAGTCTGACTGAAGGAGAAGTCTGAAGGAAGTTCGACGCCTGAAGGAGTTCGACTGAAAGAGAAGTCCGAAAGGAGTTCGGCTCCTGGAGGAATCTATATGAAGGAAAAGTCTGAAAGGAGTTCGGCTCCTTGAGAAATTTGATTGAAGAAGAAGTCTTGGAAGAAGTTCGGCTCTTGGAGGAACTCGATTGAAGTAGAAGTCTAAAAGGTGTTCGGCTCTTGGAGGAATTCGATTGAAGAAAAAGTCTGGAAGGAGTTCGGCTCTTAGAGGAATCTGACTGAAAGAAAAATTTGGAGGAAGTTCGGCTCCTGGAGGAGTCAGACTGAAGGAGAAGTCCGAAAGGAGTTTGGCTCCTGAAGGAATCCATCTGAAGGAGAAGTCTGGAAGGAGTTTGGCTCTTGGAGGAATCCGATTGAAGGAAAAGTCCTGGAAGGAGTTCGACTTCTAGAGGAATCCGATTGAAGTAGAAGTATGGAAGAAGTTTGACTGATGGAGAAGTCCGACTGAAGGAAAAATCTGGAAGGAGCTCGGCCACCGGAGGAGTTTGGCTGCTTGAAGGAGTTCGACTAGGGCTCGACCACTGAAGGGTTCGATCGGCTGAAGGAGTTTGGATAAGGCTTGGCCGCTGAAGGAGTTCGGCTGGGGTCCGGATGCTGGAGGAAAATTCTCGATCGAAGCTCTTCCGTGATTACCAATTGCATTATGCTAAGCATTAGGCTGAACTTCAACGGGAGTGAGGTTTATCTCCAATAATAGTTTCCTCACTTTCGAGTTCGAAATTCGAAGGAAGGAAGCATAGAAAAGGTGACTATTGAAGTCCTCTTTCAGGCTCTACACCTATTTAGATTGAAGCTCAGGGGAGATCTTATATCTAGCTGAGGTTGAAGGAGATCTTATCTCTAACCGAGGTTGAAGGAGATCTTATCTCCTATCGAAGGGTTGGAGCTCGAAGGAGATCTCATCTACAGTCGAGGTTGAAGTTGAAGCTCGGAGGAGATCTTATCTCCAGTCGAGGTTGAAGGGGATCTTATCTCTTGTTGAAGGATTGGAGCTCAGAGGAGATCTTATCTCCAATCGAGGTTGAAGAAGATCTTATCTCCTATTGATGTTGGCATTGAAGCTCAGAGGAGATCTCATTTTCAGTCGAGATTGAATTTGAAGCTTGATGAAGATCTTATCTCTAGTCTGAGGTTGAAAGAGATCTTATCTCCTGTTGAGGTTGGCGTTGAAGCTCGGAGGAGATCTTATCGCCAGTCTGAGGTTGAAGGAGATTTCTTCTCACCTCGTCTAAAATGAACGAGGCCTTCGACTTTGTTCATGTTAGGATGAGGTTCTCCTTCCGTTCCTAACGGACTGTAGGGGCACATAAGGACCATTGTCAGGGCCTCTCCCCTCATCTCATCTAAAATGAATGAGGCCTTCAACTTTGCTCATGTTAGGACGAAGTTCTCCTCTTATTTCTAATGGGCTATAGAGGCATATTAGGACCGTTGTCGGGGCCTCTCCTCTCATCTCGTCTAAAATGAACGAGGTCTTTAACTTTGCTCACGTTAGGACGAAGTTCTCCTCCTATTCCAAATGGGCTGTAGGGGCACATTAGGGCCGTTATCAGGACTTCTACCCTCATCTTATCTAAAATGAATGAGGTCTTCGACTTTGCTCACGTTAGGATGAGGTTCTCCTTCTATTCCTAATGGACTATAGGGGCACATTAGGGCCGTTGTCGGGGCCCTCCCCTTATCTCATCTAAAATGAATGAGGCCTTCGATTTTGCTCATGTTAGTATGAGGTTCTCCTTCTGTTCCTAACATAGCCACTATTGATTGCTTCTTCTCTATCATCATATAGTTTTTGCACCAAGAAATAATAATATTGAAATGGAGGAGTTTTATTGAAGGAAAATTATCGGTAGTACATCCTTAGATTTTCTAAGTTCTAAGGTCGTGGGAGTGTTGTTCCTCCGAGCTCCTTCAGGCGATAAGCTCCGGACTGGACGACCTTCACCACTTCATATGGGCCTTTCCAATTTAGGGCAAGCTTTTTCTGGTTCTGAGGCTGAGAGATGGCAGCTCTTCGAAGCACTAAGTCTCTCACTCTGAACGTTTTACTTTTGACTCTGGAGTTAGAGTATCGAGCCACCCTTCGTCTGTAGGCCGTCATCCGAACCTGAGCTTTCTCTTTTTTTTCTTCCAGTAGATCGAGGTTGACTCTGAGGTCCTATGGGTTATGCTACTCATTGAAGGCCACGACCCATGTTGATGGGAGTTTAAGCTCGATTGGTATGACTGCCTCTATTCCAAAGGTCAAGGCGAATGGTGTTTTTCCAGTCGGTAGCCTTTGAGTAGTTTGGTACGCCCAGAGGATGTGGTAGAGTTCGTCCACCCAGGCTTTCCTTGCTTTATCGAGCCTTGTCTTGATACCTTATAGTAGAGTCTGATTGGTTACTTCAGCTTTTCCATTTGCCTATGGGTGAGCTACTGATGTGAAGTGATGGGAGATGTTTAAATCTTCATAGAACTCGATGAACCTCATCCAAATGAACTGTCGCCCATTATCTATTATGAGAGTTTAGGATAGATCGAATCGACAGACGATTGACTTTCAGATGAAGTCCTGTACCTTGGCCTCAGTAATTTTTGCTAGTGGTTCGACTTTGACCCATTTGGTGAAGTAGTCGATCACGATCAGGAGAAACTTTCGTTGTCCAGATGCTATCGAAAAAGGGCCAAGTATATCCATTCCCCACTGCGCAAATGACCAAGGTGTGCTTAGCGGAGTAAGCTCAGATGTCGACTGTCTTTGTATGTTTGCATTCTTCTGACAGCGGTCACATTTTTTGACGTACTCCAGAGAATCATGGTACAAGGTTGGCCAATAGTATCCTTGCCGAAGTAGTTTTCATGATAGGAACATGGCTTCTGCATGACTTTCACAAATTTTTTCATGCACTTTCCATAATACGGAGTCAGCCTCTGAAGGTCAGAGACATCTCAGCAGTGGTCGTAAATACGACCTCTTATACAACTTGCCTTCATACAAAACGTACCAGAAGGCTCGATTTCTGAGTTTTTGAGCTTCTTTCGGATCACGAGAAAGAACTCCCTCTTTGAGATAGACAGCTAACGGGTTAATCCAGCTTGGCTCGAGCTCCATCTACATAATGAACTATGATTCCTCTGAGCTTGGACATTTTAGAGTCTCAAAAAATACTTCTTTAAATAGTTTGGTTGGGGCTGAAGTGGTCAATTTAGAGAGAAGATCGGCTCTTATATTTTCTGCCTTCGGAATTTGTCGAATGCTAAAACTATCGAAGGTCGGAGTCAAATCCTTTACTTTCATAAGGTATTTCATCATACTTTCCTCTCATACTTCATAGTTGCCACTAACTTGGCCAACCACTAATTGAAAATCACTGTAGACTTAAAGCCAATCAACTTTTAACTCTCTTGCTATTTTTAATCCGACGATCAGTGCTTCATATTCAGCCCCATTATTAGTTATAGAGAATTTGAAGTGTAGCATGTTCTCGGCGATGACTCCCTCGAGGCTGACTAAGACTAACTCTGCACCTGCTCCAACGGAGTTGGATGAACAATCTGAAGGAAAATCCTGATTTCTCAGATCAGGTTCGTTTAGATCTGATCGAATCAAGAGATATATTTCAAAAATTTTTCTCTTTGATCTAGATTAAAATAATAAAGATCGGATCTGAAACATCTCAGATCTGATCGAATCAAGAGATATATTTCAAAATTTTTTTTCTTTGATCTAGATCAGATCTGAGATGTTTCAGATCCAATCTTTATTATTTTAATAATTAAAATAAATTTAGATAAATTAAATCAAATTTAATTTATCTTAATGTAGGGTAATCCTATTACCCGTTGATGATCTTGTAAGCAGCGGAAGGTTTTGGATCAAGCCATGCAAGTGCCTGGCCTCTATCGATATCCATTTGAGCTAGATCTAGAGATCCACTTCTTCTCTATCACATCTCTAAAAATCAGATCTGGATCTAATTTGGAGGATCTTCAAAATACCTTTTGAAGATCAGCAGTTGTTCTTTGCAGCAGCGCAGCCTTCTAGCTTTCTATCGCCTTTCTCTCCTCTGGATTGCACCAACCAAGATCCCAAACTACTTTGGGCATGGAGAGGAGAGGGAGAAGATGGGCTTGGCATGGAGGAGGAGGAGAGAACCAGCCTTGGGGCGTGGGATTTTTTAGTTGCTTCTTGAGTTGGGTGCAGGATCTTATTTATAGACTATGCGTGATCCAACTCCTCTTCTGCCCAATCAATCACAACCCTTTATGAAATCAGATCTAAATCTGATTGGTGGGAATAGAGTCCCTTGGATTCCTCCTTAGATGGCGCCTAAGACCAGTCAAACTTGGTTCTTAGGAGGAGTCTAATTGGAATCCAAAAGGAAGATGGAGTCCCTGTCCAACAGGGACTCTTGGGCGCCTCCAGCTTGGCGTGCACCCTCCTCCTTGCCAGATTCTGGTAGGGGGACAAGTCCCTACTAGCTCTCCAATAAGTGTGTGACACATGGACAAAAGTCAAAGTGTCAATGGTCAATATTTGACCAGTCAAAGGTCAACTTTTGACCAAAGTCAAAGGACGAGAAATGGTAGGTGACCAAAAATGATAGGTATTGTCTTACAAAATAAGACAACCCTTTTCTGACCTGGACAAGCTCCAGTCAGACCAAGTGAAGGCCTCTGATCGAGCACAAACTCCTTTGGCTCAGTCAGGACAACTATTTATGATAGTAAAAGAAGAACGTTAGGTTCAATCGAGTGCTAGCATGATTTTCTTGAACCTAATTGAATCTCATTCAGATCAATTGAACTGGATCAGTTCAATTGATGATCACCAGATTCAAACCCTTGTTTGTGTGATCCAGTTAGGTTCAGTTCTGTATGGTAATGGGATATGTCATGATCTCTATCATCGACATCATCGAAACTCCTTTCGATGGATCAGAACTCTTCTGATTCGAACAGCTAGAATGATCGATCATCTAAATCATTCTAATTGCTCCCAAAATCCACCAGTGACACCTAGCAGTATATGGTGGCAACCCATCAGAGCTGAATGCGAACCTCTTGGTGCAGCTACCTGTGTGATTAAGTTCTTCTATCTTGAGCCCCGATCAGATTAGGGTTAAGGTGAACTCGTCAAACCCTAGTCTCTATCATATGATGTAATCATTCGATTCAAGTCCGATGTGAAAATCTAAATAGAAACTCTTTCTATTATTTCACTCTGCCATGGCCATGGGCTTCTGGACTTGATTCTCATGATCATCATAGGGCTGCTCCTCTACCACCGAGGTAGATAGATTCCATCTTGATGCAATCCAGTTCCTACAATGAACATGCTATAGCCAACATACACCTCAGGATTCCTGAATGGCTAGGAGATCGAGTAATGGTGTAGTCAAACTATAACACCCTCAAGGTGAACTGTCGATGCACCTCAGGTCAAAGAACCAGACACACCTACTGCAGCATCGAGTCAGTCATTGACGAGAAGGTAGACTTCCTAATGACTACTCGAGGTGGTCACGCTCAGTGCCCTCATTCTCTAACGAGTACCTATACTCTCGCTCCGGTGTCTCCACACCGTAGACTCAAGACTCATCTACTAAAGAGAAGCGATTGTACACCAACCTTTCGGATCAATCACCATCCTCGTGATGATCCTATGGTCGGGAGCATTTTATGAGTTAATAATGATTATTCATGTCTTAAATTTTCAACTCTTGAAAATATGAATTATCATTACCATTAACTCAAAGGATGTATCACAGACACTAAATACACATATGTGATAGAAAATAACCCATTTTATTAATTATAGTCAAAATTATAATTTTGCCCCTAGAAGTGTATTACAAGTGTCAGCCAATTCTGGCTTCTAGGGCACATATATCTAACAATCTCCCACTTGTCCTAAAGCCAATTGGCTACAAGTCTAAGTCCCATCTTCTCAAGGTGGGCTTCGATCTTCTGCTGGCCCAACGGCTTTGTAAGTGGGTCTGCCACATTATCTGTGGAGTTGACTCTCTTGACCTCGACGTAACCCTTCTCGAGGTAATTGCGGATGAGGTGGTATCGCCGCTCAATATGCTTGGATTTCTGGTGAGACCTCGGCTCCTTAGCAAGGGCTATGGCGCCATTGTTGTCGCAGTATAGAGGAATGGCATCTGATGGCATTACTCCAATTTCTGCAGCAAACTTCTTATACCAGAATGCTTCCTTCGCAGCCTCTGATGCAGCGATATATTCTGCTTCCATGGTGGAATCTGCTATCACGGTTTGCTTGGAAACTCTTTCAGCTGACAGCACCACCATTGCACACAAACAGACTCCCAGATGTCGACTTTCGATCATCTACATCGGACATGAAATCCGAGTCTGTGTATCCCTTGGACTTGGAGTTCTCCGTTACCAAAGACCAACATCATATCCTTAGTTCTTCTCAAGTACTTAAGGATACATTTCACAGAAGTCCAGTGTTCTTCACCTGGATTTGACTGATATCTGCTTGTGACACTCACAGCATGGGCTATATCAGGTCGTGTACATAGCATGGCATACATGAGGCTCCCTATTGCAGAAGCATAAGGGATCTTGCTCATGCATTCTATTTCCTCAGGTGTGCTAGGGCACATCTTCTTGGAAAGATGAATACCATGTCTGAAGGGTATTAATCCCCTCTTAGAGTTTTCCATACTAAACCTCTTTAGTACTTCCTCTATGTACATCTTCTGTGAAAGTCCTAGCATCCTATTCGGTCTATCCCTATAGACCTTAATTCCTAGAATAAAGGATGCTTCACCTAGGTCTTTCATGGAGAATTCCTTGGACAACCATATTTTGACTATCGTCAACATGGGAATATCATTCCCAATAAGGAGGATGTCATCCACGTACAATACGAGGAAGACAACAGCGCTCCCACTGACCTTTTTGAAGACACATGGTTCCTCTTCATTTTTGATGAAACCAAACTTTTTGATCACATCATTGAAATGAGTGTTCCAGCTCCGAGATGCTTGCTTAAGTCCATATATGGACCTTTGCAGCTTGCAAACCTTGTGATCAGTATCACTGGATGTGAAACCTAGCGGCTGTTCCATATAGATATCTTCCTCAAGATATCCATTTAAGAATGCCATTTTCACGTCCATTTGCCATATTTCATAATCGAAATAGGCTGCAACGGCAAGCAATGTGCGGATGGATTTTAGCATAGCCACTGGGAAAAAGGTATCCTGATAGTCAATGCCTTCGCGTTGACTATAACCTTTTGCCACTAGTCTAGCCTTGAATGTCTCCACATTCCCATCTGCACCAATCTTTCTCTTGAAGATCCATTTACACCCAATAGGTACTATACCTTCTGGTGGATCTACCAAGGTCCAGACTTGGTTTGAGTGCATCGAGTCAATTTCTGACTGCATTGCCTCTAGCCATTTCTCGGAGTCGATATCTGATATCGCCTCGTTGTAGGTTTTGGGATCATCACCATGAGCACCATTACCTACGAGGAACATTTTCTCTACTTCCTCTGAAATAATACCTAAGTATCTTTCAGGGGACGGAAAACTCTTTTCGATCTACGAGGTGGAGGAGGTAGTGTTCTTATTGGCTCAACCTGATTTGGTTCCAATTGGTCCTTAGCTCGTTGTACTTGTGAGACTTTCTCATCAAGCTTAATCTGCTTTCCAATGCCGCTATCTTGAATAAACTATTTTTCAAGAAAGATGGCATGTCGACTCACAATCACATTGTGGTCTTCTGGAATGTAGAAATAGTATCCTAATGACTCTTTAGGATATCCTATGAATCGAGCTCTGAAGGACCTAAACTCTAACTTGTCCGCTTGTTGTCTTTTGACATGAGCCGGACAACCCCAAATTCTGAGATGACTCAGACTTGGTTTCTTACCGTGCCATATCTCATACGGTGTGGTAGGAATGGTTTTAGAGGGAACCCTATTCAGTAGATAAATTGAAGTTAACAATGAGTGTCCCCAAAGAAAATCAGGGAGGTCTGTGAAGCTCATCATGGATCGAACCATATCCAATAGAGTCCGATTTCTCCATTCTGAAACCCCGTTGAGTTGAGGTGTTCCTGGTGGAGTCCATTGAGAGACTATGCCATTTTTCTTGAGATAGTCTAGGAATTCTCGGCTAAGGTATTCACCTCCTCGATCTGATCGAAGAACCTTAATGGGTTTTTCAGTTTATTTTTCTACTTCATGTCTGAATTCTTTGAACTTTTCAAAAGCTTCAGACTTGTGTCTCATAAGATACACATACCCATACCTAGACAGATCATCGGTAAAGGTAATGAAGTAGACAAAATTGCCTCTAGCCGGCACATCAAATGGGCCGCACACATCAGTATGTACTAGGGCAAGGAGATCTGTGGCCCTTTCCCCATGTCCAACAAAAGGGAGTTTAGTCATTTTGCCTTGAAGACAAGATTCACAAGTTGGATATGACTCGAAAGTCAATGGACTCAATAGCCCATTTTTCTCCAATTTGTTGATCCTATCTTCTGCTATATGACCTAATCTCAGGTGCCATAGATATCTGTCGTTTGGACTATCCCTAGGTCGTTTGGCATTCACGTTTTGCTCGATAGTTAGAATAGGTACATCAATATGTAGCTGATAAAGACCATTAATAAGGAAAACCATTTGCAATTTTATTTCTTTCATAAAGAATGTTACAATGGTCCTTAAAGAAGGTAATCACATAGCCTTCTTAGTGCTAAGCATGAAACAGAAATCAAATTCCTGCTAGCTGCAGGCACATAATAACAGTCTTTCAAAACTAAGTCTAAACCAGATGGTAATCGAAGAGGGTATGTTCCCACGGCTACTGCAGCAACTCTTGCTCCATTACCGATGCGTAGGATCATGTCTCCATCCCTCAGCCTCCTGCTATCCTCAAGACCCTGCATGGAAGTGCACAGATGAGCACTAGAACCAGAGTCAAGCACCCAACTGGATGCAGAAGAAATCGTAAGGTTAGACTCAATAACGAGCATACCTCCAGAAGGACCTTCCTTCTTGTTCTTCAGGGTGGCCAGGTAAGTAGGGCAGTTTCCGCTTCCAATGGCCGTCGCTGTTGCAATGGAAACACTTTTCCTTTGACATCGGCCTTTCTTCTTCGGCTCTGCCTTCTTCTTCTTTCCTCCTTCCACCTTTCTGCTTTTTCACAGACTTCTTTTTCTTTTCAGAAGACTTTCTTTTGGAAGAAGTCCGTTCCATAGCAAGAACTGAGCCTTTAGAACCTTTCATAGAAAGCTCAGCGGTGACCAGCATATTCATTAATTCGGCCAAGGAATTTTGAAGTTTATGCATGTGGTAATTCATGATGAATTGCCCATATGCATCAGTCAAGGATTGCAGAATAATATCATTCTGCAGATCCAAGTCTAACTTCACACCGAGCTTCTCAAGCTCTTCCAATGTCCTTGATCATTCATCAGACAGTGATCTTGGACTGACTGCCCATCACGCATCTTAGCCTTAAAAAGTCATTTCGTGACTTGATATTTGGCTGCGCGACTCTGTTCACCAAACATCTCCTGCAGGTGAGCCAACATTTGGCGAGCAGTCCCGATATCTTCATGTTGGCGCTGGAGCTCATCAGACATCGAGCCCAACATGTAATATCTGGCCTTATTATCTTCGTCTATCCATTTTTTCAGAGATGCTCTCTGTTCAAGTGGATGGACGGGCTGGTAAGGTGGGAGGGTCCTGGTCCAATACATGGGTTAACTTCTCAGAACCCAAAATAATTTTGTAGTTCCTGAGCCAATCTTTATAATTGGGTCCGGTCAGTCTATGTGTGTCCAGGATACGTGCCTAATGGGTTGGACGCAGACATTTTCCTGTAGAGAGTCAAAGATTCTAGTTAGATACTGTAATTATGACTTGACCAATTTATTTAGGAATTTTATTTTTAAACAAATTAGCTCCCACTATTTTCTCGGATCCCTACACTCCCTCTGTAGAGATGCAAAAATCTCCATGATTAATGATTTCTAGTGGGTGGTGCGGTCTCACCAACTGACTCATCACCTCACCTAACAGTTATTGGTGATGGGTTAGCCAATGAGTGAACAACTCTTGTTCAATGATTCTCTAATCATGGTGCACCCAAACTTGGTCTCTAATTCATGAATCTCACCGTATCCGAAATATTGATCCACTCCTTAGTTAAGTCAGACCCACCATTTGCATAGACTGGGATTCCTAATTGAGTCTCTCACCGTATCCAAAATATTGAGCCCAACTCATCCTCCAGCCCATAGCATCCAATGCCTAATAGACATGGTTGCATCTTTCCGGTGCAACTGAGCCACTGTATCCAGCCGGAGAACAATCAACCCCGGGAAGGGCCCGCACGTCTACAATGGTGGAAGACCTCAGACTTAATCTTTTCTTAGGGAGAATTGATTCAGGTCTCATTAAACTAGACTTGTCATAGTCATAACAATTATGACTAACCTAGTGGCATGGGTTAGCTCGGATTATTGACCACCTCAGATCAGAACTGTGTCAACAGATATGGCCAGGTAAGTGAGACCGGTGGAAGGAATATGCCATTAACTCGTACAAGAATGCATTCAGGTCGAGTAGCTTCCAATTAAAAACCAGTCGGTCGTATGTGCCAAACTTACCTTAGACACCAAATTGTTGAGTCAGAACCAATTGGGTTAGCCTACAATCCAGACTCTAACCTCTGAGCCTAATTAGGTCTTGCTTGATCGTGACTCGATCTTGACCCAGACTTAATCCTATTAGGCTGGTCAATTTAAGCATTGTTGATCCCATCTAACCAACTCTTGATTCGGTTTGATCAACCGCTTAGACCTAATTGAGCTACCCAAGCCCGAACCCAGTATTATGAATATGTCTTAGATCTAAAATTCTCAATTTTAGACCTAATTAATATTTCATAATCTTAATTCTTAATTAAGTAGGGTTCATAAACAAAATATGCACAATAAATCCTAGGGTTTCAGGATCTAGGGTTTTGCAGAAAGTAAGTTTTGGGATTTCTGATTAAGGACGAACACGCAGCACCCCTACACATCATAAGAACACCCCATCGAATGGGAAGAGAGGGCCTTTAAACCCTTCTTCATTCTTATGACCGGACGGCCAAGAGGAACGCCTTAATCAGGAACATGTCAATACTACAAAATAGTTTTAGATCTATATCATATATCTCATATACAAATTAGATCTAATCATGGCATATTTTGCATACATCTCATGTATCGAATCATGCATATTTTTCAGATCTAAATTATCTCATAATAATCTAAAAAATTAGATTTAAATTGATCTTATCAAAATAAATTCTAATCTAGATAACTATGTAGAACTATTCTACAACTAGTCTAGACATGCATCAATCATATCTCATATGATGTTTAAAATTAAATAATTTTTATTTACTATTTTTTAGATGTTATTATAATAATTATAATATCAAAAAATAGTAAATAAATAGATCTAAAATATGATTTAATCAAATTAAATTGAAAACATGCAAGACTATTCTATAGAACTATTCTATTTTAGAACTAGTCATGCATATTTTCTAATCTTAGATCCAAATCATTTAATTTTAATTTTTTCTGATTTTAGATCTGATCACATCTCATGTGACATCTAAAATCACTTATTTTTTAATTAAAATAAATTTAAAATTAGATCTAAATACTTTAGAACCTTGGCTCTGATACCAGTTGAAGGAAAATCCTGATTTTTCGGACCAGGTTCGTTCAGATCTGATCGGATCAAGAGATATATTTCAAAAATTTTTTTCTTTGATCTAATCAGATCTGAGATATTTTAGATCTAATTCTTATTATTTTAATAATTAAAATAAAATTTAGATAAATTAAATCAAATTTAATTTACCTTGATTGTGGGTAATCCTATTACCCGTTGATGATCCTGTAAGCAGCGGAAGGTTCTGGATCTAGCCACGCAAGTGCCTGGCCTCTACCGGTATCCACTCGGGCTGGATCTGGAGATCCTCTTCTTCTCTATCACATCTCCAAAAATTAGATCTGGATCTGATCTGGAGGATCTTCAAAACTCCTTTTGAAGATCAGCAGTTGTCCTTTGCAGCAGCGCAGCCTTCTAGCTTTCTGATCGCCTTTCTCTCATCTGGATTGCACCAACCAAGATCCAAAACTCCTTTTGGACGTGGAGAGGAGAGGGAGAAGATGGGTTTGGCATGGAGGAGGAGGGAGAGAGGCAGCCTTGGGGCATGGGAATTTTTCAATTGCTCTTTGAGTTGGGTGCAGGGTCTTATTTATAGACTATGCTGTGATCCAACTCCTCTTCTTCCCAACCAATCACAACCCTTTGTGAAATCAGATCTAAATCTGATTGGTGGGAATAGAGTCCCCTTGGATTCCTCCTTAGATGGTGCCTAAGACCAGTCAAAGTTGGTTCTTAGGAGAACTCTAATTGGAATCCAAAAAGGAGATGGAGTCCCTGTCCAACAGGGACTCCTGGGCGCCTCCAACTTGGGCACACGCCAAGGGTGGCGTGCGCCCTCCTCCTTGCCAGGTTCTGGCAGGGGGACAAGCCCCCACCAGCTCTCCAATAGGTGCATGACATGTGGACAAAAGTCAAAGTGTCAATGGTCAATATTTGACCAGTCAAAGGTCAACTTTTGACCAAAGTCAAAGGACGAGAAATGGCAGGTGACCAAAAATGGCAGGTAATTGTCTTACAAAATAAGACAACCCTTTTCTGACTTGGACAACCTCCAGTCAGACCATAGTGAAGGCCTCTGATTGAGCACAAACTCCTTTGGCTCAGTCAGGACAACTTATTTATGATAGTAAAAGAAGAACGTTAGGTTCAATCGAGTGCTAGCACGATTTTCTTGAACCTAATTGAATCTCATTCAGATCAATTGAACTAGATCAGTTCAATTGATGATCACCAGATTCAAACCCTTGTTTGTGTGACCCAGTTAGGTTCAGTTCTGTATGGTAATGGGATATGTCATGATCTCTATCATCGACATCATCGAAACTCCTTTCGATGGATCAGAACTCTTCTGATTCGAACAGCTAGAATGATCGATCATCTAAATCATTCTAATTGCTCCCAAAATCCACCAGTGACACCTAGCAGTATATGGTGGCAACCCATCAGAGCTGAATGCGAACCTCTTGGTGCAGCTACCTGTGTGATTAAGTTCTTCTATCTTGAGCCCCGATCAGATTAGGGTTAAGGTGAACTCGTCAAACCCTAGTTCTCTGTCATATGATGTAATCATTCGATTCAAGTCCGATGTGAAAATCTAAATAGAAACTCTTTCTATTATTTCACTCTGCCATGGCCATGGGCTTCTGGACTTGATTCTCATGATCATCATAGGGCTGCTCCTCTACCACCGAGGTAGATAGATTCCATCTTGATGCAATCCAGTTCCTACAATGAACATGCTATAGCCAACATACACCTCAGGGTTCCATATGGCTAGGAGACCGAGTAATGGTGTAGTCAAACTATAACACCCTCAAGGTGAACTGCCGATGCACCTCAGGTCAAAGAACCAGACACACTACTGCAGCATCGAGTCAGTCATTGACGAGAAGGTAGACTTCCTAATGACTACTCGAGGTGGTCACGCTCAGTGCCCTCGTTCTCTAACGAGTACCTATACTCTCGCTCCGGTGTCTCCACACCGTAGACTCAAGAC
>QRFJ01000418.1:0-90217 GCA_006176705.1 Cocos nucifera
GAATGACGTTCAGTAGCCTTCTAGCCATCGGCCTATCCCCGCTCCAGTACGTATGCCTGTAAAACCTTTTTCGCGTTAGACATCAACCTTTACATATGAGTTGTTGCCCGTTCCCATCATGGAAATAAGCTTCTTTAGCCTGAAAGGCTCTTCTCTTATCCTTTTCCATACATAGGATCAACAACAAACAAGGCTTTCATCCTTAGTTGAATCTGGTAAAATATTTTATTTATAGTCTATACCCAAACTCCTTTCCTGGTTTTGGTGGAAGAAAAGAAACTACGCCCTTCCTTTCATGGAAATAGTAGGCTTATTCAGCCGCTTCGAACAACAAAGCATTTGCTTTTGAGTCCTCTTCTGGAAAAAGAACTACCGCCTCCGCTTTATAAAGAGGATCAGCCCTAGCTTCTTCTCTTTCTTCGGCAGGCAGGATCGAATGAGGATGATGGGGGGATGCTTTTGAAACTAAACTGCGTTTGGTTCATCTGCTTGCTTCATTTGATGCTAAGGAACGGAACCTGACCTAGTCCGTGGTAAATAGAGGTGGAGCAAAAGCAAGGGAGCTGATAAAGGTGAGTACGTGCGAAAAGCAAGAGGCGAGCCCTTACTATACTATACAGGAGCTTCTCGCTTCGCTTTGAGCGAGGGTGTGACGCTGAGGATTGCTTCTTATTACGTCGCGTCGAGTCAAAGGTTGTTTGTTACGTACGTAATTAAAGGGCACGTCAGGCACTGTGCTTTCAGCCAACGAGCTTAACTACTAGATGCTATTTCGACATCATAGACAGTAAAGAAAGGACTCATGAATGACCCGATCCCTAGTACTCTGATTCAACCGCTTATGTTCTTCGCCAATGTTCCAAGGAAGGTTTCACCTGATCACATATACAATAAAAATAAATTTAAAAATAAAAATATTTGTATTGTATATATATATATATACTTTTCCACTTATCTATTCGTTCTTTGACGCTGTCCCGACTGATGAGCACCACTTAGGACTTCATGAGACTCTGCTAGGATCTGCAGCGCTTCAGTAGGCCCTAGGCACTGATGTAAGGTTAAAGCTTTCACCAATGCTTAATACTATCCAGTCTACACTGTACTCCCATAATAAGGCAAGAAAGCGGAAAATTGCAAAGAGAAGTAAGATGGGAAAAGTTCCCCCCTTTTTTTTAGCCAGTTTCCAAGAGGGAGAAGGTATTCTGGCAATATCAGGCGTACTACTAATCGATTATTTGGCCATTTGCGATCGAACAACCTACATGAAAATAAGGATGAACAGTTGTAAGCCTACATAACCTACCTCCCAGACCAAGGGAAGAAGGTATCAGATCACTGTAGTTCGAGACTCCTTTTGTTAAACCAGTTCCTGTACTGTTGAAGAATGAATTCTAGCTAGTAAAGTAATCTGGTTGAAGGGGGCCCGCCTCACCTATCCCCCTTCCCCTGTCCCATTCTTTGTCTGAAACAGGGCCTCGCCTTTTCTATTTATATAAATAGAAATATAAATAATATATATATATTTATATATTATATAATATATATATTTATTATAATATATATATATATATTTAGAAATCAAGACATAAATGATATAATTTATATTTTTTTATGTCTTGATTTTTTCAATTACCTTAACGAAGGAGGTGGACTTCAACCAAGCCAGCCCTTCTTATGAAGTGGCTATGGAGATTTCAAAAGGAAAAGAAAAAGCTATTCGTATTCCTCATCTTTGGCTGCTAAGTACCTCTCCAATGGCTAAAATGGATTGACCAACCCAACCCCTTAAATATCCTGCATCTGGAAAGGTCTTATTTGGTACAGAGAGACTTTCATCAGGCAGAACTTGGGCTAGACTTTGGTTGGGCAATGGTAAGCGGATTCGCTTCTGGGATGATGTTTGGCCGTGCCACTCTCCTCAGAGATGCATGCTAGAATTTTGAAAAATTCACACTGTTTTCATGACCTCAAAGTGATCTACTTTATGAAATATGAGGGAAACAAAAATTCTTTCTCTCCCTATTCAACTGCCCATCCAAGAGCATTTGGCTTCAGAAGACTTTTTTTTTTACAGCATAAATAAATATTCTCTGCCAGCCCTGAGGATAATCTCATTTGGCAGCTCCATCCTCAGAGTAATAATGAATAAAATGTTGCAAAAAAAAAGAAAGATCTTCAGGTGATCAAGAGAGCCCCCTTTTGAAGTAGATGATGAGATGCAGATGTATTATTTCAACGCTTCTTTGAAGCAAGAGATGGAAAGTGTTGTTTTTCATTCTTCCTTCTTCCATGAGATCTAGAAGCACTTCTGCAACCTTCTCTCTGTCCATTGGTCTTTCCCTTGCACTATTTTGGAAGCTGAGAATGAAGGCCTTCGATCGGATATAACACATAGGCTTCGCTGACTTAATGAGATATAACCTTCGCCACGACATTAGTGGCTTAGCTCTTAGCGCTTCCCGCAGGAACGAGCGGATAGCGAAATGTTGGCTCTGCGATCGACATGTGGACTTACGGACGGACCAGTGCCTTTTTTCTGTGCTTGAAGGGCACAGGGGCAGACCCCAACCTCTTGATTTCGGTCATGTGCCTTGGTCCCCGAACCTTCCCTAGGATGTTGGGAGGAAGAGGTTGGCTTTGCCAACGCAGTCCGCGCGGTATGGAAAAATCCAATCTATGTAAATAATGGATCTGACTTAACTAAGGAGTGGATCAATATTTCAGACATGGTGAGATTCATGAATTAAAGACTAAGTTAGGATGCACCATGATTAGAAAATTATTGGATAAGAGTTATCCACTCATCCATTGACCCATCATCAATAACTGTTAGATGAGGTGGTGAGTCAATTGGTGGATTGCACCATCCACTAGAAACTATAATCATGAAGATTTTCGCATTTCTATCAAGAAAGTATAGAAATTTAAGTAAATAGTGGGAGCCTAATTTATTTAAAAATAAAATTTTTAAATAAATTATTTAAGTTTAATTTTAAAATCTAACTAAAAACTTTGACTCTCTACAGAAAAATATCTGCATCCAATCCGCTAGCCCGTATCCTGAATATCCATAGACTGATCGAACTCAACTACAAGGATTGGCTCCAAAATTTCAAAATTATTTTGGATTTTGGAAAGTTGACTCATGTGTTGGAACAAGATTCTCCCACCTTACCAGTCCATCCATCCACTGATTAGAGAGCATCTCTCGAGAAGTGGAAGGATGAAGATAATAAAGTCAGGTATTACATGTTGAGCTCAATGTCTGATGAGCTCCAACGCTAACATAAAGATATTAAGACTAGCCCCAAAATGTTGGCTCACTTGCAAGAGTTGTTTGGTGAACAGAGTTGTACAACCAAATATCAAGTCACTAAAAAATTTTTTAAGGCTCAAATGCATGATGGATAGTCAATCCAAGACCATTGTTTGATGATGATTAAGGACTTAGAAGTATTTGAGAAGCTCGGTGTCAAGTTAGATCAGGATCCGCAGACTGGCATAATTCTGCTGTTCTTAATTGATGCATATGGGCAGTTTATCATGAACTACCATATGCATAAACTTCAGAATATCTTGGCTGAGCTCATGAATATGCTGGTTACCATTGAGCTTTCAATGAAAAGTTCTAAAACTTCAGTACTTGCTGTGGAGTAGACTTCTTCCAAGAGAAAGTCTTTTGGAAAGAAGAAAAAGCAGAAGGTGAATGATGGGAAGAAGAAGAAGATAGAACCAAAGAAGAAAGCCACTAATAAAGAAAAATATTTTCATTGCAATATTGACGGCTATTGGAAGCGGAACTACCCTCTTTACCTGACCAGTCTTAAGAACGAGAAGGAGGCAGGTCCTTCTGGAGGTATGCTCGTTATAGAATTTAATCTTATGGTTTCTTCTGTATCTAGTTGGGTGTTTGACTCTGGTTTTAGTGCTCACTTATGCATTTCTATGCAAAATCTTGAGGATAGTAGGAGACTGAGGGATGGTGAAATAATTCTATGCATTAAAAATGGAGCAAGAGTTGCTATTGTAACCATGTGAACATATCCTCTGCGATTACCATCAGGATTAGACTTGGTACTTAGGAACTATTTTTATATGTTTGCAGTAACGGAAATTTGATTTCTATTTCATGTTTAGCATAGGAAGGCTATGTAATTAATTTTCTTAAGGACCATTATAATATTCTTTATGAAAGAAATAAAATTGCAAGTAATTTTCTTATAAATGGTCTTTATCAGTTACATATTGATGTTTCTATTTTTAATATCGAGTAAAATATGAATGCCATAGGATCAAAGCGACCTAGGGATAGTCCAAACGATAGGTATCTTTGGCACCTTAGGCTAGGTCACATAGCTGAAGACAGGGTTAACAAATTAAAAAAATTCGAGCTATTGAGTTTGTTGACTTTCGAGTCATATCTAATTTATGAATCATGCCTTCATGACAAAATGACCAAGCTTTCTTTTATGGGACATGGGGAAAGGGCCACAGACCTACTTGTCCTAGTACATACTGATGTATGCGATCCATTTGATGTACCAGTCAGGAGCAATTACATCTATTTCATCATCTTTATCGATGATTTATCTTGGTACGGATATGTATATTTGATGCGATACAAGTCTGAAGCTTTTGAAAAGTTTAAGAAATTCAGACTTGAAGTAGAAAAATAAATAGAAAAACTCATTAAGATTCTTCGATCAGATCGAGGAGGCAAATATCTTAGTCAAAAATTCTTAGACTATCTTAAGGATAATGACATAGTCTCATAATGGACTCCACTTGAAATGTCTTAACTCAACGAGATTTCAGAATGGAGAAATCGGATCCTATTAGATATGGTTCGATCCATGATGAGCTTCACGGACCTTCTTGAATTTTTTTAGGGACATAGTTTGTTGACCGCTATATATCTATTGAATAAGATTTCATCTAAAATCATTTCTACCACACCGTATGAGATATGACATGGTAAAAAATCAAGTCTGAGTCATCTCAAAATTTGGGATTATTCGGCCCATGTCAAGAGACAACAGATGGATAAATTAGAGTCTAGATCCTTTAGAGTTCGATTTATTGGATATCCTAAAGAGTCATTAGGATATTTTTTCTATCTTTCGAATGATCACAATGTAATTGTGAGTCGATATGCCATTTTTCTTGAAAAATAGTTTATTCAAGATGATGACATCGGAAGATAGATTAAGCTCAAGAGGAAAGTCTCCCAAGAGCCATGAGATAAGGAACCTATGGAACCCAATCAGATTGAGTCAGTCTAATCACTACCTCGTCCATCTCGTAGATCAGAAAGAATTTTTGATCCCCTGAAAGGTACTTAGGTACTATTTCAAAGAACGTAGCGAAACTATTCCTTACAGGAAAAGAGGTTCATGGTGATGATCCCAAAATCTATGATGATGCAATATCAGATATCGACTTCGAAAAATGGTTAAAGACAATGAAGTCAAAGATTGACTCAATGCGCTCGAGCCAAGTCTGGACTTTAGTAGATTCACCTGAAGGTATAGTACCTATTGGGTGCAAATGGATCTTTAAGAGAAAGATAGATGTCAATGAAAATGTAGAGATATTTAAAGCAAGGCTCATAGCAAAAGGATATAGTCAGTGCGAAGGCATTGACTATCAGAATACTTTTTCGTCAGTAGCCATGCTTAAATCCATCCACACTTTGTTTGCCATTGCAACCTATTTTGATTATGAAATATGATAGATGGACGTGAAAACGATATTCTTAAATGGATATCTTAAGAAAGATATCTATATGGAATAGCCGCAGGGTTTCACATCCAGTGATACTGATCATAAGGTCTGCAAGCTGCAAAGGTCCATATATAGACTTAAGCAAGCATCTCGGAGCTGGAATGTTCATTTCAATGATGTGATCAAATTATTTAGATTCATCAAGAACGAGAAGGAGCCCTATAATTTTAAAAAGGTTAGTGGGAGCACTGTTGTCTTTTTCGTACTGTACGTGGATGACATCCTTCTAATTAGAAATGATATTCTCATGTTGACTACAGTCAAAATATGGTTTTCTAAAGAGTTCTCCATGAAAGACCTAGGAGAGGCATCCTTTATTATAGGAATTAAGGTCTATAGAGATAAACCAAATAGGATGTTGGGTCTCTCACAGAAAATGTATATAGAGGATGTGCTAAAGAGGTTTAGCATGGAAAACTTTAAGTGGAGATTGGTGCCCTTCAAACATGGCATTCATTTCTTCAAGAAGATGTGTCTTAACACATATAAGGAGATTGAACGCATGAGCAAGATTTCTTATGCTTCAGCAACAGGAAGCCTCTGTTAGATATATGTGCCCTAGAAGCCAGAATTGGCTGATACTTATAATACACTTCTAGGGGCAAAATTGTAATTTTGACTATAATTTATAAAATGGGTTATTTTCTATCACACATGTGTATTTAGTGTCTGTGATACATCCTTTGAGTTAATGGTAATGATAATTCATATTTTCAAGAGTTGAAAATTTAAGACATGAATAATCATTATTAACTCATAAACAGCTCCCGACCATAGGATCATCACGAGGATGGTGATTGATCCGGAAGGTTGGTATACGATCGCTTCTCTTTAGTAGATGTGTCTTGAGTCTACGGTGTGGAGACACCGGAGCGAAAGTACAGGTACTCGTTAGAGAACGAGGGCACTGAGCGTGACCACCTCGAGTAGTCATTAGGAAGTCTACCTTCTCGTCAATGACTGACTCGATGCTGCAGT
The DNA here is from genome assembly GCA_006176705.1 of Cocos nucifera. NCBI lineage: Eukaryota > Viridiplantae > Streptophyta > Magnoliopsida > Arecales > Arecaceae > Cocos > Cocos nucifera. The sequence goes on from QRFJ01000418.1 coordinate 6,766, forward strand.
AGTGTGTCTGGTTCTTTGACCTGAGATGCATCGGCAGTTCACCTTGAGGGTGTTATAGTTTGACTACACCATTACTCGGTCTCCTAGCCATATGGAACCCTGAGGTGTATGTTGGCTATGACATGTTCATTGTAGGAACTGGATTGCATCAAGATGGGATCTATCTACCTCGGTGGTAGAGGAGTAGCCCTATGATGATCATGAGAATCAAGTCCTGAAGCCCATGGCCATGGCAGAGTGAAATAATAGAAAGAGTTTCTATTTAGATTTTCACATTGGACTCGAATCGAATGATTACATCATATGACAGAGACTAGGGTTTGACGAGTTCACCTTAACCCTAATCTGATCGGGGCTCAAGATAGAAGAACTGAATCACACAGGTAGCTGCACCAAGAGGTTCGCATTCAGCTCTGATGGGTTGCCACCATATACTGCTAGGTGTCACTGGTGGATTTTGGGAGCAATTAGAATGATTTAGATGATCGATCATTCTAGCTGTTCGAATCAGAAGAGTTCTGATCCATCGAAAGGAGTTTCGATGATGTCTATGATAGAGATCATGACATATCCCATTACCATACAGAACTGAACCTAACTGGGTCACACAAACAAGGGTTTGAATCTGGTGATCATCAATTGAACTGATCTAGTTCAATTGATCTGAATGAGATTCAATTAGGTTCAAGGAAATCGTGCTAGCACTCGATTGAACCTAACGTTCTTCTTTTACTATCATAAATAAGTTGTCCTGACTGAGCCAAAGGAGTTTGTGCTCAATCAGAGGCCTTCATATGGTCTGACTGGAGGTTGTCCAAGTCAGAATAGGTTGTCTTATTTGTTAAGACATTACCTGCCATTTTTGGTCACCTGCCATTTCTTGTTCTTTGACTTTGGTCAAAAGTCTACCTTTGACTGGTCAAACGTTGACCATTGACCCTTTGACTTTTGACCACATGTCATGCACCTATTGGAGAGCTGGTGGGGGCCTGTCCCCCTGCCAGAACCTGGCAAGGAGAAGGGCGCACGCCAAGGGTGGCGTGAGCCCAAGTAGGAGGCGCCTAGGAGTCCTTGTTGGACAAGGACTCCACCTCCCTTTTGGATTCCAATCAGAGTTCTACTAAGAATCCAGTTTGACTGGTCTTAGGCGCCCTCTAAGGAGGAATCCAGGGGTCTCTATTCCAACCAATCAGATTTAGATCTGATTTCACAAAGGGTTGTGATTGGTTGAGAGGAAGAGGAGTTGGATCACAAGAGGTCTATAAATAAGACCCTGCGCCCAACCCTAATCCTAAGTCTTAGTGAATGCTATTAGATACGCCCCAAGGCTGCCTCTCCCCTCCTTCTCCATGCCATAGTCTCTTCTCCCCTTGCTCTCCACGTCCAAAAGGTGTTTTGGACTTAGTTTGGTGCGATTCAGATCAAGGAAAGGCGATCAAAAGCAAGAAGGCTGCGCTGCTGCAAAAGGACGACTGCAGATCTTCAAAAGAGTTTTGAAGATCCTCCAGATCAGATCCAGATCTGATTTTTGGAGGTGTGATAGAGAAGAAGAGGATCTCCAGATCCAACCCGAGTGGATACCGGTAGAGGCCAGGCGCTTGCGTGGCTAAGATCCAGAACCTTCCGCTGCAATCAGGATCATCTACAGGGTAATAGGATTACCCAAATCAGGTAAATTAAATTTGATTTAATTTATCTTATTTTATTTTATTTATTAAAATAATAAGAATCAGATCTGAAACATATCAAGATCTGATTAAGATCAAGAAAAAAATTTTAAAATATATCTCTTGATCTAATCAGATCTGGACGAACCTGGATCGGGAAATCAGGATTTTCCTTCAGCTCGTATGTCTATGTCTGATCCATTGCCCATCGTGAGTGTCCGAAGGTACAGTCAAATCCAGATGAGAGATTACTTCTGTGAATATATTCTTAAATACTTGAGAAGGACTAAGGATATGTTTCTAATCTTTGGTAATAGAGAACTCCAGATTCAGGGGTATATAGACTCAAATTTTATGTCCAATATAGATGATCGAAAATCAACATCTGAAAGTCTGTTTTTGTACAATGGTGGTACTGTCAGCTGAAAGAGTTTCAAGCAGACTATGATAGTAGATTCCATCATGGAAGTAGAGTACATCGCTGCGTCGGAAGCTGCAAAGAAGGTATTCTAGTATAAGAAGTTTGCCGTAGAGCTTGAAGTAATGCCATCAGATGCCATCCTTCTATACTGCGACAACAATGGCATCATAGTCCTAGCTAAAGAGTCGAGATCTCACAAAAAATTTAAGCACATCGAGCAACGATACCACCTTATCCGTAATTACCTCGAGAAGGAATACGTCGAGGTCAAAAGAGTCGACACTGCTGATAATCACTACTATAAAAAGGGTCTATAGCAGTGCATACTATGACAGCAATTTTTGAAACCGCTGCCATAGATCCTACGACAGTGATTTTCGTTAACCATTGCTATAGGTCGGACCTATAATAGTGGTTATAAGAAATTATTGCCATAGGTTGACCTATAGCAACGGTTCATTGTAACCGCTACTATAGGTCGGGCCTATAGCAGTGGTTAGTAAAATCGCTACCATAAGTCGAACCTATAGCAGCAGTTAGTAGGAACTGCTGCTATAAGCTTATTTATGGCAGCGGTTAATTATAACTACTATCATATATATATATATATATTTAAATATTATATAATTTTAAAATTTAATGCCCATCTTCACTATCCATTATCTAAATAATTATCATTAGAGTATCATCACAAAAGGTCACCTCGATTCGATGGACCTAGCTTCGTCGATCAGAAAAATTTGATTTCGACAATCACGAACGATGATGTGATGATCTGATAGATGGAGATCTTCGATGAAATCAAAAACCTACAACGATGATCTCGATGATGTTTGTAGCGTACTATCAAAGTTTTACTTCAATCGGATATCGATATCTTGGTCAATTTAGTATAGATTAGTTTCGATCGTTAAATGATAAATGAATGATCAAAGGACCAAACGGTGTCCGATTATAAGATATTTTTTTTTATAAATGATCTTGGCTACTATTTTAATCATTTTTTATGGTAGTGATTATAAAATTTAACTCATGAGATGAAGAACGACCTAAATCTATACATCTCCTGATAACCATTCTGAAATTTTACTGATTGTTATGCTCGTACTTTTATAATATCTGCTTAATTAATATAAATAGTTTATATGAAAATGATTTAAATTTTACTATCACCATCATATAAAATATTTAAAACTATAATAAAGATCATTTAACTAAAAAATTATCTTATAATTAGACACCGTTTCATCCTTTGATCACTCATTTATTATTTAACGGTCGAAACTAATCTATACTAAATTGACCAAGATAACGATATTCGATTGAAGTAAAACTTTGATAGTACACTACAAACATCATCGAGATCATCATTGCAGATTTTTAGATCTATCGAAGCTCTCCATCAATCAGATCATCGTATTATCATTCATGATCGTTGAAATCAAATTTTTCTGATTGATGAAGCTAGGGCCATCGGATCGAGGCAATTTTTTGCGATGACACTCTAATGATAATTATTTAGGTAATGAATGATGAATATGTGCATTAAATTTTAAAATTATATAATATTTAAAAAAATAAAAAAAAAATTATTTTCAACCTACGGCAGCGGTTATTAAAAATCGCTGCTATAGATCTACAGCAGCGATTATAGAACCGCTGCCATAAATCTATGCCAGCGATTTTGGATAACTACTACCGTACATCTATGGCAGTGGTTCAATAATCGCTGCTGTAGATTCGATTAAAAATCTCTAAATTTTTTCTGCTTTTCTTTCGTACATGCTCGATCTCTCCTCTCTCTCTCCCCCTCCTCTCCATTGCTGGTGAGGCTTCTTCCCCCAGGCCAGTGCCGCCCCTCCTTCTCCCTTGGCCGGTGCCACCCCTCCTTTCTCCTCCCCCTCCGACCCCCCATCCTCGACCGCCCCTCCTCCCCTCCATCCCTGGCCGCTCCTCCCGCCACCCCCAACTTGGCCCCCCCACCCTCCCCCGACCGCCCCTCCTTCCCCCATCCTCGGCCACCCCTCCCCACCACCCCCCCCCCATCCTCCACCTCTGACCGCCCCTCCCGCCACCCCCACCGGCCCCACCCTCCACACTTCCCTCTCGATCGCCGACCCTCCTGTCACTGTGCCTCTTGAGCCTCCTTGTCACTATGCCCCCTCCCCTAGCCCCCCATCCTCGACCACTCTCTCTCTTTCCTCTTTCTCCCTCTTCTCTATCTCACTATCTTGCTTTTATTTCGTAGGTTACCTCTAGTACCATCGTCCTTCTTTAGCATCATCGTTGGCGACCCTCGAAGCTTTCGGTGCGACCCACTCTCTATAGCCATAGGTATAATTTTTTTTTAATTTTATAGTATTATTTATTAATCATGTATATTTATAATAATTTATAAAATATTTATAATAAATATTATAAATATTTTTTATAAATATTATAATTATCTTCATGCCATAGTTTTTGGATCGTGTCGTGATGGTAGCCTTGGGCTGTGCCATATCGGTGGCTATGGACTAGATCTGTCAATGGATTGGGTTCATATTAAAATCTGGATATTTAGATTCAAATCTAATTTTAATTATTGGTATCGGACCAAATCCAAATATCCAATGGATCTGCACTTAAAGTAACAGACTCGGACCCTAATGGATCCCGGAGGATTGGTCCTGATTTTGGGATCCAAAATAAGAAATAGAGAGACTGAGAGGAAGATCGATCGATTGAGAGAGGGTGGGCCGGTCGCTCGCTGACCGTCGGCAAGGAAAATCGAGAGTGGGAGGGGGTTCGGCTTCGCCACCATCACCGACGAAGGAGATCAAGATAAGGAGAGAGGAAGAAAGGAATCCAGCCTCACTGCCATCATTGGGAGGAAGGGGGTCCGACCTCACCAGCGAGGGAGATCAAGAGAGCAAGAGAGAGAGGAAGAGGGTCCGACCTCGTCGGCATCACTAGGAGGGATGGGGTCCATCATTGTCGGCTTCTAAGTAAATAGAATTTGATATGTCTCTCTAAGGTTCCAACTTTAAGTCTTAAGGTGCCACCATCATCTACTTTGTTCTTTTTTTAAGTTTCTAGATTAACATCAAGATTTATGCAAGAGATCGGATCAACGACTGTTGCTCATCCTTAATTATTTATAAATATAATTTATATTATAAAATTTATTGCATAATATTTTTTGGATGTTTATATCTTATTGCTTTATTGGGATAGGACCTATCTTTACATATTAGTTAGTGATATGATGCATTTATTGCATATCTAAAAATGATATTTAATCTGAGTTTCACACATGATTTATTTGCAGTATCATCATTTTTAAAATGGATAAGAGGTGGATGAAGTTTAGCAGGCTCTCACCAGAATATGAGACTAGACTTTAAAGATTTCTTGGTTATGCTATAAAGAAATTTGGGGACCATGGACTAATCCAATATCTTTGTAAAAAGTGTATGGATGGACCATGGCTATCACATCAAGATGTCAATGATTACCTCACTTTTTATGGCTTTAAAGTCAGTTATGAAATTTATTGGGATCAACATGGTGAGGACAGGCCATAAGGAAGCGATCAACCTGAAGGAGGAGTGGAATAAATGGTTCATGATATTTTTTTATTTGTTGGCCATAATGATGGTGCATCTATGTCCATATCTGATCCTGTGATTGGTCGAATGATAAATAGTGAGAATGTGTAGAAGGTCCGCAAGTTGATGGAGGATGCTAATATTTTATTGTATCTCGGATGTGAAAAGATGGCAAAGCTTGAGTTCTTAATTTGATTGTATCATATGAAATACTCCAATGGATTCAGTAATAATGGAGTGAACTACATACTAGAGCTTTTCGGGGATATTCTTTCAGATGATGCATGAATTTTGAAGAATAATTATGAGGCATCGAAGATTATTGAATAGTTGGGCTTTACTTATACCAAGATACATGCATATCCCAATGATTGCATGCTCTATTGGGAGGGGGATGTCAATCGCAAAGAGTGCATGAGGTGCAGCATATCAAGATGAAGATAGAATAAAGATGACACATCGACTCGTATACCTTAAAAATTGATGTGACACTTTTCTTTGATTTCAAGACTATAAAAGTTGTTTATGTCGGCAAAGACATCGGAGGATATGAGATGGCATGAAGAGGACCGAACAAAAGATGATGCATTGAGGCATCCAGTCGATGGAGAGGCATGACAGAAGTTTAATGAATTACATCTCGACTTCACATAAGAGATACGTAATGTGAGGTTGGGCTTGTCGTACGACGGTTTCAACCCATTCAAGCATATGAATACTGTCCATAGTGTATGGCCAGTATTTATTCATATTTACAACCTCCCACTGTGGATGTGTATGAAAAAATTCTTTGCTTTCATGATAGTGCTCATCCCTGGACCGATGAAGGTTGGTAATGATATTGATGTTTATTTGCAGCCTCTTATTGTCAAGTTTAAATAGTTATGGAGCATTCAAGATGTTCCAACTTTTGATGCTTAAATGAATGAGTCATTCTCCATGCGCACAGCACTTTTGTGGACAATAAATAACTTTTCAGCTTATGCCCTAATATCGGATTGGAGCACCAAAGGTGAGCTAGCATACCCGATCTGTGGAAGAAACATTCGATCTAGAAGATTGACACATCGGAGAAGCTTTAGCTATATGGGGCATCAACATTTCTTCCATCAAAATCATCCATACAGAAGGGATGCACGCTCCTTCGATGGCACTATTGAAGAAGGTGAGGTACCTGATCGGATGTTTGGGAGTGAAATACTTAGAGAGTTGGATAGTCTCAGTATTGAATTTGAGAAAGATGATCCGATTGATGGTAAAAAAAGAAAGCATCGATCAAAGAAAGATGACACACACTTTAATTGAAGAAAAAAGAGTATCTTTTTTGACTTACCATATTGGAAGATAAACTTATTGCACCACTGCTTAGATGTAATGCATATTAAAAAGAATGTGTACGAGCTCCTTTTGGCAACAATCTTGAATATCAAGGATAAGACCAAGGATGACTTAAATTTTTGACTTGACTTGAAAGAATGGGGTATTAGAAGATCACTCCATCCAGAGCTGGTAGGGAAAGAACAGTGGAGGCTTTCTCATGCATGCTATATTATGAATGCATCAGAACGGTTCATATTTCTTCGTGTGTTGGAGAACATAAAGATCCTAGATGGATACTCAAGCAACATATCAAAGCGTGTGAATAGTAAGGATGTCAAACTTGGGGGATTGAAGATTGTTGATTATCATGTACTGATGTAGAATTGATTCCAATAGCTATTCATCGTGTGTTGCTAAAAAATGTTAGAATGATGGTTATTCATTTTTGTAACTTTTATAGAGATATTTGTGCAAAGAGGTTGCTTAAGAAAGATGTAAAGAAAATGAAGGTAAGGACGATGACTATATTATGTGATCTAGGAAATATATTTTTATCATCATTTTTCGTGGTTATGATGCATCTCACCGTGCACCTTATGGGGGAAGTTGCACTTGGAGGCCCAATGTTCTACCGATAGATATATCTTATTGAGAAAAATATTCAAACTCTAAAATCTTATATAAGAAATATGAATCGTCCAAAGGAATCTATAGCAGAAGGTTATTTGGATTAAGAGTGTATGAATTTTTATACCATGTACTTAAATAAGCTTAAGACACATCGTAATCGGTCAATGAGAAATTAGGATGATCAGTATGAGCCAATTAAGCCCGCATTTGAGTCCATTCCACAGTCAGATGGACTTTTCACTTCACACCATCTCATTGATTTGAGCATTGAGGAAAGGGATAAGGCACATCGCTACGTGCTCTTCAACTATGATGTCATTAAGCTGTACATAAGATAAGTCACTCAGTATTATTTATTTTATAATAATTAAAAAAAATTAATTATACCTAATTTATTTTTTGTGCATGTAGCAAATACAAGGAGGTCATATGAGAAAACTATGGTGCTCTAAATATACGGAAGAAAAAGAAAATGCATAGCAACGAATTTTCTAAATGATTCAAAGATCATGTAAGCGATTATATATTCTTGCCCGATATAACTTATTGAAACATATTTACTAATTAGGTGTCATCTCTTTAATTAGGTGTGGCGATTGTCGCTCAGTGATGTGAGCTCTGAAGTACGTGCTCTTTCAATGGGCTCTAATCATACCGTGCATGAGTATAAATAGCTCGTCATTAACGACTATAGATTTAATATTTATAGTAGGTCCATAAATATGATAACACAAAATAGTGGCATCATTTTAAGCGCCACTACTAGATGTTATGCTAGCATGAGGGATTCACAACCTCGTATGGAGGATTTGAACTATTATGGTATGATGGAGAAGATAGTCATTTTGGACTATTATTCTAAAGGAAGGATCACGTTGATGAAGTATGGTTGGTTTGACATCTTATCATAGTCTGGGATGAAGACTGATGAGTGTGGTTTTACTCTTGTTAATATGCAACGCCATCTCCGCATTGAAGAACCGTATATACTTACCTCTCAAGCTAGTTAAGTCTTCTACGTTAGTGATCCCTTGGAGCCTCAACGGGATATTGTTGTGAGGATGGGGCCTAGACATATTTTTGATGATACCGAAGTTGATGATGATGCTGGACTATGCGTGCAAAGTGCTCCTCTAGGATAAAACTTACCTGATACTATTGAGGTCCCAAACATATTTGTTAGGAGCGATGGTGATGTCCATATTGTAGATGCCACTAGACGATAACTTCAACATTCTTGTATAAATTATTAGAGTCTAATTATTCATTTTTATTTAAATTTTTCTTTATATCTTTCTTATTTTGGTCAAAGAGCTCTCTTTCTTCTGATCTTTAGAAGCTTAAGAAAAATGTGTGCCATGCCATGTCGTGCCATGCCGGTAGGTCGTGCCATGCCATGCCATGTCGGTAGGCCATGCCGTGCCGACCTCTAAAAGAATCCCTATTTAGTATAAATATTAGAGAATATTTATTGATGCTATACTAATATTATTGTTCAACATGTTATATTGATTAATGTTCATTAACGTTACAGGCCACGATGGCACCGAAACGCCATCTAGCTTTCATCCCTATCCCTCGGTGGGTTACGTGTTGTTCAACATCCGAGGAGCAGTCGAAGTATACTCCATCCATCTTGACATCGGCTACTCAAGGACCTCCATCATGGGCATCTACTCCATCGACGGCATCACTCCATCAGCAGCTGAGCCTCTATCGTCATCCATATTTGAGATACATGCTACAATGCAGGCATCTGAGTGTATGCTTTTATTATATTAGCACAACTTTATTATATATTACAAGGATAAATGATATCGAGAAAGAATAGATGGTCAGTATTGGTGCAGAATTTAGTTGACATCGGATCGAGCTGGAGTGGTGGCTATGTCGTCCGATCGTAGGCCGCATGGGGCTTATTATGGAGAGAGTGGTATTGCCAGACTGGTAGTGGCGGCCATACCGCTGAGGTTCAATAGTCATAGTTTGAGAAAGCAGGCATTGATCGGTGAAGAACCTCGACGTATATTCATTTCGGAGGAGCTCGGACTCCTAAGAGAAATACGTCTAGAGGAGATCGTCCGGAAGTAATCCGTTGGAGGGATGCGACTGAGGAAGAAGTCCAGAAAGAGTTTGGCTCCTGGAGGAGTTCGATCGAAGAAAAAGTTAGGTAAGAGTTTGACTTCTGTAGGCATCCGACTAGAGGAGAAGCTTGAAAAAAGTTCAGCTTCCATAGGCATCCGACTAGAGGAGTGCGGAGGAAGTTCGGCTTTCACGGGCATCCGACTGGAGGAGTGTGGAGGAAGTTCGGCTCTCATGAAAGTTCGACTAAAGCTCGACCACTGAGAAGTTCGAAAGAGGCTCGACCACTGAGGAGTTCAACCAGTTGAAGAAGTTCGGCTAAGGCTCGACTGCTGAGAAGTTCGAAAGGAGCTCGACCGCTGAGGAGTTTGGCCAGTTGAAGGAGTTCGACTAAGGCTCGGGCGCTGGAAAGTTTGGCCAGGGCTCGACCGCTAAGGCTCTCCATGATTTTCGATTGCATTAGACTGAGCATCAAACTGAACTTCGATAGGAGTGGGGTTTATCCCCAACAATAGTCTCCCCCACTTTCGAGTTCGAAACTCAAAGCAAGGGAGTGCAGAAAAGGCGACTGCCGAAGTCTTCTTCAGGGCTCTGCGCCAGTTCAAGTTGAAGCTCGTGGAAGATCTCTTCTCCAGTCGAGGTTGAAGTAGATCTCGTCTCATACGGTCGAGGTCGAATGTTGAGCTCTTCAAGGGAGATATCATCTCTAGCAGCCAAGGTTGAAGGTAAAGCTTGGGGGAGATTTTATCTCCTACAGCCGAGGTTAGCTTGGGGGCTTGGGGGAGATCTTATCTCCTACAGTCGAGGTTGTAGCTCGGAGGAGATCTTATCTCCTACATTCGAGGTTGACTTGAGGAAGATCTTATCTCCTACAGTCGAGATTGGAGCTCGGAAGAGATCTTATCTCCTATAGCTGAGGTTTTGAGCTCGAGGGAGATCTTATCTCATGCAGCCAAGGTTGGCTCGGGGGAGATCTTATCTCTACAGCCGAGGTTGGAGCTCGAAGGAGATCTTATCTCCTACAGTCGAGGTTGACTCGGAGGCTCGGGGGAGATCTTATCTCCTACAGCTGAGGTTGCAGCTCGGAGGAGATCTTATCTCCTATAGTCGAGGTTGACTCGAAAAGATCTTATCTCCCTATAGTCGAGGTTGGAGCTCGGGGGAGATCTTATTTTCTACAGTCGAGGTTGACTCGGGGAGAGATCTAATCTCCTGTAGTTGAGATGGAGCTCGAAGGAGATCTTATCTCCTACAGCGAGGTTGGAGCTTGGAGAAGATCTTAACTCCTACAGCCAAGATTGGAGCTCGAGAAAGATCTTATCTCCTACAGCCGAGATTGGCTCGGGGAGATTTTTATCTCCTGTAGTTAAGGTTGAAGTTCGAAAAAGATCTTATCTCCTACAGTCGAGATTGGCTCGGAAGCTCGGGGGAGATCTTATCTCCTACAGTCTAGATTGCAGCTTAGCAGAGATTTTATCTCCTACAATCGAGGTTGACTCAGGGGAGATTTTATCTCCTGCAGTTGAGATTGGAGCTCAGAGGAGATCTTATCTCTACAGCCGAGGTTGGCTCAAGGAAGATCTTATCTCCTACAGCCAAGGTTGGAGCTCGAAAAGATCTTATCTCCTACAGCCGAGATTGGCTGGGGGCTCGGGGGAGATCTTATCTCCTGCAGCCGAGGTTGCAGCTCAAGGAAGATCTTATCTCCTACAATCAAGGTTGAGTCGAGGGAGATCTTATCTTCTATAGTCGAGGTTGTAGCTCGGGGAAGATCTTATTTCCTGCAGTCGAGGTTGACTTGGGAAGATCTTATCTCCTGCAGCCGAGGTTGGAGCTCGAGGGATATCTTTATCTCCTGCAGTCGAGGTTGTAGCTTGGAGGAGATCTTATCTCCTACAGTCGAGGTTGGCTTGGAGAAGATCTTATCTCTTACAGTCGAGGTTGGCTCGGAGGAGATCTTATCTCCTGTAGTCGAGATTGAAGCTCGGAGGAGATCTTATCTCCTATAGTCGAGGTTGGCTTGGGGGCTCGGGAGAGATCTTATCTCCTGCAGTCGAGGTTTGAGGCTCGGAGGAGATCTTATCTCTTGCAATCGAGGTTGCTCGATCACTCGGGAGAGATCTTATTTTTAGCCGAGGTTGACTCGAACGCTCGAAAGAGATCTTATCTCTAGCCGAGATTGACTTGGACGCTTGGAAGAGATCTTATCTCTAGCTGAGGTTGGCTCAGTCACTTGGAAGAGATCTTATCTCTAGCTGAGGTTGACTCGGATGCTCGGGAGAGATCTTATCTCTATCTGAGATTGAAGCTTGAGGAAGATCTTATCTCCTACAGCCGAGATTGGTTCGGAGAAAATCTTATCTCCTGCAGTCGAGGTTGGAGCTCGAGGGAGATTCTTATCTTCTGTAGTCGAGGTTGGCTCGATCGCTCGGAAGAAATCTTATCTCTGGCCGAGGTTGACTCAGGCACTCTAAAGAGATCTTATCTCTGACCGAGGTTGGCTCGATCGCTCAGGAGAGATCTTATTCTGGTCGAGGTTGAAGCTCGAAGAGATCTTATCTCCTACAGCCGAGGTTGGCTCGATCGCTCGGAAGAGATCTTATCTCTAACCGAGGTTGACTTGGACGCTCGGGAGAGATCTTATCTCTAGCCGAAGTTGAAGCTCGGGGAGATCTTATCTCCCTACAGCCGAGGTTGATTCGGTCGCTCGAAAGAGATCTTATCTCTAGCCAAGATTGACTCGGGCTCTTGGGAGAGATCTTGTCTCTGGTCGACGTTGACTCGGGCGCTCGAAAGAGATCTTATCTTTAGCCGAGGTTGACTCGATCGCTCAGAAGAGATCTTATCTCTGGTCGAGGTTGAAGCTTGGGAAAGATCATATCTCCTGCAGCCAAGGTTGACTCGATCGCTCAGAAGAGATATTATCTCTAATCGAGGTTGAAGCTCGGAGGAGATCTTATCCCTGCAGTCGAGGTTGGCTTCGGTCGCTCAGAAGAGATCTTATCTCTAGTCGAGATTGACTCGGTCGCTCGGGAAAAGATTTTATCTCTAGCCGAGGTTGAAGTTCGGAAGAGATCTTATCTCCTGCAGTCGAGATTGACTCGATTGCTCGAAAGAGATCTTATCTCTGGCCGAGGTTGACTCGAGCGCTCGAGAGAGATCTTATCTCTAGCCAAGGTTGAAGCTCAGAAAAGATCTTATCCCCTGCAGCCGAGGTTGACTTGGTCGCTTGGGAGAGATCTTATCTTTGACCGAGGTTGAAGGACTTTGACTCGCTTCTCGCTTATGTTAGGATGAGGTTCTCCTTCTATTTTTAACACGGCCACTATTGACTGCTTCTTTTCTGTCATCACATAGTTTTTGCATCAAAAAATAATATTATTGAAATGAAAGAATTTTATCGAAGGAAAGTTACTGGCAGCACGTCCCCAGATTTTCTATGTTTTAGGATCATGGGGTCATTGTTCCTCCGACTTTCCTTGGGCGGGAAGTTCCGAGCCAGACGACCTCCTCTATCTCATGCTGGCCTTCTCAATTTGGAGCAAGCTTCTCTTGGCTTTGAAGTTGGGAGATGACGGCTCGTCGAAGTACTAAGCTCTCCCCAGACGTGGCGTCGATGATACGAAAGGTGGCTGACCTTTTTGTTGTTCCTCACTCATTGATGGTTCTAGTTTCTGGAGGGAGGACTTCTTCGCATCCTTCTATCGGAGCTTCCTCGATGATGAGCTCGAGAAGGAGTTCGGCCTCGCTTGCACTTAAAGGAAGCCCGTGAGCGTGGTCGAGCTTCATTCGGCCCTCCTATAAAATCTCCTGTGGGAGAACTTCATGCCCTTTTGTTGGGGCTTCCTTGATGATGAGCTCGAGGAAAAGTTTGGCCTTGATTGCACTCAGGGGGAGTCCATGAGTGCGGGCGAACTTCACTCGACCCTCCATCGGCGGTGGGTCTATTAGACTTATCCATCCACCACTTTTCTACGATTTCTTCATCCTTTAATTCGAAGGCTTCGTCCGCACGGGCATATCTCTCGGTCTGAACTAGCAGATCGGTAAAGTTCTTGAGGTACTTCTTCTCCAAGAAAAATAGCAAATCATTCTTCTGAAGGCTGCCCTTGAGTGTGGCCATCACAACAGACTGATCCAGGTCTATGGCCAGTCGTGTGCATAAAAAGGTAATTAATTCTAAATCTTACTAGATAAATTAAATTTATATCTTTTATCATCTTTCTGATAAATTTATTCTTTGTTATAGCTGATGAGAGATGGAGTGATGCCCAACCATAGCGAGATCTTTCGATTCAGCCGCACGGATAAGATGAACAGGTTGATGAATGCCGTGATCGAATGTATTTTTGTAAGTATTAAATATATTAGTATATATGATTAGTATTATAATATTTCTTATAAAATTTTATTTTAATTTATGATTATAAGATCAGTTAGATGTGCTCGCGAGCGAGGGTCCAGATACTTCTAGGCCCCATGACCATCTGTCTCAAGTTTTAGGGCCCGAGCACTCTGGGAGGGTCCGATGCAGGCCCGGACACACGTCGATGAGCTATTGGTCCAAAGCAAGCATCTCCTCACAGACTTTCGGTGTCATTAGTTAGGAGGAGCTTAAGAAGGCATTGGCATGGGTAGATCATACTGTGATGCGAGCAGATCGGGCTGAGGAGTCATTTGGAGGGCATCGTGAGAGACATGATATCGACACTCAGCATGCATTTTGGAGTTATGAACTTTGAGGATATGTTGGCCTGCATTCCAGCTCTAGGTCTAGCTCCAACTCTGACTCCAGCACCAGCTCTGACTCCGGCTCTAGCTCCAGCTTCAGCTCTCGATGACGACAATGATGATGTAGATTTAGAAAACTTTTACTATATTTTATTTTTTAAAAAAAATATTATAATAAATTTTATTCGATAATAAAATTTTAGCATTTTAGAATAATTTTTATATTTATTATATTTTTTTTATATTATATATCTGTATTTATCAGATAAAATATATAAAAAATAAAAAAATTATTTTTTTTAATTATTAAAAATCTACGGTAGCGATTTTATAATCGTTGCTATATCCGTATCAATCACTACTATAAGTTTCTGATGCAAATGATGTCAACCACTGCATTAGACCTATGACAGCGGTTAATAAATCACTGCTATAGATTATTCATGGCAGCGGTTATGTAACTGCTGCTATAGATAACCTATGGTAGCGATTATATAACCGCTGCTATAGATCAATTTATTGCAACAGTTTATAAACCGCTATAATAGAATATCTATGGTAGTGGCTCAAATAATCGCTGCAACAATCGCTGCCATAGAGCTATGGCGACGGCTATAGTAACAGCGGTTAGAGAATCACTGCCATAGCTTATGACAATAGTTTTTTGGGCTATGACAGCAGTTACGAATCGCTGCCATAGTCCTATTTTGTAGTAGTAAATGCGGCTGATCCGTTGATAAAGCCATTGAGCCAGCAAAAGATCGAAATCCACCTTAAGAAAATGGGACTTAGATTTGTAGCCAATTGGCTTTAGGTCAAGTGAGAGTTTGTTAGATGTATGCCCTAGAAGCCAGATTAGCTATCACTTATAATACACTTCTAAGAATAATTTTATAATTTTATTTATAAATTAATAAATGGGTTATCTTCTATCATAGTGTATATTTAAAAGTGTCTATGATACATTCTTTGAGTTAATGATAATGAAAATTCATATTTTCAAAAGTTAAAAATTTAAAACATGAATTTTCATAATTAACTCATAAACTGCTTTCGATCGTAGGATCATCACGAGAATGATGATCGATCCGAAAGATTGGTATACGATTGCTTTCTTAGGATAGACGTATCTTGAGTCTATGGTGTGGAGACACCGAAATAAGAGTATAGGTACTCGTTAGAGAACGAGAGCACTGAGCGTGACCACCTCGAGTAGTCATAAGAAAGTCTTGAAGGGAAATCCTGATTTTCCGGTCCAGGTTCGTCCAGATCTGATCAAATCAAGAGATATATTTCAAAAAAAATTTTCTTGATCCCAATCAGATCTTGATATATTTTAGATCTGATTCTTATTATTTTAATAAATAAAATAAAATAAGATAAATTAAATCAAATTTAATTTACCTATTTTGGGTAATCCTATTACCCTGTAGATGATCCTAATTGCAGCGGAAGATTCTGGATCTAGCCACGCAAGCGCCTGGCCTCTACCGGTATCCACTCAGGCTGGATCTGGAGATCCTCTTCTTCTCTATCACATCTCCAAAAATTAGATCTGGATCTGATCTGGAGGATCTTCAAAACTCCTTTTGAAGATCAGCAGTCGTCCTTTGCAGCAGTGCAGCCTTCTAGCTTTTGATCGCCTTTCTCTTGATCTGGATCGCACCAACCAAGATCCAAAACTCCTTTTGGACGTGGAGAGGAGAGGGAGAAGGTTTGGCATTGGATGGAAGGAGGAGGAGAGAACCAGCCTTGGGGCATGGAGAAATTCTTAGATCAATTCCACTTTAGTTGGGCGCAGGGTCTTATTTATAGACTAACTGCATGATCCAACTCCTCTTCTTCCCAACCAATCACAACCCTTTGTGAAATCAGATCTAAATCTGATTGGTTGGAAATAGAGTCCCCTTGGATTCCTCCTTAGAGGGTGCCTAAGATCAGTCAAACTTGGATTCTTAGGAGGAACTCTAATTGGAAATCCAAAAGGGAGATGGAGTCCTTGTCCAACAAGGGACTCCTGGGCGCCTCCAACTTGGGCACACGCCAAGGGTGGCGTGCGCCCTCCTCCTTGCCAGGTTCTGGCATAGGGGACAGGCCCCCACCAGCTCTCCAATAGGTGCATGACATGTGGTCAAAAGTCAAAGTGTCAATGGTCAACATTTGACCAGTCAAAGGTCAGACTTTTGACCAAAGTCAAAGGAACAAGAAATGGCAGGTGACCAAAAATGGCAGGTAATGTCTTAACAAATAAGACAACCTTTTCTGACTTGGACAACAAGCTCTCAGTCAGACCATATGAAGGCCTCTGATTGAGCACAAACTCCTTTGGCTCAGTCAGGACAACTTATTTATGATAGTAAAAGAAGAACGTTAGGTTCAATCGAGTGCTAGCACGATTTCTTTGAACCTAATTGAATCTCATTCAGATCAATTGAACTAGATCAGTTCAATTGATGATCACCAGATTCAAACCCTTGTTTGTGTGACCCAGTTAGGTTCAGTTCTGTATGGTAATGGGATATGTCATGATCTCTATCATCGACATCATCGAAACTCCTTTCGATGGATCAGAACTCTTCTGATTCGAACAGCTAGAATGATCGATCATCTAAATCATTCTAATTGCTCCCAAAATCCACCAGTGACACCTAGCAGTATATGGTGGCAACCCATCAGAGCTGAATGCGAACCTCTTGGTGCAGCTACCTGTGTGATTAAGTTCTTCTATCTTGAGCCCCGATCAGATTAGGGTTAAGGTAAACTCGTCAAACCCTAGTCTCTGTCATATGATGTAATCATTCGATTCGAGTCCAATGTGAAAATCTAAATAGAAACTCTTTCTATTATTTCACTCTGCCATGGCCATGGGCTTCTGGACTTGATTCTCATGATCATCATAGGGCTGCTCCTCTACCACCGAGGTAGATAGATTCCATCTTGATGCAATCCAGTTCCTACAATGAACATGCTATAGCCAACATACACCTCAGGGTTCCATATGGCTAGGAGACCGAGTAATGGTGTAGTCAAACTATAACACCCTCAAGGTGAACTGCCGATGCATCCTCAGGTCAAAGAACCAGACACACTACTGCAGCATCGAGTCAGTCATTGACGAGAAGGTAGACTCCCTAATGACTACTCGAGGTGGTCACGCTCAGTGCCCTCGTTCTCTAACGAGTACCTGTACTCTCGCTCCGGTGTCTCCACACCGTAGACTCAAGACTCATCTACTAAAGAGAAGCGATTGTACACCAACCTTCCGGATCAATCACCATCCTCGTGATGATCCTATGGTCGGGAAGCATTTTATGAGTTAATAATGATTATTCATGTCTTAAATTTTCAACTCTTGAAAATATGAATTATCATTACCATTAACTCAAAGGATGTATCACAGACACTAAATACACATATGTGATAGAAAATAACCCATTTTATTGATTATTAGTCAAAATTATAATTTTGCCCCTAGAAGTGTATTACAAGTGTCAGCCAATTCTGGCTTCTAGGGCACATATATCTAACAATCTCCACTTGTCCTAAAGCCAATTGGCTACAAGTCTAAGTCCCATCTTCTCAAGGTGGGCTTCGATCTTCTGTTGGCCCAACGGCTTTTGAATAAGTGGTCTGCCACTTATCTGCGGAGTTGACTCTCTTGACCTCAACGTAACCTTTCTCAAGGTAATCGCGGATGAGATGATATCGCCGCTCAATGTGCTTGGACTTCTGGTGAGACCTCGGCTCCTTAGCAAGGGCTATGGCGCCATTGTTGTCGCAGTAAAGAGGAATGGCATCTGATGGCATTACTCCAATTTTTGCAGCAAACTTCTTGTACCAGAATGCTTTTTTTGCAGCCTCTGATGCAGCTATATATTCTGCTTTCATGGTGGAATCTGCTATCACAGTTTGCTTGAAACTCTTCCAGCTGACAGCTCCACCATTGCACACAAACAGACTTCCAGATGTCGACTTTCGATCATCTATATCAGACATGAAGTCCGAGTCTGTGTATCCTTGAACTTGGAGTTCTCCATTACCAAAGACCAACATTATATCCTTAGTTCTTCTCAAGTACTTAAGGATACATTTCACAGAAGTCCAGTGTTCTTCACCTGGATTTGACTGATATCTGCTTGTGACACTCACAGCATGGGCTATATCAGGTCGTGTACATAGCATGGCATACATGAGGCTCCCTATTGCAGAAGCATAAGGGATCTTGCTCATGCGTTCTATTTCCTCAAGTGTGCTGGGGCACATCTTCTTGGAAAGATGAATACCATGTCTGAAGGGTATTAATCCCCTCTTAGAGTTTTCCATACTAAACCTCTTTAGTACTTCCTCTATGTACATCTTCTGGAAAGTCCTAGCAATCCTATTCGGTCTATCCCTATAAGACCTTAATTCCTAAATAAAGGACTTCACCTAGGTCTTTCATGGAGAATTTCTTAGACAACCACATCTTGACAGATGTCAACATGGGAATATCATTCCCAATAAGGAGGATGTCATCCACGTACAATATGAGGAAGACAACAGCGCTCCCACTGACCCTTTTGAAAACACATGGTTCCTCTTCATTTTTGATGAAACCAAACTTTTTGATCACATCATTGAAACGAGTGTTCCAGCTCCGAGATGCTTGCTTAAGTCCATATATGGACCTTTGCAGCTTGCAAACCTTGTGATCAATATCACTGGATGTGAAACCTAGCGGCTGTTCCATATAGATATCTTCCTCAAGATATCCATTGAGGAATGCCGTTTTTACGTCCATTTGCCATATTTCATAATCGAAATAGGTTGCAACGGCAAGCAATGTGCGGATGGATTTTAGCATAGCTACCGGGGAAAAGGTGTCCTGATAGTCAATGCCTTCACGTTGACTATAACCTTTTGCCACCAGTCTAGCCTTGAATGTCTCCACATTTCCATCTACACCAATCTTTCTCTTGAAGATCCATTTACATCCAATAGGTACTATACCTTCTGGTGGATCTACCAAGGTCCAGACTTGGTTTGAGTGCATCGAGTCGATCTCTGACTTCATTACCTCAAGCCATTTCTCAGAGTCGATATCTGATATCGCCTCGTTGTAGGTTTTGGGATCATCACCATGAACACCATTACCTATGAGGAACATTTCCTTTACGTCCTCTGAAATAATACCTAAGTATCTTTCAGGGGGACGGGAAACTCTTTCCGATCTACGAGGTGAAAGAGGTAGTGTTCTTATTGGCTCAACCTGATCTGGTTCCAATTGGTCCTTAGCTCTTTCCACTTGTGAGACTTTCTCATCAAGCTTAATCTGCTTTTCAATGCCACTATCTTGAATAAACTATTTTTCAAGAAAGATGGCATATCGACTCATAATCACATTGTGGTCTTCTGAAATGTAGAAATAGTATCCTAATGACTCTTTAGGATATCCTATGAATCGAGCTCTGAAGGACCTAAACTCTAACTTGTCCGCTTGTTGTCTTTTGACATAAGCCGGACAACCCCAAATTCTGAGATGACTCAGACTTGATTTCTTACCGTGCCATATCTCATACGGTGTGGTAGGAACGATTTTAGAGGGAACCCTATTTAGTAGATAAATTGAAGTTAATAATGAATGTCCCAAAAGAAATCAGGAAGGTCTGTGAAGCTCATCATGGATCGAACCATATCCAATAGAGTCCGATTTCTCCATTCTGAAACTCCGTTAAGTTGAGGTGTTCCTGGTGGAGTTCATTGAGAGACTATGTCATTTTTCTTAAGATAGTCTAGGAATTTTCGGCTAAGGTATTCACCTCCTCGATCTGATCGAAGAACCTTAATGGGTTTTTCAGTTTATTTTTCTACTTCATGTCTGAATTCTTTGAACTTTTCAAAAGCTTCAGACTTATGTCTCATAAGATACACATACCCATACCTAGACAGATCATCGGTAAAGATAATGAAGTAGACAAAATTGCCTCTAGCCGGCACATCGAATGGACCGCATACATCAGTATGTACTAGGGCAAGGAGATCTGTGGCCCTCTCCCCATGTCCAACAAAAAGGAGTTTAGTCATTTTGCCTTGAAGACAAGATTCACAAGTTGGATATGACTCAAAAGTCAATGGACTCAATAGCCCATTTTTCTCCAATTTGTTAATCCTATCTTCTGCTATATGACCTAATCTCAGGTGCCATAGATATCTGTCGTTTGGACTATCCCTAGGTCGTTTGGCATTCACGTTTTGCTCGATAGTTAAAACAGGTACATCAATATGCAACTGATAAGACCATTAACAAGGAAACCATTTGCAATTTTATTTCTTTCATAAAGAATGTTACAATGGTCCTTAAAGAAGGTGATCACATAACCTTCTTGTGCTAAGCATGAAACAGAAATCAAATTCCTGCTAGCTGCAGGCACATAATAACAGTCTTTTAAAACTAAGTCTAAACCAAATGGTAATCGAAGAGGGTATGTTCCCACGGCTACTGCAGCAACTCTTGCTCCATTACCGACGCGTAGGATCATGTCCCCATCCCTCAGCCTCCTGCTATCCTCAAGACCCTGCATAGAAGTGCACAGATGAGCACTAGAACCAGAGTCAAGCATCCAACTGGATGCAGAAGAAACCGTAAGGTTAGACTCAATAACGAGCATACCTCCAGAAGGACCTTCCTTCTTGTTCTTTAGGGTGGCCAGGTAAATAGGGCAGTTCCGCTTCCAATGGCCATCGCTGTTGCAATGAAAATACTTTCCTTTGACATCGATCTTCTTCTTCGGTTCTGCCTTCTTCTTCTTTGATCCTTCTACCTTCTGCTTTTTCACAGACTTCTTTTTCTTTCCATAAGACTTTCTTTTGGAAGAAGTCCGTTCCATAGCAAGAACTGAGCCTTTAGAACCATTCATTGAAAGCTCAGCGGTAACCAGCATATTCATCAACTCGGCCAAGGAATTTTGAAGTTTATGCATGTGGTAATTCATGATGAATTATCCAAATGCATCAGTCAAGGATTGCAGAATAATATCGTTCTGCAGATCCAAGTCCAACTTCACACTGAGCTTCTCAAGCTCTTCCATGTCCTTGATCATTGTCAGACAGTGATCTTGGACTGACTGCCCATCACGCATCTTAGCCTTAAAAAGTCATTTTGTGACTTGATATTTGGCTGCGCGATTCTGTTCACCAAACATCTCCTGTAGGTGAGCCAATATTTGGCGAGCAGTCTCGATATCTTCATATTGGCGCTGGAGCTCATCAGACATCGAGCCCAACATGTAGTATCTGGCCTTATTGTCTTCGTCAATCCATTTTTCCAGAGATGCTCTCTGTTCAGTGGATGAACGAGCTGGTAAGGTGGGAGGGTCCTGGTCCAAAATATGTGTTAACTTCTCTGAATCCAAAATAATTTTGTAGTTCCTGAGCTAATCTTTATAATTGGGTCCAGTCAGTCTATGTGTGTCTAGGATACGTGCCAGTGGGTTGGACGCAGACATTTTTCTGTAGAAAATATGAATTATCATTACCATTAACTCAAAGGATGTATCACAGACACTAAATACACAGGTGTGATAGAAAATAATCCATTTTATTGATTATAGTCAAAATTATAATTTTGCCCCTAGAAGTGTATTACAAGTGTCAGCCAATTCTGACTTCTAGGGCACATATATCTAACAAGTCTACCTTCTCATCGATAACTGACTCAATGCTATAGTGGTGTGTCTGGTTCTTTGACTTGAGGTGCATCGATAGTTTATCTTGAGGGTGTTATGGTTTGACTATACCATAACTCGATCTTCTAGCCATTCAGAACCCTAAGATGTATGTTGGCTATAGCATGTTCATTATAGAAATTGGATTGCACCAATAGGAGATCTATCTACCTCGGTAGATGAGGAGTAGCCCTATGATAATCATGAGATTGAGTTCATAAGCCCATGGCCATGGTAAAATAAAGATGATAGAAAGAGTTTCTATTAGGATTTCACATTGGACTCGAATCAAATGATTAATTCATATGACGAACATTAGGTTTGACGAGTTCACCTTAATCTTAATCCCATCGGGGCTCAAGATAGAAGAACCCAATCACACAGATAACTATACCGAGAGATTCACTTTTAGTTTTGATGGGTTTCCACCATATACTGCTAGGTGTCACTAGTGGATTTTGAGAGCAATTAGAATGATTTTGATGATCAATCATTCTTATTATATGAATAAGAAAAGTTTTGGTCCATCAAAAAATATTTTGATGATGTCGATGATGGAGATCGCAACATGTCTTATTACCATATAGAATTAAATCTAACTGGATCATATAAATAAGGATTTGGATCTAGATGTCATCAATTGAGCTAAGCTAGTTTGATTGATTTGGATTAGATCCAATCAGGTTCAAGATAATCGTGCTAGCACATGATTGAGCTTGACATTCTTTTTCTAACATCTTTCTGATTCATCGCAACCAAGTCAAATTTGATTTGATTCATTCTTATATTTTGAATTAATTTATTTTAATCTGACTAGAATAAGTCTAGGTCAAATTAATTATAAAAATTAAATCTGTTGGTGCAGAATCTGGTTGACGTCAGATTGAGCTGGAGTGGAGGAGGACGAGATCGCTGTCGGTGACTTGCAAAATAAAGTTCTATCTAGAGTCAATGGTGGTGGCTTCGGTAGGACCCTTCGATGGTCAAGTCAGTTCTTCTGGCTAACAGAAATGGAGTGCTTAGCAATGAGAAGTGAGCTTTGAGCTTTAGAGGAAAGAGAAGAGCTTCTAGAAAGCATATCTGGAGGGTCTCTTTTTATAGATGGAGCTTGTAGCGGGTTGATGGTGATGGCCATATCGTTCGTTCGTAGGCCGCTCGGGGCTGCATGGAGTTTAGTACGAAGACGAATGCATCATCAGGCAGATAGTGACAGCCATACTGATGGGTCGTGGGCCGCATGAAACTTATTATGGAGAAAAAGATGGCGTCAGACTGGTAGTGGCGGTCATACAGTCGAGGTTCAACAGTCGTAGGTGAAGAACCTCGGCATATATCTATTTCAAGGGAGCTCGGACTCCTAAGAGGGATACGTCTGGAGGGGATCATCTGGAAGGAGTTCGATCGAAGGGGATGTTCGGAAGGAGTTTGGCCCTTAGAGAAGTCCGTCTGTAGGAGCGATCTGAAAGGAGTTCGACCGAAGAAGAAGTTCGATAAAAGTCCAGCTTCGATAGGCGTCCGGTTGGAGGAGCATGGAGGAAGTTCGACTCTCGTGGAAGTCCGACTGAAGGAGTATGGGAGAGTCCGACTCTCATGAGAGTCCGACTAAAGGAGCGCGGAGGGAATCCGGCTCTCGTGGAAGTCCGACTGAAGTTCGACCGTTGAGAAGTTTGACTGAAGCTCGACCGCTGAGGAGTTTGGCCTGCTGAAGGAGTTCGGCAAAGATCCATTCGCTAGGGAGTTTGGCTAGGACTCGATCACTGGGCTCTTTTGTGGCTATCGATTGCATTAGATTGAGCATCGAACTAGACTTCGGTAGGAGTGAGGTTTATCCCCAATAGAAGTCCCCCCAATTTTCGAGTTCGAAACTCGAAGGAAGAGAGTGCAGAAAGGGCGACTGTCGAAGTCCTCTTCTGGGCTCCGTGCTGGTTTAGGTTGAAGCTCGAAGGAGATCTCATCTCTAGCCAAAGTTGATGTTGAAGTTGAAGCTCGGAGGAGATCTCATCCCCAACCAAGGTTGAAGTAGATCTCATCTTCTGCGGTCGAGATCGGAGGTTGAGCTCCTCAGGGGTGATATTGTCTCTAGCAGTCGAGGCTGACTTGAGGAAGATCTTATCTCCTATAGTCGAGATTGACTCGGAGGAGATCTTATCTCCTATAGCTGAGGTTGAAGCTCGGAAGAGATCTTATCTCCTGCAGTCGAGGTTGACTCGGTCGCTCAAAAGAGATCTTATCTTTAGCTAAGATTGTCACGAGCGCTCGGAAGAGATCTTATCTTTGGCCAAGGTTGTCTCGATCGTTCTGGAGAGATTTTATCTCTAGCCGAGGTTGATACAGTCGCTCGAAAGAGATCTTATCTCTAGACGAGGTTGTCTCGGTCTCTTCAAGGTTGTCTCGATCATTCAAGAGAGATCTTATCTCTAGCCGAGGTTGACACGGTCACTCAGGAGAGATCTTATCTCTAGCCGAGGTTGATGCAGTCGCTCGAAAGAAATCTTATTTCTGATCGAGGTTGACATGATCGCTCGGGAGAGATTTTATCTCTAGCTGAGGTTGACATAGACTTTGAGGCTCGATCTTCGACTTTGCTCGCATTAGGATGAGGTTCTCCTCTTATTCCTAACGGGCTATGGGGGCACATAAGGGCCGTTGTCTGGGCCTCTCCCCCATCTCATCTAAAATGAACGAGGCCTTCAACTTTGCTCGCTTTAGGACGAGGTTCTCCTCCTATTCCTAATGGGCTGTGGGGGCACATAAGGGCCATTGTCAGGGCCTCTCCCTCCATCTCGTCTAGAATGAATGAGGCCTTTGATTTTGCTCGCATTAGGACGAGATTTTTCTCCTGTTCCTAACGAGCTGTGGGGGCACATAAGGGCCATTGTCAGGGCCTCTCTCCCCATCTTGTCTAAAATGAATGAGGCCTTCAACT
The DNA here is from genome assembly GCA_006176705.1 of Cocos nucifera. Lineage (NCBI taxonomy): Eukaryota > Viridiplantae > Streptophyta > Magnoliopsida > Arecales > Arecaceae > Cocos > Cocos nucifera. Next base: position 31,836 of record QRFJ01000418.1, read on the forward strand.
TTGCTCGCGTTAGGACGAGGTTCTCCTCCTATTCCTAACGGACTGTGGGGGCACATAAGAGCCGTTATCAGGGCCTCTTCTTCCATCTCGTCTAAAATGAATGAGGTCTTCGACTTTGCTCGTGTTAGGATGAGGTTCTCCTCCTGTTCCTAACGGGCTGTGGAGGCACATAAGGGCCATTATCAGGGCCTCTCCCTCCATCTCGTCTAAAATGAACGAGGCCTTCAACTTTGCTCGCATTAGGACGAGGTTCTCCTTCTGTTCCTAATAGGTATCTCCTACGGCCGAGGTTGTTACAGGCGCTTTGGGGAGATCTTATCTCCTGCAGTCGAGATTGGCCCGGACCCTCGGAGGAGATCTTATCTCATGTGGCTGAGGTTGTTACAGGCGCTTGGGGGAGATCTTATCTCTTGCAGCTGAAGTTAGCCCGGACCCTTGGGAGAGATCTTATCTCCTACGGTCGAGGTTATTACGGATGCTCGGGGGAGATCTTATCTTCTGCAGCTGAAGTTGGCTCGGACCCTCGGGGGAGATCTTATCTCCTACGGCTGAGGTTGATGCGGACGCTCGAGGGAGATCTTATCTCCTGCAGCCGAGGTTGGCTCGAACCCTCGGGAGAGATCTTATCTCCTACGGTCGAGGTTGATGCGGACGCTCGGAGGAGATCTTATCTCCTGCAGCCAAGATTGGCCTAGACCCTCGGGGGAGATCTTATCTCCTACGGCCGAGGTTGTTGTGGCACTCGGAGGAGATCTCATCTCCTACAGTCGAGGTTGGTCAGACCCTTGGGGGAGATCTTATCTCCTACAGCCGAGGTTGTTGCGGATGCTCGGGGGAGATCTCATCTCCTGCAGTCGAGGTTGGCCCAGACTCTCGGGAGAGATCTTATCTCCTGCGGTCGAGGTTGATGCGGACGCTCGAGGGAGATTTTAGCTCCTGCAGTCGAGGTTGGCCCGGACCCTCGAGGGAGATCTTATCTCTTATGGTCGAGGTTGTTGCGGATGCTTGGGGGAGATCTTATCTCTTGCAGCCGAGGTTGGTCCGAACCCTCGAGGGAGATCTTATCTCCTGCGGCTAAGGTTGATGCGGGCGCTCGGAGGAGATCTTATCTCCTACAGTCGAGGTTGGCCCGAACCCTCAAGGGAGATCTTATCTCCTATGGTCGAGATTGTTGCGGGCGCTTGGGGGAGATCTTATCTCCTGCAGTCGAGGTTGGCCCGAACCCTCAGAAGAGATCTTATCTTCTGTAGTCGAGGTTATTGCGGATGCTCGGAGGAGATCTTATCTCCTGCAGCCGAGGTTAGCCTAGACCCTTGGGGAGATCTTATCTCCTACGGCCTAGGTTGTTGCGGGCACTCGAAGGAGATATTATCTCCTGCAGTTGAGGTTGGCCCGGATCCTCGAAGAGATCTTATCTCCTACGATCGAGGTTGATGTGGGCACTCGGAGGAGATCTCATCTCCTACAATCGAGGTTGGCCCAAACCTTTGAGGGAGATCTTATCTCCTGCGGTCGAGGTTGATGCGGGCGCTCGGGGGAGATCTTATCTCCTGCAGTCGAGATTGGCCAGGACCCTCAAGGGTGATCTTATCTCCTACAGCCGAGGTTAATGCGGATGCTCAGGGGAGATCTCATCTCCTGCAGTCGAGGTTGGCCCAGTCGCTTGTGGAAGATCTTATGTCCTACAGTCGAGGTTGAAGGACTTTGATCGGCTTATGTTAGGATGAGGTTTTCCTCCTGTTCCTAACAGAGCAACTATTGACTGCTTCTTTCCTATCATCACGTAGTTTTTGCACCAAGAAATAATATTATCAAAATGAAAGAATTTTATTGAAACAAAGTTACTAACGGTGCATTCCAAGATCGTGGGAGCATTGTTCCTCTGAATTTCTTTAGGCGATAGGTTTCGGAATCTGACGACCTCCTCTATTTTGTGCTGGCCTCCTCAATTTGGAGTGAGCTTGACGTGGCATCGATGGTACGGGAGGCGACCGACCTTTTTATTGTTTCTAGCTACGGCAGCGCCTTTGGCCAATCTTCTCCTGCTTCAGACCGATGTCTGAGAAATCGACCCAACTGGCCTCTCCTGATGAGCTCCTTGATTTCGTCTCAGAGCTGAATACATTCTTTAATGTTGTAGCCATGGTCGCGATGATAGAGGTATAACTTATTGGAATTGCGCTTGCTGGGGTGGGACACATACTCTCCGATCTCGAAAGTTATTTCCTAATTTTCATCAGCACTTGGGCTTTCGGAGCGTTAAGGGGCGCATAATTATGAAATCTTCATTGGAAAGAACCTCAACGCTGGGGAGAACCTCGGTGCGCCCTTCCGTCGGGGCTTCCCCACCCCCGGGCTCGAGGGAGAGTTCGGGCTTGCCTATGCCCAGAAGGAGTCCGAGAATACAACCGAGCTTCACTCGATTTTCCTTCTTTGACGGGCCTGCCCGGTCCATCGATTCGTTGCTCACCATCGGCTTCATCATCCTTGGTCCTGAAGGCCTCTTCAGCCCAGGCATATCCCTCGGCCCAAGCTAGCAGATCGACAAAGTCCCTAGGATAATTCTTCTCCAAGAAGAACGGTAAGTCATTCTTCTGAAGGCCACCCTTAAGAGCAACCATGGCGACTGACTGGTTCAGATCCTGGACCTCCAATGCCGCGGCGTTAAACTAGGTGACATAAGCCCGGATGGATTCTTCCTGCTTCTGCTTGACATTCATCAGAAAATCTGAACCTTGGTGCAGACGTCAGCTGCTGATGAAGTGAGCCACGAATTGATGGCTCATCTGATCAAAAGAGAAGATCATACCTAGCTTCAATATTGAGTACCAATTTTTTGCTGCTCCCTTTAAGGTAGATGGAAAGGCTCGGCATAATATGGCATCTGAAGCACCGTAGAGTAGCATCATGATCCGGAAGGCCTCTAGATGATCAACTGGATCAGAGGTTCCATCGTAGCTTTCAAATTGAGGGAGTTCGAAGTTCGAAGGGATGGGCTCTTATATAATTTGGGAAGAGAAAGAAAGATCGATGCGGACGTTGTTAAGGTGAGCCAGGGCGATGTGGCCGAGCTCCTCAATCCACCGGTCCTTCTTCCGCAGTCTGTAATCGAGGGTATCGTCTTGGTTGCAGATCTTGAGAGGCTTCCTGCTATAAATGGGGAAGGTCTCCTCTAGAGGAGAACTATGATCCGAACATGGATCCTCTGATCTCTGTTTCTCCTTTCCAGGAGTGATGGGTATGCTGATCCAAGTACTCTTTCTTGGGATTAGTTTTCGACATTCTGATGGCGGGTTTCCTGGTGGAGTCACTGTTGGAGGCTATCGTACGGCCTGCATCATCTCGATAAGGCCACGAATCTACTGGATCAGTAGGTTGAACTATTCCGCATCTATCGTGGGTACAGATGAAACCCGAGTTATCGAGGCTGAAGCGGGAGCAGAAGGATCTAGCATGGAGGCCATCGATCGTCGAGTCGAAGCTCTTCTGGAAGGTATTCTTTCTCGAAAAAGAACTCTAGAGAGGAAGAAGAGAGATCTCCGAAGAGGGAAGAGAGAAATCGTTGCTGAGCACTCCTTTAAGAACAAGGAAACCTCAAAGGCAAAGGCCCTTCCTCTAGCACCAAATCTGTTGATGCAGAATCTGGTTGATGTCGGATCGAGCTGGAGTAGAGGAGGACGAGGTCGCCATCGATAACCTACAAAATAAAGTTTCATCCAGAGTCGATGGTGGTGGCTCCGGTAGGACCCTCCGATGGTCAAGTCAGCTCTTCTAGCCAACAGAAATGGAGTGCTCAGCAATGAGAAGTGAACTTTGAGCTTTAGAGGGGAGAGGAGAGCTTCTAGAAAGTATATCTAGAGGATCCCTTTTTATAGGCGGAGCTTGTAGTGGATTGATGGTGATGGCCATACCGTCTGTTCGTGGGCCGCTCGGAGCCGCATGAAGTTTGGTATGGAAAGAAAGGCATCATCAGACGGATAGTGACAGCCATACTGATGGATCATGGGCCGCATGGGACTGGTTACGGAGAGAGTGGTGTCGCCAGTAGTGGTGGCCATGTCGTCCGATCGTAGTTCGCATGGAGCTTATTATAGAGGAAAAGGTGGCATCAGACTGGTAGTGGCAGCCATACCACCGAGGTTCAATAGCTATAGATGAAGAACCTTGGCGTATATCTATTTTAGGGGAGCTCGGACTCCTAAGGGAGATACGTCTGGAGGGGATCATCCGAGAGGAGTTTGATCGAAGGGGATGTCCGGAAGGAGTTCGGCCCTTAGAGAAGTCCATCTGCAGGAGCGATCCAGAAGGAGTTCGGCTTCTTAAAGAGTTTGATCGAAGGAGAAGTTTGGCAAAAGTCCGACTTTGATAGGCATCAGATTGGAGGACCACGGAGGGAGTTCGGCTCTCATGAAAGTCTGACTGAGGGAGTACGGAGAGAGTTCGGCTCTTGTGAAAGTCCAACTGAAAGAGTACGGGAGAGTTCGGCTCTCATGGGAGTCCGACGGAAGGAGCGTGGAGAGAGTCCGACTCTCATGGGAGTCCGACTGAAATTCGATCGCTGAGAAGTTCGACTGGAGCTCGACCGTTGAGGAGTTCGGTCGACTGAAGGAGTTCGATAGGAGCTCGACCGCTGAGGAGTTCGGTCGACTGAAGAAGTTCGGCAAAGACCCGACCGCTGGGAAGTTCGGCTAGGACTCGACCGCTGGGGCTCTTTCGTGGCTACCGATTGCATTAGGCTGAGCATCGAACTGAATTTCGGTAGGAATGGGGTTTATCCCCAATAAAATCCATTTATAGTCAAATTGGACTAGGGTCAAAAGTTGACCTATTTGAGAGAATTGAGGATCACCCGATTAGATGCTTTTAAAAAATTCTCTAGAAATCATTTTGATCTAATTTTTGGATATATGATAGAGCACGAGTTATGCATTGGGTATACTAAATTTTGTGATTTTTGGAGGTGTCTAAACTAAGTTATGATAGAGTTTGATTTGCATCAAACTCTTGAGGGAAGAGTCCTAGGACTCTTTCTTATCCACTCATGCCAACATCTTTTTGAATCATTTTTGATGAAAAAAAATAGATGAGATCTGATGGTTTTTCATGAAGAATAAGTTCTAAAGTCCGAATGATAAAATAAATGAGTTATTTTGGTCAAAAGGGACTCTAAGTAGGCATTGGATATAAAAGTCTTTCTCATGTCAAAGTGCATTCAACGTAAGAAATAATTTTCTATGCCCAAAGTCTGCCATCCCTGATATCCCATGCCCCCTCTATCCTTTCTCTTCTTCTTTTGTACAAGCCTAAAAAGTTAGGCACAAATCTGAAAAAAAGTCCAAGATTTTTGGTATAATATTCAGAATCTACGTGATGGTGTTCGTGTGACGGATGGGCTGCCTTCAAAAATAATTTTGAAGGTTCTTCGGATCAGATCCAAATCTGATTTTTGAAGAAAATGTTTGTGAAGAGAAGACGTTCAAATCCTGCCCAAATAGATACCGATAGAGGTCAGACACGTGCGTGACTTCTTTCATAACCATCCAATCAAATATTTTAAATTAAATCTGATTTAATTTTAATTTTTTTTAATTTTTAATATTAGATCATCATGATTATATTCGAGAATTCTTAGATCTGATCGGATCATTTAGAAATTTTTAAAAAAATTTTCTTCAGATCTGATCAGATTTGCACAATTCTACGATGAAAAATAGTATTTTTTCTTCAAAACGATGATTCGATAATTAAATTTTTTATTATTGATTATTGTTTCTGGCTGTGGTAAGTATTATGACGCTTAATTAAGGTTTTAGTGAGAGTATATAATAATAAAATAACGATGTTCTTGGACGTGGTTTGCCAAGCTGGGAAAGAGTGGCATCCGAGAATCATGGGAATCATTGGATGTATTCAAAAGTTTCAGAACTCGGGAGGTCCGCAACTTCTGGTCCACCCGGGTGTGCCGCATTATGACTCCATTTTCATGCTCACGTCTCCAAAAGAGTATGGTTTTATGCAAAAAGAATCAGCCACAACTCCACTTCGTCATTACATCCAGTGACCAAACAAATAAGATTAATGCTAGAATAATACTGAAAAATAGAGGCCGATTTATTTATTATATTCCATCTTATTCTTTGTTCTATTTATTAACCTTGACTCTTTTTAGATATTCCGAATGTTAAACTAAATATTGTCATGCATTCTGACCTTATCAATTTATATGCCAAATCCTTGGCATGTGCTGGCTTAATTTTGGTGCTTCATGTTTGGCCCTCATGTTCTTGTTAAAAGGTTTTAAAGAATCCTAAATCCTCCTATTCACATCAATGCCACTGTTTACTTGCTCCATTAGATCACTTTCCTTCTCTTTTACGATATACTAACCATCCATTCTCTCTCGATATCATTTATCCTTGTGAGGTGAGGAAGATCCGGTCAAACTCTTTTATTATACTATTCTCCTCATGCTTAAATTAAACTCTCTTGTATAACCCTAGTCTTCTCCTCTCTCTTCTCTAATTATATCATGTCAAAAAATACAAGCACGGCCCATCTTTCTTTTCAATCCTCTCTTCATACCCTTTACCTAATAAAGCATTATTGTCTCAAATTCATCATAACTCTTAGACTAATTCCTCAAACCAATTCCTCCTTTATCTATGCTATCCTAGTGTTTCAAAGAAACATTATCTAAGAAAAAAAAATACTCTCCTATTATCTCAACCGCCCATTTATACCATACCAGTCTTTTCTTTAAAATTAATTAGTCAAATTCTCTCCTAGACTTTCAATTTAGGTCAACCTCATCTCTCATTTAATCCTAACCTCAGAGTCTTTGGTCTCTTTCTATACATACCCCCTCTCCTTTTCAAAAAATAAGTAATCATAAAAGAGAACCATTAGAACTAAATTAAAATTTAGAAAATAGATAAAAATTTATTCAAACCCGCCCATCTTCCTTACGGTATGTTTTCTCAATCCTCTCACTAGCCACTTACCAAAGAAGAAAGAATAAGCTTTAAATAAGTACGAAAGAATAAGCTTTAAATAAGTACCATGTATCTCCTTTATGGCATGTTTTCTCAATCCTCTCACTAGCTACTTACCAAAAATAAAAAAATAAATTTCAAATAAGTACGATGTACCTACATCCTTTTCTCCTCTTCTATCCCTTCTCTCTCTCTCTCTCTGCTCTTTTTTTTTTTTTTTTTTTAAATTTTAGCCATGTAGGTATAAACCCTCGTGATGATTTGTACCTACATGATACTGGTTTATGATGTTCTTAGATCATTTTGTTATATTTTTATTTTTTTATCATATTTGGAGATGCAAAGTCTTCAAATCCGTATTGTTATATTTCCACTCAATTTACAATTTTCTTTGTAATTTTCACATATGCAGCCATCCAAAGGTTTTTGACATATCAACCAAATGATTTTGTTTGGTTTGGCATGATCCACATACCACACTCTCCTCAATATTTGTTTTCATGATGACCATGGTTCATAAAAATTGTAGTTGCAATAAATAATAATATTTTAAGGAGAACCTAGGAGTCTTAAGGCGAGGCTAACTGCAAAGAGATGCAAGTAATTTCATGCCCGTCGTAACAAGGATTTAATTATTTCGCAAGTTTGACGAAGCCAAACCACTTGCTGCCGGTTGCATCAACAAATCATGTACATATGAATTTTCTCGAGGATTTGAAAGACGTACGATGGGAAGAACCCGTCTCATAATTAAGTTATATTTCTCGTTATTCTTGTTTCTTTGTCATGGGGGTACGTAGCCAGCCCTCCCCATGACCTCCAGGCGAAGGCAAATTCCACCCAAAGTCCCTCGGCACACCTTCAAGCGACTCACCAACAAGCTTGTTGCTGGCCTGAGACGTCCCCAGCCTCGCTCATGGGGGAAGAAAAGCCAATGCCGACCTTCGACGTCGTCATATGGATATTCCTTTCTCTTGGAGTCCCTAATTAGAAGCGTGTGAAAGAGCCATCACCCAAGGGAGTTAATTTATCACCATCTTCTCGCAGCTTCTCATGGCAACATATGAATTCTCTCAGCCATCCCCCACCTTCTCATCACATGCATCTCCCCTTCAACCAATAGCAGCTCTTCGAGGATCATCGAAGAGAGAACCAGTCCTTCACAACCCTGACAACCAAAAAGAAACAGTATATACGTTAATTGGGAACCGAACTACGAACATAAAGCCTCCATACAACTCTATAACATTCAAAAATTAATGAACAGGAAATCTTAAAAACTACAAATATATTACCTGGCCCGTGCTCACGATTTTGCAAGTTCCACAACCAAATTAAAGTCTAGTCATGTCATCTACTCTTGTTGAGCTTTTCGCATCGATGCTGTGGATCCAAATCGTACGACGCATCACCAGGGGACTTCCTCGTTGAAGATGAGGAAATAAAATTATTCGCACCTCGCCACCATCTTGCACTTCATATTGGAGTGGTGTTCATATGGACCGGAACATGCCACGATGGGAGGAAAAGACGAGGCTTCTTTTAGCTACCGACGCGCAAGAGATGACAGAGGCCAAGTATCCACTTATAACCGTGTGGATCCCGGTTGTGCACCGTCCATCAGCCATATCCATTATATACGGTCATGTGCAGCCGCATCAGCATGCAGCAAGGAATCTATAAAATATACCTGAAACAATAGAAATGCAATGAAGGAGGATAAAAATGCAACGCTATAATGGCGGAAAATTTAAGATGGCTGGATGCAGTACAAGACCTATATGGTTTCAATGTGAAGCGAGGGCCAACCCAACAATCGTTGGCTCCTTGGATTATTAGAAAGAAGAGATCCGCCGTGCATCCGTAGGCCCGGTGCTTCTCGTACTTGGCCCTCCCCTTGTCCGCCACTGCGGCCCCTCCCATCATGAACAAGCAATGAGTCAGTAGCATCGACTTCATCTTCCCCGGGTACCCACCGGACGTGATCGTATCCGTGCTCGGAAACAGCAACAAGCAATTTTCTTTACTTTGATAAAACATATTTATTAAAATATTCAACAAATCTTTTCAAAATAATAATAATAATAATAATAATAATAAACATCTCCAACGTCCTATCCGTAATACTGTTTAAATATATACGATTTTTAAAAATTATGAAATTTTCCAACAAATCCCGTCGAAGTGGATGATAACCTACATGGATCCAAACAACCATCAAAGAATCTTATCGCGTCACTTTCAGGATCTCTCCAACATATGATATATCCTTCCATGCAGTACGAAGTTCAGTCATTGGTACGGTAGTCTCAACTAAATTAACACCAACTGCCGCAACAAAGACTCCCCAAGAGCTTCTTATAAAAAAGCTAGCTCCACCCAAATCACCCCCCTATGCAGCATGTTGCCATCAAATTAACTAATCTTGAGGATGATAACTTCCATGTAAAATAAATTTTCTGAGAAAATGCAGGATTTTCAGAGAAAGAGCTATAGTTTTCCCCACTTATTAAGATGTCTTTACGCTAATATATTCATGTGCCAAGGTAGAAGCTCGCGTTAAAATTAATATCGGATTCTGGATAATATTTTGAAAAAAATTGATTATTCTTTGACGCTCAAATTTGAGATATGATGGATCTCTAGTTTTCTTTACCCGCTCTCTTTCTAATATTTTAGAGAAAATCATCGCAGGAATATTTGAAACATTAGAAATTAGTATCAATCTCCAAATCTGGGTCGCCAATCTGCAATGCAACATTACAAGAGCTGTAGAGTCCTCCAAATCATGATAAAGGTCACAATGAATAGGAACATGCAGACCATGCTGACATAAAATACTTTGACATGGAAGACGATTCCATGCTAATTCCATAGAAATAAGGCAACCCTGGAATGAACTCAGTCCTCTAGATCCACACAATGCTTCTATTTGATGGTGGCTCAAGTTTGAAATACTTATAAAGATTTGCAACTCCAACCAAGAATCTGGCTGAAGGACCCAATCCCAACCTATCAAAAATATCTCCACTACGAAGCGGCATGGATAGAATTTTTTTCAACCCAAGTCTCGGAAAAATACTGATATATCATTCAGCAAACATATCCCTACTAAGGTGGCAAATGACCTGTTCCAGGCCGACCCGCTTAGACTCGAATCGATTTCTTTTAAAGGATCTTTGAGGCTAGGTCGGGTTCTAAAATTAAATCGATTCCATTTTCTAGATCGGCTTTGGATTTAGTGAATTCGAATCCGATCCAACCAAATCCAGCCTATTTCACTTATAAGTTAATTTTGGATCTTCTATTCTATATTTTGACCCCTTCCAAATCCAGTAGGACCCAAACCTATTTGAGACTCTAAGTTTTAATTTAAGACTTGTATGAGAAAAAGAAAAGACTTATATAAGCAATATTTTTTAACATAAAAATATATTTAAAATTATTTTATACTCTAATTTATTTTAAGAGCAATATTATTTATTATTTATCTTATATAACTAATAGTAGTTTGCTATATTTGATTCGGACCCAATCTAGATCCAAACTTTCGGATTTGGATCAGATTATACATGGATTTGACCTGACCTGAATGACTCATTGGGTCAAAAATTTTGGCCATGGATTTGATCCGATTCGAATCAATCTTCTATTATATTGGATTTAGGTCTAATATTAGAATTTAATCAAGAAATCGGATCGGATTGGAGTCACTAATGATCCGATCTGATCTGACCCATTTGCACCCCTAATTACTACTGGGTAGAATAGTCATGCCCCAAATCCAGGATACAACATGGCTATACTACCGAGGGATATAACCCATGATAAAATGAAGCCGATTAATCATATTTAGCTAAAATCTAATATAAATAAAATATAATAAAAATATTTAATTCCATTATTCATTAAATAATTAAATAAATATTAATTCAGAGTATCTAAATCTAAATTAAGATACCAAAATCTATAATCTTAAAATTCAAAAACCTGCTAACTACAAATTTATTTTAAATTAAAGAACTAAAATTTTTCTATAAAATCATCTTGCTAGCATGAGCTCCAAAACTAGAGCCATTCTTCATGAATGGCGGCTTGATTCCTTTTGGAAAAGAAAAAAATAGAGAGATATAAGCTACAGGTCAATAAGTAAAGCTTACACTCCTTCTCGGATCGAGTATTAGTTTTTTCATGAATAGTGCATCATTTAAGAAAATAATAAATATTATAAAATTAAGCATTTTATAGTATAGTATGAAAAGATAAGTCATAAAGTCAATCATGCATGCATAAATCATAAATATTTTATAAATATAATTATAAATAAAATTATAAGTCATTTTTTGCCATGTATTCATATCATATATAGTTCAAAATATTACTCATAGATATTGGTGCGATGATCACTTTATATTGGTGATAGGGCTTATAATCACAATCAACGGAGTGTTATGCTTTGCATGCCAACTTTATAGCCATTGGTAAGATTTATGTTCATACAGATGCTAGTTTCAGATATCGATCTTTTCTAATTTGGACTCATACATAGCTATCTGAGTTGCTATAAAATCTTTATATCTTTTTTTTAAATATTATAAATAGATCAAAAAAATACTAAAGACATAAATAAGATTCATTCTTCATAAAAATGTCATTTTATTAAAATATTTATGTAATAATTTCTCATAATAAAGCATGATTTTTTATATCACATATGCGGATCCTTTATTTTAAAAAAACTATGATATCATCAATAGCATTTCATATGCATAGAAAATATGATAATTTGAAAATGAGTAAAGAGTATAATAAATGATTACCTTGTCCATCTTAGACTTTCAAACTTCGCAAAGTGAATCTACTAATCCTATTTAAAATATTAAAAGTGAAATACATGTATATTCGATGACTTTAATAGAATTAAATAATAAGAAGAAGAGATTGTTGATCAGGTGATAGGTCTGACCGCTGCTCATGCACTAGAGTGGTTTAGGGCCTCCTTTCTAGGATTAACTTGGATATGTAGAATAAGAAGATAGAACTCGATACTAGGATTCATAGATAATTTTAGAAAGAGAAAGAGGGAGAACAGAGAGAAATTAAGAAAGAGTGAAAGAGAGGGAGTCTTCATCTTCTAGGAGAGGAAAGGGAGGTTGGGTTCATCAAGGGTCATGCCAAGATGCATGGCTAGTGGCTAGTAGCAATGGATAGTTAGTGGAATGACTGACCAGTAAGAAAATATGAGAAAAAGCATGGAAAATAGGGGATTCAATACTACTTCATACTTTCTAGTCATTGGCTGTTCATCGGTGGCCATGGCTCCACTATAGAGGCTCATAGGGAGGTCGAGCAGCCCATCCAAGGGTTTGACATCAAGAGGCAACAATGTCGATGGCTTAAAAAAAAATGAAAGAAAGATTGGAAAAATAGGGTAAGCGGGTGAAGGTCTTCCTCAATTAATTTTCAATGAATTTCTCTGTTGGTGGTGGTGATTTAAAGTTGTGAAAAGAAAAGAAATCAGAAGGAAGCAAGACCAAGGCCTCACCTTGGCTTTAGTGAGCTCTTCGATCTTGATTTCTAGTAGGTGCGTGAATGGGAAGCTATTTAATGGAAGAAAGAGAGAGGAGAATGTTCAGTTTTTATTGATGGAGACCCAAAGAAAGGAGTGGTCTTATTTTTAGACAATCTTCTGGAATTCTGCTTGAGTTTGGTGGCTCTTGAAGTCCTTTTTCCTTCGGGACTCATTAGAGAAAAAAAGCTCCCACTGAGAGTTTTCCTCTAGCAATTTCTTTTTTTTTTTATTGTGGGCTTGGGTTGGACTAGTGCAACCGAGATATTGAGCCCTTATAAGAATTTTTTATCTAGAAGTGTGTATTGTATTACCACTGGGTATATATTAAAGAAATTTGCAATATGTATTAAGAAGTCAACGGATGTGTATCATCTAACATGTAATATATTCTAGTGAATATGATATTCTAAAAACTATATACCAGTTTATTTGAAGATGTGTATTGGATTGTTCAATGACTAATTTGCTAAGTATATATCACTTAGCAATTCATTATGTACCTATGAACACTATTATCTAGAAATTGTATATCGATTTATCTAAAAGTGTGTAATGATATGCTTGATGATTTATTTATTTGGTATGTATCATCTAGCAATGTAATATATATCAGTAAAAAACATACTTTAAAAATGAGGAAGAAAGAATTTTTTTTTTTAAATCACGGTACCGACAACTTTATTGGTAGCAACAATCTTTGATATTTAAATTTCTTCTTTAAGATGAGTGTCAAGGAAAACATGGTAAAATAAGAAGCCCATCCCCACCCCATTTTAATATATCTTAGATTCCAATATGCTCAAATGAACTCTAATTTAAGATGTCACTAAGAAACAAGTAGATCAGTCGATTGATTTGATTCAAAGTTGCAGGCCAAAATCAATAAAACTTCAAAATTTTTGTTAGGTGCTTGCTGTTACATAAGATTGCACCCACCATTGGTGCTAGAGTTTTGATCGTCTATATGATATAGTATAGAAACCATCTAATTCTCATCAGGAAGGGAAAATTCTTATTTTGTTTATTAGAGGCATTGTGATACCAGCCTCTATCAAACCCAAGCTAAGGTGCTCCATTTTCAAGGATTTTCTGCTTGCACAACCACCAGATTTGCTAGCTAGAAAACCCACCTCACATGTAACTGGGGGTCGCAATCGGGTGGGATCGGACCAGATACGGGTTGGATAAAATAAAGACTAAACATGCTTATTAAATATATTAGATTTTAAAATCTAAACCCGTTCTGTTTAATAAACAGGAACCTGACCCGTTTAATCTGTGCAATAAACAGGTTACCAATTCATCCAATCCGATCTAAGTGTTAGGGTTGGGGCCACTGAGAAACTACTCACAGAGATGAGAGGAAGGTGGACGTACGGCGGAGAAGAAGAGGGTCCGATTGCTGTAGGTAGACGAAGAGGAGGGTTGATCCGCGGTGGCATCAACAGGGGAGCAGAGGAGAAGGGAGAGCCGCTAGATGTCCATGCTGGTTTTATTGAGGTCTGAGGGCACGAACTATCCATTGCCTCCTTCCCATGCCCTATTCTTCTCCTCCATGGAACCGCTCCACGGTGAACCATAATACGAAGCCAAAAGGAAAAAAACCCGAATCCTACAAATTTGGAAGCAAAAGATATAGAGAATGGACTAGACCAATCAATCAATCCCGTACAGACTTTGCCAAGGTGGTCGCCAAACTCCTCCGATCAGAAAGCATAGGTGATGATGCTCTCCAAGAACCGATGACCCAGATCGGATAGAGATGCCTCAAGATCTGAGCATCAATCCTGCAGCTCCACCATGAGGTCGAGGGATCACGAGAGGTGGTCGTCGATGCAAAGCCGCTCGACAAGGAAGTTGCGGGTCAGATGAGTGGGGTAGGAGTGATGTAACCCCTCGGTGCCTCCCCTCAGATCATTAATCTCAAACTTGAAAGTGTCGGCGGCGACTTCTAAGTTCGAGGATTAGGATTGTTGAAGAATGGGGGGGGGGGGAAAAAAAAAGGCAGTGGGGCAATTAAAAGTCGAGGGCGATGAAAGAAGGAAGTCAGCCCATCAATTTTGAAAGCACGAAAGCGGGAAAGGCCGAACGTATTGTAAAATGTAAATGGGCCACTTGGAAAGACACATTGTGAGTCAATCACACAGCATTTTAAAATTTAAAGATAATCAATATCAAACGAATATCTAATCCAACTTATATAATAAATTGATTAAATAGATTAAGTAGATCAAAACGTTTGAAACCAGACCTCATCCATAATAAACAGATTAAACAGACCTAACCGTTTACAACCAAAACCCATTTAGATTAAACCCAAAGCCATTTATGATAGATTGAAAATGGGTCAGCTCGCATCTTGCCGGTCTAACATCGAACAGACTCAAAAGATAATGGAGTTATTGGACTTCAACCTAGAGAGAAGCATAGACAAGTTACCAGAAATGAAAATTTTTTATACTTCTCATACACGATACAAAGCAGATCCGACTTCTCTATTTTGTTCAAAGATTACTTGGCATTAAAAGACACCAGGCTGTCAAGCTTGAAAGGCAACCTGACCAGGATTGGCCAACGTGGCCAATGGTCCAAAGTCACCGGACATGGAAATCTCCGCCTTGAATTTAAGAGCAGCAATCTCCATTGAAGCAATCGACTGGATTGTCTGATTACGGCCTTGGGATACCCTAAATACACAACTAATTCCCTGATGAAGCAACAGAAATAGGAAAGAAGATATCAAATGCAGGGGAGAAGGAATGCATCTCTCCTGAGCATCAGATTACCATGTCTGCAGACCAAAATTGACCATGTTTAAGAGCTACAACTCATAGAAGAGAGAAGATGTGATTGGACAAAAGTGTCTAAGCATTTCATAAACTCCAATTTAGTGCACAGCCTAGGTTGAATTGAATGCTGACTTCTGATTTTCGGTAATCTCCAGGCTCCACAAGACTCAAACAAGAGCACCAGTGCAAGCTGTGGCTGGCTCAGCTTCAATCTTTTTCGTGGTGGAGCTGTATTTCTTCGTGATGAATCTGAAGAAGTATGGAATTCAAACATCATTAGGCAATTTATCAAGCATTTAGCTGGATGGAGCATTAATCCAGATTCCAGAGTTTCCGGTAAGTTCAACGCAGAAATTCATTACAGGAAAAAAATCTATTATCTAGACTATTAAGTCTCATTTTGTGTTAGAGTATTGACCATGTAGACAACCATCGGTGCACACATGATCCACAGTTAGAAGTGGCAAGAAAAGATTATGGTCAGTAACTACCTGAAGAAATCCCTCCATAGTAATTCAAACATTAGCCAGTTCATTCCATTATCTGCTGCAGCACCACTCTTTGGAGTTGATGAGGCAGATATTGCTCTGTAAATAAAAAATAATTTTCCATCATATACACAATAAAGTTAGGAAACCTAATCCATAATTTTAAATAATGAAGGTGCTTCTTGAAAAACTGGAATGATGATATCGAGTTGTTATTTTACTCTTTACGCCTCATCCAAACCTTGGAAATTAGCAGGCATCAAACAAAGAATACCTTGTTGCAGTCCTATTCAGCTCCTCAGACATGAAACGTGGAGAAAGGCATCCAATTGCTAGCCATGGTGAGATTTTGCAGGAGAAATTAGCACCATGGATACTATCTCGAGTACCATCCCCTTTCTTTGGTTGGGCGCGGCATTCAGCTGCAAACTTTTTCAGTCTCTGTAGTGCTTCACTCTCACCACCTACAAGTGAAGCATTCAGGGCAGGCTTCCCATCCTGAATGACAATTCACGGTTAGCATCAAAACTACTGTATATGTCATGGAAAATTTGCTCCGATGACTGCATGACGGTATTTCATTTGGTTATGTTCCATGAGAGGAGAAAAACCTAAAATCCAGATAAAGCAGACGCAGATAAAATTGACATTATCTAAAAGCAGGAATAACAAAGAGACAAATGATAACAGTCCCAAGATAAAGACATCATCTGTACCACTATGAAACTCTATACAAGTTTTTCACTTTCCAACATGACAATAAGAAAACATGCCATTTAGATGATTTCTGTAACATAAATTTTGTAGGAATAATTTTTGTTCAGAATGCCTTGATTGGATTATTTCAACCGCATGAGCTAATGCCTGTGTCAAAGATAAGGCTGAACACCATCTGACAAATATCATACCGAGATTTTCTGATGATATAGTGATGTAAATTTATCATCCTGACATCTGTTTCCATGAAGCTAACTGGTAGGGGGTTCTTCACAATTGACTCCAATCACATCAGGTATCAAATGATATTGAACTTGATTTTGCTTCCAAAAGGACTTGAACTTCCAAAGCAAGGCTGCATGGTTACCAGGATCCCGTTTCCTATTTTTCTTCACAGGTATCCAACAATATAAGCTCATCAGACCACAAGTGTTCTTTTCATACGCAGAAAAGTCACATGCCTTAGTAAGACACAAAATAGTTTTCTTTTTAATCATTTGTGTCTTGGTTAGATAAATATGATATACAACAGTTGCCTTTCATACTTCATGTTTCATAAAATTCCTATCAACCATTAGGTTCTGGAATCACATCCATACATTGGTCAGCATCAATCAGCTATGGATATGAGTCATCTAAGCAATAATATTCAAGTTTGTAGAAACTGAATAAATAATTTGTTTAAGGTAACCAAATTGAATGAAGTTAATATCAGTAGCAAGCCAATAGTGAAAACTAGAGGGTTGACAGCAACCTCATGGATGTAGAAAACAAAAACAGTTCCAATCATGCATGTAATGAACTCTAAAATCAGAGTGAATATGCCATGGGAAAAATAAGAGAGCAATCATTCTTGTGGTCTGCAGAGACCTGCACTTCATCCAGAATTTAGTGATATTTATGATTCGCCATATCAAAATAAATAGTACACTCAACAGCTCCTGCCCCAAAAGTACAAAAATACCGTTTAGGGCCTGTTTAGATGATTAGGCTGAAAATCCCATTGGATTTGTGGGTTGGGCCAGTACAAGTAAAATCGTATAATTGTAGGCTCAGCAAGGCCTATATTCATAAATACCTAGGAATAGCTTTAGAGTAGGCCGGCCCGAATCCCATATGGGGGAAAAAAAGACCTGCTGACCAGTACAACAAGTAAAATCATAGTATTATAGGCTTGGTCAGGCCTATATTCATAAATACCCAGGACTATCTTTAGATTATGCTGGCCCAAATCTCACAGGGAGAAAAAAAGACCTTAGCAGGTCTTTTTCTTCCTCTCTATGTGATTCAGGCTAGCAAACTCCAAAGGTACTCCTGGGTATTTATCAATATAGACCGAGCCTGGCCTATAATCCAATGATTTTGCTGGTTGTATTGACCCAACCAATGAATACCATAGGATTTTCAGTCCAATCATCCAAAATAGGCCCTTAAAGTTCGATGTTATAAAGAAATAGAGTATTCGAATCAAATGTAGCATCTCCAAAGGCACATTCATTCATAACCTTTTCCGATAAAATCAAACTACAATGATGCAAAGCTGCATGCAACATTCAGATAATAATTAAGGTGCTTAACACATCAACATCACCTAGTCACGGCAACATAACTACACAAGTAGAAGTTGCCATGCCACCTATGTAGTCATATGCGGTCATTTGCTTTATACTTCAGGCTTCTAGCAATAACAATCCATGCATTGTTCATAGCCATGCAATTCACTGAAAAGCCCGCCCCCTCCTCCCAACCCCTCAAATGCCTTGTGGACTTGTAGGGTGGTAATATGTTCTTTTACAATATAAGTTTGATAACATGTGCAAATCAGAGTCAGATCTCACATGAAACTGAATTTTAATCAGATATTGATAGTCCAATTCAGATTACTAGTTTGCTTTAAATTCAGATCAGGTACTTGTAGAATTTGTTTCAAAAATTTTATGTAAAATGTATACCAGACCTCATGCATATTGATCAACTTGATGGAACATGCTTTTACATAGTTTTATATACATTATAACATAATGTGCATATGTACATGTGTTGTACACATAACAAGAATTTCGGAAAACCGGCCCACCATGACTAAATTAAACCTCGCCTAGTATACTTACGCATCAGATCAAAAAAACCAAGCATTTCTGATTATTAAGTAAATTTTTTATAGGAATATATGTGTAGAAAGAGTGTAAGGGAAACCCTATCATGGTGGCTTGCTTATGTTGGTGAGAATTCTAGGTGTATATACAGCCCTCAAAGGAGACCTTGCACATACTCCACATTATCATTCCTCAAGTTCCAATTTATTGAAGGCCAGAATCACAAGACAGCTTTAGCCATTTATTGATAGGACCAAGAAAGACCCTTGAGAACCTAAAATTTACCTTTTGCATTATCAAGGCCTAAAAGGAGTACAATCCCAAGATTCACTTTAAAGTGTTCCTCTGATCTATAAATCAATTAATAACTCAAAAAGGACTCGGAACAAGGATGAATTTGGATTTATTTTTTTTCACTCAAAACAGGAATTAGTTTCCTGATCATACAGAAACCAGGGGAAAAAGCAGGGAGACTAAGATATGTCTGTTGAATCATTGGGTCTTCCTGACATCAGAAGAAAACATTCTTCACTGTATGGTCTATGGCTTTAATATTTGGGCTCAAATTGCTACTCTAGAAGCACTATCAAGCTTATTTGACAAGCTATCTAATGTTTTAAGCCCAACCTTGACCTCAAAGTAGAATTTCCTGGTGGCATATTCTTTTACTTATCAATGATCAAAGATAGGCTGCTTCTTGGTTCTGATATGTCTATGTATGATGAAATATCGTGCGAATGTTTGTCATTAAAGTTGTTTGTGCTTGCTGTCTGCTCTCTCTTGGGAATACATAACGTGCTCTGGCAGGTCAATAATCACCAACCTTCATGAGGTTTCCTATAATAAAGGACCGAGAGGCCTGAGTATGGAAAAATTCCATCACATGAAAGAACTGGCCTTTTGAACTTGTCATAATACATTAATAATAAGTATCTAGGGGCATATGCATCACTCTAGGAACTTGATAATATGAAATTGAATTGCACAATCCTCACTCTGCCAAAAAAAGAAAAAGAGTTGTACACATTCTAAGAAATTGACATTCAAATGCTAGGAATCACTTTTCCAGAATTTAGTTATATGAGATACCTCTTTTCCAAATTAAAGACAAGAAAAGCACATCATTAGATTAGGAGGGTCAGTAATTTGGCGATACTATTTGCCACATTAAATTTATGAATGATTCACTGGGTTTACAAGCATTTCAATTATTTATTACCAGCACTACAAACATATGTTTGTTATGAGTATATTTTAGTCATGTAATGACCCAGGGCAAGCAGCTAATCATCAAGGTGGGCAAGGAAATAACTGTAAAGATTTTTTTAACAAAAGAAAGCCCCCACCCATCTGCTAACTTGCTAGTGATTTCGTAATAGCTTCTCCCAAATACTTGCAAAGACTATATCTCTCAAGTCAATGTGATCTCGAACAATCACCAATTCCTTTTATCCCTCGTGTTGTTATAAATTCCGGGTTTCTAAGTGAATTTTGAAATTTGGCTGCTTAAAAGCTCAAACTTGCTTCCAGATGAAGTTACAAACGCTGTGAAAGAAAAATTTTAACTTCCAATCAAAGCAAAGGATATCCCAACAACACTTAATTTTAGATACCAATATTGTTCTTCAAAATAAGTCAATATTCTACCTATTCCATGTTCCATATTTTTTTAGTTCTCCCTACTCTGTCTTGGCTTGCCTATAAATGCCAGGTTTCCATTTTGTTAATTCCTTATCCCTTTCTAATCTAAACTCATTCGCTTTTGCTTACGAAAAAAATTACAAATTTGAGATGGTAGAACAAACCAGTAACTGGAAAACAAAAGTAAACAAGAATCTGAGACGATAGAGCAAACCTGTGACATGGTCGGTACCGGCTTAAGCCCCAGGTCAACCAAGCTCGGAATCTCCCCAGGCTCGATATCACCTCTCGACGGCAGCCCCTTAATCTGGTCCAGCGCCTCAATTGTCTTCCTCACCGCCACCCCCTGCACCTTCTCCCTGAACCCCCCGTAATTCAACGGCATCTGCTCCAACTCGAACGGCAAGTCATCCATATGGTACAGCGTGCTCCCCCAGAAGTACTTCACCTCCACTCCCTCCTCCTCCATCGCCTTCGCCACCCGCTCCTCCGCCCGCACCTCGTCATGCGACACCTCCCTGTGGGCGTACACGGCGTCGGCGCCGACAGCGCGGGCGAATTCCACCAGGACGGTCTCCGGGCGGCCGATCCGAACGACGAGGTCGGAGCCGCGGGCCCGGAGGCTGCGGCGGAGGTCGTCGACGGACTGGAGGAGGAAGGTGGCGCGGTAGGGGCCGGTCTTGTCGAAGCCGGAGGAGGACTTACCGTAGTCGCGAGGGTCAAAGAGGTAGACGGGGAGAAGGGAGAGGGAGTCACTGGAGGCGGCGCTGAGGGCCTCGTTGTCGTGGACGCGAAGGTCGGCGCGGAACCAGACGACGGTGCAGCGACGGCCGGCGGCGGAGTGGGAAGGTCGGCGGGGCGGCGGCGAAGGAGGGGGAGGGAATGGAGGGGGGAGTTGGCGATACGAGATGGGGTGTGGGCTTTGGAGGAGGATTTGGGGGAAGCGGAGAGGGAGAGGTGGGAGAGGGAGGAGATCTGGGAGGGGATTTTTAGGTGGGAGAAGGGGAGAGGGGAGAGGAGGAGTTGGGGGAGAGGAAAGAGGAGAGGAGAGGGAAATGGAGGCTGTGGGTAGGCTTTTGGTGAGCTCTAGAGGCTGTTGCTGTTGGTCTTCTGGGGATTCGGATTGGCGGTCAGGGGTTTCAAGGGTTTGGGATGGGGGGTCGGGCTCCATGGATTGAGCGGAAGAAAGAGGGATGAGGGATGCGGGATGAGGGATAGGGGATGAAGGAGGGAAGATGTGGTGATGTTTTGATTGATGCTTGGTGGATAGATTTATTTGGCGTTTAGGGTGTTTGTTTAGAATCCACACCAACCAAGAAGAGGGGCATGTATATTATGTACAATGAGGAGATTACATGCTTGGATCCACCTACCACCATCCATCAACTCGGAGAAATTATTAGTTGCACCTGGAATGAAATGGAGTGATTACACCTTACGAGGAAACAAAAAAAAAGAGGGAAAATGAAGTGATTTCACTCTGAATCCACAATGAAGCTTGTCCATCTAATAATTTCTCTGGATCAAGGATTCATGAAGGGGATTAAAAAATCAGAGCCATCTAATATGAATTCTATTAGTACAGAATCTGATCGACACCAGATCAAACTGAAGTTGAGGAAGAGATCGCCATCGGTGACCTACAAAATAAAGTTCCATCCAGAATCGATAGTGGTGGCTCCGGCAGAATCCTCCGACGATCAAGTCAGCTCTTCTGACCAACAGAAATGAAGTGCTCAAATAAGAATTCAGCAAAATTTTTAGAAAGGAGAAGAGAGCTTAAAGAAAATGTATCTGAGGGTCCTTTTTTATAGACGGAGCCTATAGCAGTAGAAGGAGAAGAGAGCTTAGAAAAAATATATCTGAGAATTTTTTTATAAACGGAACCTGTAGCAGACTGATAGTAACAGCCATAACCGTTCGATAGTAGATCGCTCAGGACCGCATGAAATTTGGTACGAAGAGTGAGGTGTCGTCAGACTGATAGTGACAGTCATAACCGTCTGATAGTGGGCCGCTCGGGGCCACATGGAGTTTGGTATGGAGAGAGAGGTATCGCCAGACTGATAGTGATCGTTCGTCGAGACTTAATAGTCGTAGTTCGGACGAAGCAGATGTTGGTTGGTGAAGAACTTTGATATATATCAATTCCAGAGAAGTTCGAACTCCTGAAGGAAATACGTCTAGAGAGGATCATCTGGGAGGAATACTACTTGAAATCTGAAAGTAATTTGCATTAGGAATCCAGATGAAGTTTGGCTGAAGGAGAAGTTCGGAAGAAGTTCGGCTCCTGTAGGCATCCGATTGAAGGAGAGGTCCGAAAGAAGTTTGGCTTCTGAAGGAATCCGACTGAAGAAAAGGTCCGAAAAGAGTTCAGCTCCTGAAGAAATCTGATTATAAGAGAAGTCCGAAAGGAATTCGGCTCCTATAAGAATCCAACTGAAGGAGAGGTCCAGAAGGAGTTTGGCTCCTAGAGGAATTCGACTGAAGGAGAGATCCGGAAGGAGTTCGGCTCTTTGAGGAATCCGACTGAAGGAGAAGTCCAGAAGTAGTTCGATTTTTGTAGGAATCCGACTGAAGGAGAAGTCTGGAAGGAGTTTAGCTCATGAAGGAATTTGACTGAAGGAGAGGTCCGAAAGGAGTTCAACTCCTATAAAAATTTGACTGAAGGAGAGATCCAGGAGGAGTTCGGCTCTTGGAGGAATCCGATTGAAGGAGAAGTTCGGAAGGAGTTTGATTGATGGAGAAGTCCGATCGAAGGAGAAGTTTAAGAAGAGTTTGGCTCCTGAAGGAATCCGACTGAAGGAAAGATCTAGAAAGAGTTCGGCTTCTAAAGGAATCCGACTGAAGGAGAAGTCTGGAAGAAGTTTTGCTCCTTGAGGTATCCGACTGAAAGAGAGGTCCGAAAGAAGTTCGGCTCTTATAGGAATCCGACTGAAGGAGATGTCTGGAAGGAGTTCGACTCTTGGAGGAATCCAACTGAAGAAGAAGTCCGAAAGAAGTTTGGCTCCTGAAGGTATCCGACTGAAGAAGATGTCCGGAAGGAGTTCGGCTCCTATAGAAATTCGACTGAAGGAAATATCCGAAAGGAGTTCGGCTCCTATAGGAATCCGATCGTAGGAGAAGTCCAGGAGGAGTCCGATCGATGGAGAAGTCCGACAGAAGAAGAAATCTGAAAAGAGTTTGACTGATGAAGAAGTTTAGAAGGAGTCCAACTGATGGAGAAGTCCGGATGGAGTTCGGCCACTGTAGAAGTTCAAAAGAGGTTCGACCGCTGGAGGAGTTCGGCTATTTGAAGGAGTTCAATTGGGGTTCGACTGCTAGAGGGAGTATTCTCGATCGAAACTCTTCCGTGATTATTAGTTGCATTAGGCTAAGCATCAGACTGGACTTCAATAAGAGCGGAGTTTATCCCCAACAATAGTCTTCCCACTCTCGAATTCAAAATTCGAAAGAAGGAAGTACAAAAAGATGACTATCGAAGTTCTTTTTCAGACTCTGCATCCATTGAGATTGAAACTCGAAAAAAATCTCATCTTCTGTTGAGATTGACATTGAAGCTTGGGAGAGATCTTATCTCCTATTGACGTTGAAGTTGAAGCTCAAGGGAGATTGACACTGAAGTTGAAGCTCGGAGAAGATCTTATCTCCAGCCAAAGTTGAAAGAGTTCTTATCTCCTGTTGACGTTGATGTTGAATTTGAAGCTCGAAAGAGATCTTATCTCCAGCTGAGGTTGAAGGAGATCTTATCTCCTGTTGACGTTGACGTTGAAGTTGAAGTTGAAGCTTTGAAGAGAAATTATCTCCAACTAAGGTTGAAGGAGATCTTATCTTCAGCGGAGTCGGGGCCTCTCTTCTCACCTCATCTAAAATGAACGAGATCTTTGACTTGCTTATATTAGTACGAGATTCTCCTCCTATATTTAAAATAGCAATAGGAACATAGATGGGTCGTTGAATGGGCCTCTCCCCTCCTCCTATCTTAAATAACTGGAGGTCTTCTACTTTGCTCACGTTAGGATGAGGTTCTCCTTCTGTTCCTAATGGACTGTAGGAGCACATAAGGGCCGTTGTCAGGATCTCTTTCCTCATCTCGTCTAAAATGAACGAGGCCTTCGACTTTGCTCATGTTAGGATGAGATTTTTTTTCTACTCCTAACGGCTGTAGAGGACATAAGGACGTTGTCAGGGCCACTCCCCTCATCTTATCTAAAATGAACGAGGCCTTCAACTTGCTCATGTTAGGACGAGGTTCTCCTCTTGTTCCTAACATAGCAATAGGGGCATATAAGGGTCATTATCAGGGCCTCTTCTCTCATCTCATCTAAAATGAATGAGGCCTTCGATTTGCTCATGTTAGGATGAGGTTCTCCTCCTGTTCCTAACATGACAATAGGGACAACAGATGGGCCATTGAATGGACCTCTTTCCTCCTCCTATCTTAAATAATTAGAGGTCTTCGACTTTACTCACGTTAGAACGAGGTTCTCCTTCTGTTTTTAACAGACTGCAGGGGCACATAAGGGCCATTGATAGGACCTCTCTTCTCATCTCGTCTAAAATAAATGAGACCTTCGACTTTGCTCATGTTAGGATGAGGTTTTTTTCTATTTCTAATGGACTGTAGGGGCACATAAGGACCGTTGTCGGGGCCTCTCCCCTCATCTCGTCTAAAATGAACGAGGTCTTTGACTTGCTCATGTTAGGATGAGGTTCTCCTCCTATTTCTAACATGACAATAGGGGCACATAAGGGCCATTGTCAGGATCTTTTTTCTTATCTCGTCTAAAATGAACGAGGCCTTCGACTTGCTCATGTTAGGATGAGGTTCTCCTCCTGTTCCTAAAATGGCAATAGGGGCACAAATGGGCCGTTGAATGGGCCTCTCCCCTCCTGTCATAAATAACCAGGGGTCTTCAACTTTACTTGCGTGAGGACGAGGTTCTCCTCTTGTTTCTAACGGACTGTAGGGATACATAAGGGCCATTGTCAGGACCTCTCTCTTTATCTCGTCTAAAATGAACAAGGTCTTCGACTTTTCTCATGTTAGGATAAGGTTCTCCTCTTATTTCTAATGGACTGTAGGGGCATATAAGGATCGTTGTCAGGGCCTCTTCCCTTATCTCGTCTAAAATGAACGAGGCCTTCGACTTTGCTTACGTTAGGACGAGATTTTCCTCCTATTTCTAATGGACTGTAGGGGTACATAAGGGCCATTGTCAGGGCCTCTTCCCTCATCTCGTCTAAAATGAATAAGGCCTTCAACTTGCTCATGTTAGGACGAGATTCTCCTCCTGTTGTTAACATAGCCACTATTGATTGCTTCTTTCCTATCATCATATAGTTTTTGCACCAAGAAACTATAATATTGAAATGAAAGAGTTTTATTCAAGAAAATTTATCGGTAGTACATCCTTAAAAATTTCAAGATCGTAGGAGCGTTGTTCCACCGAGCTCTTTCAGACGATAAATTTTAGGTCGGATGATCTCCTCTATTTCATACAGGAATTTCCAATTCAGGGCAAACTTTTCCTGGCTCTGAGATTGAGAGATGGTGGCTCACCGAAGCACTAAGTCCCCCAGAGATGGTGTTGATGATGTCAAGAGGCTATCGATCTTCTTATTGTTCCTTTCTTCTTGGTGGTTCTAGCTGCGGTAATATCCTCGACCAATCTTCTCTTGCTTTAGACCGACGTCTATGGAGCATTGAGGGGGGCATAATTGTGAAACCTTCTAAAGGGTTAACTTCATCGAGCTCTTCTGTCGGAGCTTCTTTGACGATGAGCTCGAGGAGGAGTTCGGACTCACTTGCACTCGGAGGGAGTCCATGAGTATGGTCGAACTTCATTCGACCCTCCATCAGTCATGGGTTTACTAGACTCGCCCGCCTGCTGCTCTTCTGCAACTTTCTCATCTTTCAATTTGAAGAATTCTTTCATTCGAGCATATCCTTCAGCCCGAGCTAGTAGATTGACAAAGTCTCTAGGGTACTTCTTCTTCAGGAAGAATAGCAAATCATTCTTCTGAAAGCCATCCTTGAGTATGGCCATTACAATAGACTGGTCCAAGTTCTGAACCTCCAATGCAGTAGCGTTAAATCGGGTGACATAAGTTCAGATAGATTTTTTCTCCTTCTGCTTGATATTCATCAAGAAATCTGAACCTCAGTGCGGATGTCTGTTGCTGATGAAGTGAGCCACAAACTGATGGCTCATCCAGTCAAAAAAGAAGATCGTATCTAATTTCAACATCGAGTATCATTTTTTGCTGCTTCCTTTAAGATAGATGAAAAAGCTCGACATAAGATGACGTCTAGTGTGCCATGGAGTAGCGTCATAGTCCAAAAAAGATTCATATGATCGATCGAATCAGAGGTTCTGTTGTAGCTTTTAAATTAGGAAGAGTTTGAAGTTCAGCAGAATAAGCTCTTGCATAATTTGGAGAGAGAAAGGAGGATCGGTGCAGATATCATCATGGTGAGCCAGAGCGATGTGGTAGAGTTTCTCGATCCATCTTTCATAGTTTCTGATCGAGGACATCATCTCGATCGTAGATCTTAGAAGGCTTTCGATTATAAATAAAAAAGGTTTCTTCTGAAGAAAAATCATGATTCGAATAAGGATCCTCTGCTCTCTGTTTTTCCTTCCTAGAGGTAATGGGTATGCTAGCCCAAGTGCTATTTCTTGGGATCGGATTCTGACATTTTGATGATGGGTTTCTTGGTAGAATCACCGTCGGAGGCTGCCGCATGGTCTGCACCATCTCGGTGAGGTCCTGAACCTACTGCATCAGTAGGTTAAACTGTTCTAAATTTATCGTGGCCGTTGGTGGAGGAGAAGGTTGAAGTGCCAATACTGGAGCAGGAATGGATGGGTCTAGCTCGGATCTGATGGCAAAAATGGTAGATTTTTGGATAGTCGCCTTCTTTGAAGGCATTTCTTGGGATTGAGGGAGAGGATGGAGATGGACTTTAGAGAAAAAGATCCATAGGATCGACTGAGCACTCTTTTAAAAATAAGGATACCTCAGGAACAGAGGTTCCTTCCTCCAGCGCCAATCCTGTTGGTACAGAATCTGATCGATGTCGGATCAAGCTGGAGCTGAGGAAGATATCGCCGTCGGTGATCTGCAAAATAAAATTCCATCCGGAGTCGGTGGTGGTGGCTTTGGTAGGATCCTCCAATGATCAAGTCAGCTCTTCTAGCCAATAGAAATGAAGTGCTCAGACAAGAATTCAATAGAGTTTTTGAGAAGAAGAAGAGAGCTTAGAGAAAACGTATCTAAGGATCCCTTTTTATAGATAGAACCTATAGTAGACTGATAGTGATAGTCATAACCGTCCAATAGTGGGCCGCTCGGGGCCGTGTGGAGTTTGATATGGAGAGAGAGGTATCACCAGACTGATAGTGACAACCATAACCGTCCGTAGTGGGTCGCTCGGGGCCGCATGGAGTTTGGTATGGAGAGAGAGGTATCGTCAAACTGATAGTGACCGTTCGTCGAGACTTAATAGCCATAGTTCGGAGGAAGAAGGCATTAGTTGGTGAAGAACTTTCACATATATCAATTTCAGAGGAGTTCAAACTTCTGAAGAAAATACGTCTAGAAGGGATCATCTGAGAGGAATACTACTTGAAATCTAAAAGTAATCTGCTGGAGGAATCCAGATGAAGTTTGGCTGAAGAAAAAGTTTGAAAAAAGTTCGACTCCTGTAGGCATCCGACTGAAAGAGAGGTCTAAAAGAAGTTTGGCTTCTGAAGAAATCTGACTAAAGGAGATGTTCAGGAGGAGTTCGACTTCTGAAGAAATTCGATTGAAGAAGAGGTCCAAAAAGAGTTCACCTCTTGGAGAAATCCAATTGAAGGAGAGATCCGGAAGGAGTTTGGCTCCTGAAGAAATCCGATTGAAGGAGAAGTTCGGCTTCTGTAGAAATTCGACTGAAGAAGAGGTCCGAAAGAAGTTCGGCTCCTGAAGGAATCCTATTGAAGGAGAGGTCTAAAAAAAGTTCGGCTTCTGAAGAAATCTGACTGAAGGAGAGATCCGAAAGGAGTTCGGCTTCTGAAGAAATTCGACTGAAGAAGAAGTCCGGAAGCAGTTCAGCTTTTGTAGGAATCCGACTGAAGGAGAAGTTCGAAAGGAGTTCGGCTCCTGGAGGAATCTGACTAAAGAAGAGATCCGGAAGGAGTTTGGCTCCTATAAAAATTTGACTGAAGGAGAGATCCAAAAGGAGTTCAGCTCCTATAGGAATTTGACTGAAGGAGAAGTTCGGAAGGAGTCCGATTGATGGAGAAGTTCGACTGAAGGAGAAGTCTGAGAAGAGTTCGACTCCTGGAGGAATCCGACTGAAGAAAAGATCTGAAAGAAGTTTGGCTTCTGAAGGTATCCGACTGAAGGAGAGGTCCAGAAGGAGTTCGACACCTAAAGGTAGGCATTCGACTGAAGAAGAGGTCCGAAAGAAGTTCGACTCCTATAGGAATCCGACTGAAGAAGATGTCTGGAAGGAGTTCAGCTCCTGTAAGAATCCGACTGAAGGAGAAGTTCGAGAGGAGTCCGACTGATGGAGAAGTTCGACCGAAGGAGAAGTCTGGGAAGAGTTTGATTGACGGAGAAATCTAGAAAGAGTCCAGCTGATAGAGAAGTCCGGATGGAGTTCGACCGCTGTAGGAGTTCGAAAGAGGTTCGACCGCTGGAGGAGTTCAAATATTTGAAGAAGTTTGACCGCTGATCGAAGTATTTCTGATCGAAGCTCTTCCGTGATTATCAGTTGCATTAGACTAAGCATCAAACTAGACTTCAGTAGGAGTGGAGTTTATCCCCAACAGATCCAAAGGTTCCTTATCATTGTTTTCAGCCATACAGTTGTCCACCATGTAAATAAATTGAATTTTTAAAATTATTGTCATCTTTCATATTTCTTTCTTATATGAATAGGTTTGCTGAGATGTGCAACATTAAGTTGAGAAGGCTCCATGAAAAATTTAAAAATACCAACTTGATACTATTTCTCTAGAAAATTGCTAATACATGATGGCAAACTAATCTTATTGGTTATGGTCTAGTTGATATATTAGTAGTTATGGTTAAGAATCATGTCGCAAAGTTCCAAGTTTCTCCCAAGGTTGGAAAATATTCAGAAAATGGATGCAGACAAGATCTAACATGTATAATGGGATGAGGGTAAGGCGTTATGTACAAGCGAATATGTGTTGCTTTATAAAGCCTCTTTTGAGATTAAGATAAAACACAATCTTATGAATTTTCAGCTCATAGATATTGAATTGAATCAGATCAAGTCCAACTTTTGTTATTCCAATTGCACCTCTAATGAGATGTGCAATAGTTAGACTTTGCACTTATAAAGTAGGTCAAGCTTGCAAAAACATGAGCCTAAATCTTAGGTATCTTCAAGTTTTCTCTAACTCCATTATTGGAATGGCTAGAGATAGCAACTCAGTAAAAGTTCTGTTTGACAAGGTTTCTCATATTCCAATAGATTTATAAGAGCTTAAACACCGCATATATTTCTTTTCAGAAATGGAACGACACAACACTAGTTCAAATGTTGTGTACATATCTTTTGAGAGACACTTCCTGTAATTTAATATTATAGAAGTCTCCAATGGCTAGAAACTTTCCAAAGAAATTAAAAGACTTTAAAACTTTAGATTATTAGGAGTTCTTGTAAAATATAACTTCTTAAAGAGTTTTAACTATTTAAAACTATTATCATCATTTAGTTATTGTTATTAGAAAATATACATATGACATTCCCCCACTTATTTGCTAATAATAATAATAAAATCAAATCAAATAAACAAAAGAAATAAATGATATTGGACATCGTATAATGCACATCCAAAGGTGGACTATGTCTTAACCTTGGATTGAATACAAATTGATGAGCTTAATAATCTCAGAGGATAAGATCTTGGTCTTAAAATACTAAAACTCGTAAATCAATATTCACATTGTACCTGTTTCTTGATTTTCCAAAGGTAGTGCATTAATGGGCCTTATGCTGATCTTGGCTTATCAAGCACTCTAGGATTTTACTAGTAACCTATAGGAAAAGTGGCCTCTTGCTTTTCTGCTTGCAAAGTTAAACTCATCAAGAGCATTCTCAACCACTTATTCGCTCAACTTAGAGTCTATTAACTAAGGACAATTTCCAACCAATCTTGTTATGAAAAAAAAGTATATTAATATGATACGGAGCTTTGAAGAATACAATATATTTCGATTGTATTAATTTTATCCTCATTTTTTCTTAGAAAATTTAATGCACCAGATATACAATCTCATGTTGTCATTTCTTGTATAGCATTTTAATTGAATTTTCTTTGAACTTCCATACACATGATTTTCGATATTTATTAACATCAATGTAATGAAGTAGGTTTCAATTTAGATTATTTCTTTAAACAGTATTAGTCCCATACATCCCATAAATTTCTTTTTGATCTTTTCACTAGATAAAGGTTTTGTAAAGGGTCTGCTAGCATTTGATCGGTAGGTTGATACTCAAGTGCTACCTTACCCTTTTCACAATACTCATAATATGATTGTAACATATAGCAATATGTTTACTATTACTTGATATTCTTTTATTTTTAATGTTGTGAATTATAGCTTAATTATCATAATACAAAATTGTAGGTCCTTTAAGTACAGTAATGAAATATATCTCATAGAATTTTTAATCCATAAAATATTTTTACTAGCAAGAGATGTGATAATAAATTCAGATTCTATTGAAGATAATGCGATACATGATTATTTCTTAGAACACCATACAACAATAACACCACTTAAAGTAAATAACAAATCACTAGTTGATTTAGAAGTTATTCCGTCACTAGCTTAGTTAGCATCACTATAACATTCCAAGATAGAAGTAGAACATTTATAATGCAAACCATAGTTCACAGTATACTTCAAATATTTCATAACTCTATCGATTTCTTTCTAATGTTCATCACTAGGATTATTTGTAAATCTACTTAGTATGCTAACAGCATATGCAATATTAGATCTAGTATGGTTCATTATATATATCAAACGATCAATAATCTTAACATATTATTTTTGATTAACAGGTTCTTATTATTAGATAAAAACTTGCAATATAGATTTATAGGTGTTTTGCTAGGTTTACAATCAAAATAATTAAATTTTCTTAAAATTTTTCAATATAACGAGATTGTGTCAAAATAAATTCATTATTTCTCTGAAAAATCTTACCACCTAAAATCAAATCAATGGTCCTAAATCTTTAATATCAAAATAAATTCATTATACCTGTGAAAAATCTTTAAGATGGAATGCATGAAAATGAATTGAATTTCTAAAATTATTGTCATCTTTCACATTTCTTTCTTATATGAATAGGTTTGCTAAGAAGTGCAACATTAAGTTGAGAAGGCTCTATGGAAAGTTTAAAAATACTAACTAGACACTATTTCTCTAGCAAATTGCTAATACATGATGGCAAACTAATCTTATTGGTTATGGTCTAGTTGATATATTAGTGGTTATGGTAAGGATCATGTTGCAAAGTTTCAAGTTTCTTCCAAGGTTGAAAAATGTTCAAAAAATGGATGCAGGCAAGATCTAACATATAGGATGGGATGAGGGTAAGGCCTTATGTACAAGCGAATATGTGTTGCTTTATAAAGCCTCTTCTGAGATTAAGAGAAAACATAATCTTATGAATTTTCAGCTCATAGATATAGAATTGAATCAGGTCGAGTCTAGGTTTTGTTGGCCCAATTCCACTTCTAATGGGATGTGCAATAGTTAGACTTTGTACTTATAAAGTAGGTCAAGCTTGCAAAAACATGAGCCTAAGTCTCATGTATCTTCAAGTTTTCTCTAACTCCATTGTTGGAATGGCTAAAGATAGCAACACCAGAAAAGTTCTGTTTGACTAGGTTTCTCATATACCAATAGATTTATAAGAGCTTAAACACCATATATATTTCTTTTCAAAAATGAAACGACACAACACTAGTTCAAATGTTGTATACATATCTTTTGAGAGACACCTTCTGTAATTTAACATTGTAGAAGTTTCCAATGGCTAGAAACTTTCCAAAGAAATTAAAAGACTTTAAAACTTTAGATTATTAAGTGTTCTTGTAAAATATAACTTCTTAAAGAGTTTTAACTATTTAAAACTATTATCATTATTTAGTTATTATTATTAGAATATATATATATGACATTCCCCCACTTATTTGCTAATAATAATAATAAAATCAAATCAAATGAACAAAAGAAATAAATGATATTGGGCATCGTATAATGCACATCCAAAGGTAGACCATGTCTTGAACCTTGGATTGAATACAAATTTATGAGCTTAATAATTTAAGAAGACGAGACCTTGATCTTAGAATAATAAAACTCGTAAATCAATATTCACATTCTATCTGTTTCTTGATTTTTCAAAGATAGTGCATTAATGGGCCTTACACCGGCTTATCAAACACTCTAGAATTTTACTAGTAACCCATAGAAAAAGTAGCCTTTGCTTTTCTGCTTGCAAAAATAAATTCATCAAGAGCATCCAAAACCACTTATTCACTGAACTTTAACAGTTATGAGTCTGTTAAGGACCATGTCCAATCTACCTTGTTATGAAAAAAAACTACATTAATATTGTTGATGCAGAATTTGGACATTGTCGGATCCAGTTGGAGCGGAGGTAGACGAGGTCGCCATCGAAGACCTGCAAAATAAAGTTTCGTCCAGAGCTGATGGAAGGATGGCTCCGACAAGATCCTCCAATGATCAAATCAGCTCTGATCAACAGAAATCGAGTACTCGAAAATGAGTTCGACAGAGTTTTGAGAAGAAGAGGAGAGCTTAGAGCTTAGAGTTAGCATATCTGGAGGGTCCTTTTTATAGGCAAAGCTTGATTGATGGTAACGGTCATATCGTCCGATCGCGGGCCGCTCGGAGCCGCATGGAGTTCGGTACGGAGAGAAAGATGTCATCAGATGGATAGTGACAGCCATACTGATGGATCGTGGGCCGTATGGGGTTGGTTATGGAGAGAGTGGTGTTGCCAGTAATGATGGCCATGTCGTCCAGTTGTGTACCGTATGAGATTTGTTTTGGAGGAAAAGATGCCACCAGACTGATAGTGACGGTCATACCGTCGGGGTCCGACAATCGTAGCTCGAGGAAGCAGGCGTTGGTCAGTAAACTCGGGCATATACCAATTTCAAAGGAGTTCGGACTCCTGAAAGAGTTCGACTAAAGGAGAGGCTCGGAAGGAGTTCGACTCCTACGGAAGTCCGACCGAAGCTCGACCATTGAGGAGTTCGGTCGGGACGCAACCGCTGAGAAGTTCGGCCAAGGGGGAGCTTAGAAGGAGTTCGGCTCCTGAAGAAGTCCGATCGAAGGGGAAGCTTAAAGGAAGTTCAGCTGGAGGAGTTCGGCTAAGACCCGACCACTGAGAATCTGAAGGTGCTCGACCGCTGGGAGTCCGAAGGAGCTCGACCGCTGAGTAGTTCGATCGACTGAAGGAGTTCGTCTAAGACCCATCCGTTGAAGTTCTTCCGTGGCTACCTGTTGTATTAGGCTAAGCGTCGAACTGGACTTCGGCAGGAGCGGAATTTATCCCCAACAAATATGATATAGAACTTTGAAAGAATATAATTTATTTCAATTGTATCAATTTTATCCTCATTTTTTCTTAGAAAATTTAATGCACCGGAAATGCAACCTCATGTTGCCATTTCTTATATAGCATTTTAATTGAATTTTCTTTGAACTTCCATACACATGATTTTCAATATTTGTTGACATTAATGTAATGAAGTAGGTTTCAATTTAGATTATTTCTTTAAACAGTATTAGTCCCATACATCCCATAATTTTTTTGATCTTTTCACCAAATAAAGGTTTTGTAAGGGGGTCTAATAGCATTTGATCAGTAGGTAGATACTCAAGTGCTATCTTATCCTTTTCCACAATACTTATAATATGATTATAACATATAGCAATATGCATACTATTACTTAATATTCCTTTATTTTTAGTGTTGTGAATTGTAGCTTAATTATCACAATACATAATTGTAGGTCCTTTAGGTATAGTAATGAAAGGTATATATCTCATAGAACTTTTAATCCATAAAATATTTTTACTAGCAAGAGACATGACAATAAATTCAGATTTCATTGAAGATAATACAATATATGATTATTTCTTAGAACACTATACAACAATAGCACTACTTAAAGTAAAAAACAAATCACTAGTTGATTTAAAAGTTATTCTATTACTAGCCCAATTTGCATCACTATAACATTCCAAGATAGGAGTAGAATATTTATAATGTAAACCATAATTCAAAGTATGCTTCAAACATTTCATAACTCTACCGATTTCTTTCTAATGTTCATCACTAGAATTATTTGTAAATCTACTTAGTATGCTAACAGCATATGCAATATCAGATCTATTATAGTTCATTATATACATCAAACTACCAATAATCTTAATATATTATTTTTGATTAACAGGTCCATTATCATTAGGTAAAAACTTGCAATATAGATTTATAGGTGTTTTGCTATGTTTACAATCCAAATTTTCTTAAAATTTTTCAATATAATGAGATTGTGTCAAAATAAATTCATTATTCCTCTAAAAAATCTTAACACCTAAAATCATGTCAATGGTCCTAAATCTTTAATATCAAAAGCTTGAGTTAAAAAACTTTTTGTTTCATTAACACATTTCATATAGGAACCAAATATAAGCAACTTGTCAATATATATAAAGGGTAATCACAACTTTACAATCATGGGTACATCTAATAAACACATAATTTTTAATTTTACTACTTTTAAAATTAATTTTCTCAATTTCCTTCTTAAACCTTTTATAACATTGCTTAGGGACTTGTTTAAGTCCATTTAAAAATTTGTACAACTTGCAAATTTTATCTTCTTGACCTTTAATTATATACCCCTTAGGTTGGTAAATATAAATTTCTTCATCTAATTCACCATTTAAAAAAGTAGTTTTAATATCTGTTTAATGAACAACAAAATTATAAATGAAAGCAATAGCCAATATAATTCTAATAGAAGTAAATTTAGTGATAGGAGAGAAAGTTTTAAAGTAATCAATATACTCTGTTGGTGCAGAATCTGGTTGACGTCGGATCGAACTGGAGTTGGGGAAGAAGAGGTCACCGTCAATGACCTACAAAATAAAATCTCATCCAGAGTCGATGGTGGTGGCTCCGGTAAGACCTTCCGACGATCAAGTCAACTTTTCTGACTAATAGAAATGGAGTGCTTAGGTAGGAATTCAGCAGAATTTTGAGAAGAAAAAGAAGAGAGCTTAGAAAAATTGTATCGAAGAATCTCTTTTTATAGACAGAATCTATTGCAACCATCCGATAGTGGGATCGTCTATAGCAGACTGATAAATAACAGTCGTAACCATCTTGATAAATGACAGTCATAACCGTCCAATAATGGGATCGCCTATTCGTTGAGACTTAATAGTCGAAGTTCGGAGGAAGTAGGCATTGGTTGGTGAAGAACTTTGACATATATCAATTTTAGAGGAGTTCAAATTTCTAAAGAGAATACGGCTAGAGGAGATCATCTGAAAGGAATACTACTTAAAATCTGAAAGTAATCCACTAGAGGAATTCAGATGAAGTTTAACTGAATTCAACTGAAGGAGATGTTCAGAAAAAATTTGACTTTCATAGAAATTTGACTGAAGAAGAGGTTCGAAAGAAGTTCGGCTCCTGAAAAAATCTGACTGAAGGAGACGTTCGGAAGAAATTCGACTTCTATAGAATTTCGATGAGATTTTCCTATTTCTAATGGACTATAGGGGCACATAAGGACCGTTGTCAGAGCCTCTCCCCTCATCTCATCTAAAATAAATGAGACTTTCGATTTTACTCACATTAGGATAAGGTTCTCCTCCTGTTCCTAATGGACTGTAGAAGTACTTAAAGACCATTGTCAGGGCCTCTCCCCTTATCTCGTCTAAAATGAACGAGACCTTCGATTTTGCTTACGTTAGGATGAGGTTCTTCTTCTATTCTTAATGGGCTGTAGAAGCACATAAGGGCCATTGTCAGGGCCTCTCCCATCATCTCATCTAAAATGAATGAGACTTTCGATTTTGCTCACGTTAGGATGAGGTTCTCCTCCTGTTCCTAATGGACTATAGGGACACTTAAGGGGTCATTGTCAGAGCCTCTCCCCTCATCTCATCTAAAATAAATGAGGCCTTCAATTTTGCTCACATTAGAACAAGGTTTTTCTTCTATTCCTAATAAACTGTAGAGGCATATAAGGGTCATTGTCAGGGCCTCTTCCTCATCTCATCTAAAATGAATGAGGTCTTCAATTTTGCACATGTTAAGATGAGGTTCTCCTCCTATTTCTAATAGACTGTAGGGACACTTAAGGACCGTTGTTAGGGACCTCTTCTCTCATCTCATCTAAAATAAATGAGACCTTCGATTTTGCTCAAATTAGGATGAGGTTCTTCTTCTGTTTCTAATGGACTGTAGGGGCACATAAGGGCCATTGTCAGGACCTCTTTCCTCACCTCATCTAAAATAAACAACGGACCTCTTCCTTCATCTCGTCTAAAATGAAACGAGGTCTTCGATTTTGCTCATGTTAGGATAAGGTTCTCCTCCTATTCCTAATGGACTGTAGGGGCACTTAAGGATCGTTGTCAGGATTTCTTTCCTCATCTCGTCTAAAATGAACGAGGCATTCGATTTTGCTCACATTAGGATGAGGTTCTTCTTTTGTTCCTAACAGACTGTAGGGGCACATAAGGGCCATTGTCAGAGCCTCTTTTTTCATCTCATCTAAAATGAACGAAGCCTTCGATTTTACTCATATTAGAATGAGATTCTTCTCCTGTTCCTAACAGACTGTAGGGGCATATAAGGGCCGTTGTCAGGGTCTCTCCCCTCATCTCATCTAAAATGAATGAGGCCTTCGATTTATCGAGGTTAACATGGCCATTTTTGATTGCTTCTTTTATTCTCAAATTTTTTGAATTCTAAGATTGTGGGAGCATTATTTCTACGAGCTTCTTTAGACGATAAGCTTCGGACTGGACGACCTTCTTTATTTCATACTAGCCTTCCTAATTTGAGGTAAGCTTTTTTTGACTCTAAGGCTAAGAGATGGCAGCTCGTCGAAACACTAAATCTCCTAGAGATAGTATTGATGATGTCGAGAGACAATCAATCTTCTTATTATTCTTCACTCCTTGATGGTTCTGGCTGTGGTAGTACCCTCGACCAATCTTCTCTTACTTCAAGCCGATATCTATGGAGCATTGAGTGGGGCATAGTTGTGAAACCTTTTGGGGGGAGAACTTCTTCGTGCCCTTCTGTTAGAGCTTCTTTGACGATGAGCTCGAGGAGGAGTTCAGGCTTGCTTGCGCTCGGAGAAAGTTCATGAGCATAGTCGAACATCATTTAGCCCTTCTTTAGCTGTAGGTTTATTAGATTCGCCTGCCTATCGCTCTTCTGTGGCTTTCTCATCCTTTAATTTGAAGGTTTCTTCCGCTCGGATATATCCTTCAGCCCAAGCTAGCAATCGACAAAGTTTCTGGGGTACTTCTTCTCCAAGAAAAATAACAAATCATTCTTTTGAAAGCCATTCTTGAGTGCGGCCATTACAACAGGCTGGTCCAAATTTTGGACCTTCAATGTAGCAGTATTAAATCGGATAACATAAGTATGGATCGATTCTCCCTCCTTCTGCTTGATATTCATCATAGAATCTGAACCTCGGTGCGGACGTCGGCTGCTGACGAAGTGAGCTGCAAACTGATGGCTCATCTGATCAAAGAAAAATATCGTATCCGACTTCAATATCGAGTATTAGTTTCTTGCTGTTCCCTTTAAAATAGATGAAAAAGCTCGATATAAGATGGCATCTGGTGCATCATGGAGCAGCATCATGGTCTGGAAGGCCTCTAAGTGATCGATCGGATCAAAGATTTCATTGTAGCTTTCAAATTGAAAAAGTTTGAAGTTCGGCGGAACGGACTCTTGCATAATCCTCTGAAAAAAAGAAGGATTAGTGTAAATATTATTACCGTATGAGGAAGGAGTATGATGGAGCTCTTCAATTTATCGGCTCATTTTCTAAACCCTTTGATTTAGGAGATCTTCATGATCATTGATCTCTAGAGTTTTCTGATGGGACAGGGGTAAAGCTTTCCCTGGGGTCGAATCATGGTCCGAGCAATGGCTATTTGCCCTCTGTTTCTTCTTTTTAGAGATCATTGATTGGCTAGCCCGAGTCGGCCATCCTCTGACTAGATCATGGGGCTCCGAAAAAGTTTGCTCCAATTGAATTGACGTTGGAGCCTGCCGATGTATGACCTACATTGCCTCCGTGAGACCGCGAACCTTATGAACTAGCAGGTTGAATTACTCCGCATCCACCATGACTGCAGGTGGAGCTTGAATTACCAGAGCTGAAGCGAAAATGGATGGATCTAGATAGGATCTGACTACAGAGGCCATTGATCATCAGGTTGAAGCTTTCTTGGAAGATATTTTTTTTTTGGAAAGAAATTTAGAGAGAAAAAAGAGAGATCATTGCTGAGCACTCCTTTAAGAATAAAGAAATCTCAAAAAAAGAGGGGTTCTTCCTCTACCGTCAATCCTGTTGGTGCAGAATCTGGTTGATACTGGATCGAGCTGGAGTTGGAGAAGAAGAGATCGCCGTCGATGACCTACAAAATAAAGTTCCATCTAGAGTCGGTGGTGGTGGCTCCAGTAGGACCCTCCGACGATCAAGTCAGCTCTTCTGGCCAACAGAAATGAAGTGCTCAGGTAAGAATTCAGCAGAATTTTGAAAAGAAGAAGAGAGCTTAGAGAAAATATATCTGGAGGATCTTTTTTTGTAGATAGAGTTTGTTGTAACCGTTCGATAGTGGGATCGTCTGTAGTAGACTGATAAATGATAGTCATAATCATCCTGATAAATGACAGTCATAACCGTCTGATAGTGGGATCATCTATTTGTTGAGATTTAATAGTCGAAGTTCGGAGAAAGCAAACATTGATTGGTGAAGAACTTTGATATATATCAATTTCAGAGAAGTTCGGACTTCTAATGGGAATACGACTAGAGGAGATCATCTGGGAGAAATACTACTTAAAATCTGAAAGTAATCCACTGAAGAAATTCAGATGAAGTTTGACTGAATCCGACTGAAGGAGACGTCCGGAAGAAGTTTGACTCCTGGAGAAATCCGACTGAAAGAGACGTCCGGAAGGAATTCAGCTCCTATAGAAATCCGACTGAAGGAGATGTCCGGAAGAAGTTCGGCTCCTATAGAAATTTGATTCAAGAAGAGGTCTGGGAGGGGTTCGGCCACTGGAGAAAGTTTGAGTGCTTGAAGGAGTTCAGCCGTTGGATGAGTTCGGCTGCTAAAGGAGTTCGACCGGGGTTCGACTGCTGGAGGAGTTCGACTGCTAAAAGAGTTCGATCGGGGTTCGACTGCTAGAGAAAGAATTTTCAATCGAAGCTCTTCCATGATTACTGGTCGTATTAGGCTAAGCATCAGACTAGACTTCAATGGGAGCAGGGTTTATCCCCAACACCCTCTTTTTAACTATGTCATATAGTATTTAACCTAGCTTTATATTTATCAATGTTACCATCTGGTTTCAACTTTTTTCTTTATATTCATTTGCAACCAATTTGTTTAGTGTTAGAGGAAGATCTATTAAATCCTATGTTTTATTATCATTTATGAACTTGATTTCATCATCCATAGCCATTTTCCAAAGATTTGCATTAGGCAAAGTTATAGCCTCTTAAAACATTTAGAATTATTCTCAATTAAGTATGTGAATATGTCTGACTTAATGATTTGCGAGATTGTTCTCAAATCAACCACTATTTCCACATGTCAAAATATCATTGGCGGCAAATAGTCCCTATGGATCCTGCCTTATGTGGCAACATCATAGGATAGGTGTGGTGAAAAGTCGAGAGATCTATTGGTGTAGCTCATGCAACATGTCGACATCAACAGAGGGAAAGGAGGTCAAGATTTTAATTGTAGCCGTCTGAAGATGATAAACACAGCCATCACCCTTCTCCCTTGTTATTCTTTTTCTTCTTCACAAAAGCTTGTCTACTGTAGTTGAGAGGGAGTCTTTTGCTCCCCCTCTCCTTCCGATTTCGCCATTGTTCCAGTCATTTGCCATTGTTCTAGTCCTTTTTCGATCATCCTTGCAACTTTTAGAGGTTATCTTCTCCTTTTTCTTCCTCTTTTTAGTTCTTGCACTTCTCCCCCATAGTCTTTCTTTTATTCTTCCCGTTGTCCTTCCTTTTCTTTGGCCCTTCTACCTTTCTTCTCTTTTTATTCAAATGTCGAGTCTTGGAGATGGGTCTGGAGGTGGGAGCCTCCTAAGAGATCAGGGCTTCCAACCTCCTTACCATCAGGAAGTGCCTAAGAATTTTTCTTGATCACCTCCTAAAGTAGGTTCTTCATCTTGTCCCAAATAATGTACGGCTCAAAAATAGGAAAGTTCAGTCCTTGAGCATTTCTCGGATTTGGGAAGCAAGGAGTCCATCCTAATTGTGTCCAACTTAGCATGACTATGGGATCTATATCATATTTCGGGTCGGTACCAACTATCGCTTTGGGTCCAAAAGGATGGTTGACCCTTGTCCAAGAGGGTCACATTGCCGTCTATGAAGAGTTTCTTTAGTTTGCACTTCGGTTCCCTTTACATCCATTTCTCTATAATATATTCGATCTATATCGAATCGTCCCCATGCAGCTTTCTCCAAATTTCATTCATATCCCTTGCTCTTTTGTCATCCTTTGTGATATTCTTCATATTCCCTGAAACTATCTCTCTTCTAGGCTCTCTTCATCCTTAAAAAGCATCCTCAGA
The DNA here is from genome assembly GCA_006176705.1 of Cocos nucifera. Lineage (NCBI taxonomy): Eukaryota > Viridiplantae > Streptophyta > Magnoliopsida > Arecales > Arecaceae > Cocos > Cocos nucifera. The sequence goes on from QRFJ01000418.1 coordinate 73,075, forward strand.
AAAGAGGCTGATGGTACTTCGGTCGCCAACCCTATCATCAATTCATCATTGATTTTTCTTCGTCCATCCATAAATAGAAGAATAGATTTTTTTCTTTATCTCGATTGACCATCCATGGGGCTTCAACTGAATTTAGGCCGAGCCCATCAATCTTCCTCCTCACTAAGGATGCAAATGGATCAGATCGAACCAAGTCATGAGTGACCCCGATCCGATTTGATTCTTTGATTAGGTCTTGATATTGGATCCATATCCAATCCAATAGAAAATTGGGTTAGATCAGATCAGATTCATGATCAAATTTTTTGATCCAGTGGATCATTCAGGTCGGGTCAGGTCCATATATACCCTCTCCTAATCCATAAAATACGGGTCCGATTCGGGTCCAAATTGGATCTAGGTTAGATCGTGGGTTAAATTAACTAACAAGCAATAGCTATAACTATTCAATCGATTCCCATGAGTGAAATTGCTCATAAGTTTACCATCCAATGATACTTGCGATACAATATAACTTTTGAAGTAGTTATCAACTCGCGATAAATATTACATTTAAGAAAAACTACCAAGATGTACCTCATGTACATATAGAAGCCAAATGGATGTGAGCTCTCAAGGTTGGTCGTAGGATTCAACTGAAAGTAAAATATCTATTTTCTACTTATCCTCTAAATTTTTTGAGTTAAAAATATTATACAGGTTTGATGCGAAGGATTTGTTATGGAGGTGAAAAATAAAAAAGATAATATTTGTTAGGGACTCCATTAGCTTGAACCAGTGGGTGCTACTTAATTATGAGGGTGAAAGGAAAGAAGATAATGTTGTGTAGATGGATAGTCTATTGTAATTTGTGCCATTCGGATCATATGATAGGTTCAGGTCGGATGGAGTCACTAAGCATAAGATCCATTAAAATCAAGAAATGTAAATAGGTCCGGTCGGGTTGGGTCAAAATTTAGTAAATCTAGACCAAACTCGAAAAATCGAATAGATCAAATTTTAAAATCCGATATGGATCTATGGGTCCTTTTAAACAGTTCAGGTTGGATTTCTGTGGGTTGGGTTAGATTAGATCATGGGTCAACCCGATCCATTTGCAGCCTTACTCTTCACCCTCATTCTCTGTAGAGAAATTCTTTATGCACCACATGTGGTGCAATAACAGTGCACCTCCCTCTCTAATTAGACCACATAACTATGCTTTAGAATGTGCATTAAATACGGTAGTTAACCATGCTTTAGAATGTGCATTAAATACGGTAGTTTCATTTTTTGGTTTAAAATTTTGAATGATGAAAATGTTCTTCTATTCTGAAAAAAATTATAACATCTCATGGCTTGTTATGACATATCGTGGCCTATTATGATATCTTAAAGGCATAATATGACTAAAAAGTCATAAGAGAGGAAGGGCATTTTTGTTATTAAAAAATTATAAATTTTTTAATGATGAAAATATCCTTCCTTATAATGTTCTATTTTCAGGAAGTCATAATTAGGGATGGAAATATGCCAGACCATGCCAAGCTTTGGCTTAAATAGGCCAGATCTGTATTGTAAAATACTAGCCTGAGCATGACCTATTAGACTAGTTCAAGCTTAAAATGAGACTTGACCTAGCATGTTTTATAAAATAAAAAAGCCTGATCTAGTCTGAAAGCCTATTTAAAAGCCTATAAATATTAAGGCCTTTCAATAAACCAACAGGCGTAGGCCTTCAAGATCTCAATACAAACCAAAGGTCTATCAAACATAATAATTTTTTTCTCAAATTATAGAAAATATAACTTGAACCAAATGCAAAGTAGAAACTAATATCTCAAGAATCATTTTTACAATGAAAAGCTAAAGATTTTTTCTTTTTTCACTATGCTACTCTTAAACAAGCCGGCCTACAGGCTTTCATATCAGGTTTTGAAATTTTAGACCTAGCCTATTTATTTAAATAGATCTTTTTAAGAGTCTATGCCTGATTTATTTAGATAAATAGATCAGAAATAGATCAGGCCGATAGCATGCTAGGCCATAGGCTCCTGATAGGCCATCTGGCATATTTTCATCCCTAGTCATAATATACCTATAGGGTGTTATAACAGGCTACGGAATGTCATAATAGATCATGGAATGTCATAATTTTTTAATAACAAAATTATCCTTCTCACTTATGACTTTTTATTATAGGAAGTCATAATATACCTTCCAAATGTCATAATAGATCACAAGATATCATAACAGACTATGAAATATCATAATTTTTTTTATAATAAAAAAATATTTTTATCATTCAAAATTTTAAATTAGAAAGTGGACCATAGATATTTAATGGATGTTAAAAAATAATAACTATATGGTCTAATAGAATAATGTGGTGCGCCAATTTTATTACACGTGGTGCACCAAGTATTTTTCTTCCCTACAACGTTGAAGTATCGAAGCCCATATTCACTACGGTCTTTGTTCAAGGAATCACATGCGACCAATCCCGCACATTGTGTTTCTACAAATATTTTTTAGTTAGACACTTTAAATACCTAAGCAACGCAAGAGGAGAAAAAAATTAAATTTGATAAAGAAAAAGCATAGAAGGGAAACGATGGATTAAAAATGTGACAAGAAAACGTCTCCCTTGGTTAGTTGTCAAATATTGGTTGTACTTGTATTCTGCATTTCTGCGTCACTAGTGTAACTCTATTTGAACCCAAAAAAAATCATAAAATAAAAATAATTTTATTAAATCAAAGAAAGTGGCATGCTATTGTTTCAGTTCTTTATCATCCAATTACTTGAGAGCTTCATTAATTATGTGTCATTTCATCAAGTATTTGATGGATCAGTGTATGTCAAATTGTGCCATTGCATCGGCGGTCTTAGTTTATCGAATGTGAAGGGTAACCTGGATTGAATGATTGGATGAGTTCCATCTTGATTTTTTTTTTTTTTTGTTTTGGTGCAAATGGATGATCAGGCTAATCTAATCCAAAAGCAATCCAAAAAATTAAAAAATAAAATATCCCCTTAGGCCAAGGATAGTCATCACCCTAGTGCTATCTCCAATCCCCGATGTGCTCAACAACAAAAGAAGCCACCCAATCCACTACACTATTGTCCCCCTAAACACATGCTGGCAAGATATTGTAGTGCACCTACTAGTGGCCCTACAGATGTCACCAAGAAGAGGATGGATGTCACAGTGCATGGTGGTGCGGACACCAGAGCCATCAGAAGTCAGCAACATAATTTAGATTCAATTTGGATTGAAGAAGCCATATCAGAATAACTCTACTTCAGTTATTTTATTCTAGTCCTTTTGATTTAATCAATTAGTTCTTTTGATGCATTTAGTTTTGGATCCATAGGACCATACTTGGGTTTATTTTAGATTGACGCTTATTTAGAAAGAGACCATCATAAAGAAGCAAGCTTGGTCCACGTCATCTTTGGAGCCACCACCCTCCACACGTCCAAGAAGGAAATACACACACTAGCATGTACCATGCCTAAGGATCCTCATGCCAAGTTGTGCCAGGTATCAAGCGCCCACATGGAGTTCCTTTTCTTTTCTAGGATTCCTTAAGAGTTCTTGATTTCTTACTTATTTTGTTAAAAGGCTGATTTCTTTCCTATGGTTCTATAAAAGATAGATATGATATATTATTATATTTAGAAATCATACATAATGTTTTACTTTTTTGTTGGGAGGGTTGATTTTTTTTTTGTAAAGAAAATAGGATTCCTAAAAAAATAGGATCCCTAGGATCCTATATAAATCCATGTATCTTTCATGAATGAGACAACGAATGAATGAATCAATTTACAATTTTCACAAACACTTGTGTTGGTCGCTCCGAGAGAGAGAGGGTGTGAGACCCAAAATCGTCCCATGAGGGAAGGGTGTGAGGCCCACCTTTTTCTACCTCTTCAACATTTATTTTCTTGAGATTCAGTGTTCCTACGACTCCAATTCGTCTTCACCATCTACCTATATAAGCCTATTCCACCAAAAGAAGATATGTCTCCTCCAAGATTTTCATCTATCATGTAGAGAGAGAAAGAGTGATATATTATTCTACAGATCAAATGTTGACAAGGACCTTCGTTTCTTCTCAACTGATCTTTGATTTTTTTTTTTTTAAATCTGATGTTGGTAAAAACCCAGTTCTTTATCGATAGATCTGCTTGGTTAAAAGATTAAGAGCCCTAATCAGGGTAGTTTCTTAATTACCACGATCCGGATTCTTCTTATCTTTTTTTTGGATTTTCTTGCGGGCTTAATTTCTTGCTATCCTTCATTCCATTTATATTTTTTTTTTATAATTATTCATGAGCATGTTTAATTTCTGCTATCTATCTATTTACTTTATTATTACTAGTTATTTACTGATCTCTAAAATGACAATCATCAGTATCATTTAGATTGATCATGCTTTGATCCCATATCAATCAGTCACGCCTCCTGAGCAGAGTATAGGCAACTATACTGTCTATCCTGAAAATAATGTGCCACGGTCGGACGTGATTTATTGTTGACGAACAGAAGAAAGCTTTGTATTTTCTTTTCTTTCTTTTTAGGCTGTCCTGTATCAATTTAGTATCAGAGCCAAATTGGTTAGGGCTTTAATTTAAATTTTATAATTTAAAATTTCTGCAAGTTAAATTTTTATAATTTAAATTTTATAATTTACTTTTCAGTAGTTTTTTTTCTTTTTTACTACATCTTATTCCTGCATCCTGGGCTTGCATGACCACTAGATCAGATATCTAGTACCAACGTCCTACTTTCTCATCCAGTACCAACATGGATTCCAATACAACAGCCATAATTAATGCCCTGACTAAGAAATTTTATGATATGAAAGATTTTATGAAAATCATGAGTAAAAGAATAATAGTACTAGAAGAAGCTAGACAAAGATAATATGAACCTGAGTCTCTCCAACTACCTATAGGACAGAGAAGATGGAACCTCCACCTAAATCGACCTATAGCAGCACGCCCCCATCATAACCAGTTCGATCAGGATGAGCATATCCTTAGGAATGTAAAGATCGAAGCCCCAAGTTTTGATGGTTGTCTAGATCCGAGAGAGTACCTAGATTGGGAATCGGGCATGGACCATTATTTTGGATGGTATGAAATATCTGTAGCAAGAAGAGCTAGATTTGCTAGGATGAAACTGGTTAGGCAAGCCCGACTTTATTGAAAAAGTGTTAAATGTCTTCTCAACTAGAGATGATAAGATCCGATAGAAACCTAAGATGAAATGAAGGAGAAACTTAGAGAAAAATACCTCCCCACCTCTTACCAACAAAGACTTTTAGATCAGTGGCAGAGACTTACTCAAGAAAATAGATCAGTCACAGAGTATATCATGAGATTTGATGAGTACCTCATAAGATGTGGAGTAACTGAAGATAGGGTTGTTATCTTGTCTAGATTTAGAGTTGGATTACGAGAAGATATTCAGCGTGAGCTTTTTTTGCGAGAGGTAACCACGTTAGAACAAACTTATCAACTTGCCCTAGACTTTGAGAGATTTTCTAGGTATTCGATCATCCATCATCTTGAACCTTGCCGAGTAACCTCTTCTGAATCGAGACCCAATACTACCCAGACTCCTAGTAATGGACCTCCACATATAAATTCTATTATGAAAAAAGAAGATAAAGAAAAAAGAGTTGCAGGAGAATTATCTAAGGAAAGTAGTTCTCGATCCCACTGCTTCAAGTGCCATGGTTACGGTCATTTTGCTACACAATATCCCAACTGATCATTATTTATGGAAGAATTAGAAGAGAAAACTCTAAAAAATATTGAGGATGAAGTTTATGAAGCTGATCCAGACTTAGCCGAGCAGTTTGAGAGTACTAAGGAAATCTTAAGTTTTTGTTGCACCGGAGTCAGACCTTAGGCTTGAAGCCGTTAAGTATGTTCTAGCACAGATTAAGAAGAGTAAAGACTAGCGTAGGACTTCTATTTTCCATACCTTCATAAAATTTAGTGATAAAATTTATAAAGTGATCATTGATAGTGGTAGCTATATCAACGCCATCTCCACCGATACGGTTAAGCGATTAGGATTAGCTCCTGTAGATCATCCCAGTCCATACCATGTGTCTTGGATAAATTTCTCCTTTATTTTCATCAAGCTTAGATGCCGTGTTTTCATCCAGCTTCATTCTTATCAGGATCATGTTTGATGCGATATCTTACCCATAGAAGTCGAAAGTATCATATTAGGTCAGCCTTGGCTGTTTGACAATGATGTTATGATTTATGGCCGAACCAACTTCTGTAGTTTCACTCATAAGGATAAGAAGATCACGGTCAATCCTTCCCATCTAAGGCTACCAATAGAAAGATAGATGGTGGACCAAAAGAAAATATCAAAAAGAAAAGCCTCCATCTGATAGGTGCTAAGAAATTAGAGATGATCGTGAGTAAAGAATCACCAGTTTGGATGATTGCTACGAGAAAAGTTCGTGAGGACTCTAAGATAGATCATCCCAAGGAAGTAGTTCATGGATATCAACCTAGAAAATCAATAGACCTTATCCTACTGCCCATGCATGCTAGAATTTTCAAATTTGCAGAGTTATTTGCACAGCATGTCAAAAGTTTATATAAAGAGATTAATAAAAAAATTAGTATTAGTAATAAAGTTTATAAACAGAATGTAGATTCTCATCGACGTACCCAAGAGTTTGCGGAAGGAGACTATGTCATGGTTCGAATGAGGTCTGAACAATTTCCATCAGGAACCGTCAAGAAGTTACATGCTCGAGGAGCAGGTCCATTTAAGATTTTAAAGAAGATCAGACCAAATGCGTATGTTATGGACTTACCTTCTGATTTTGGGATTAGCTCTACTTTTAACATTGCAGATCTCGTCGCCTATAAAGAGCCAACTTAGATACCTAGTGAGCCATTTGAGCCTGAACCAACCTTTGAGAGAGAGCCTATTCCTAAATGTCCACCGACCAAAATGTCAAAGCATGATCAGATTGAGAGAATTTTGGATGAGCAGATCATCTCCATCCGTAGTCGAGGCTATCAGCGGTACTTAGTTAGATGGCGAGGTCGACCGGAGTCCAAGGATACCTGAATCACTCGAGAAGAGCTGCAGCATATTGATTCTGATTTGCTTGAGGTCATCAGAGCAAAATCGACCTCCACTCGATAGGATCGAGGTCTCCCCACTCTAAGAGAATTGGTGCGGACATCAGAGCCATCAAAAGCCGACAACATAATTTAGATTTAATTTGGATTGAAGAAGCCATATCAGAATAACTCTATTTCAGTTATTTTGTTCTAATCTTTTTGATTTAATCAATTAGTTCTTTTGATGCATTTAGTTTTGGGTCCATAGGACCATACTTGGGTTTATTTTGGATTAAGCCTTATTTGGAAAGAGACTATCATAAAGAAGAAAGCTTGGTCCACATCATCTTTGGAGCCACCACCCTCCACACGCCCAGAGAGGAAATATACATGCTAGCATGTGCCATGCCTAAGGATCCTCATGCCAAGTTGTGTCAGGCATCAAGCACCCACATAGAGTTTTTTTCTTTTCTAGGATTTCTTAAAAGTTCTTGATTTCTTACTTATTTTGTTAAAAGGTTGATTTCTTCCGTATGGTTCCATAAAAGATAGATATGATATATTATTGTATTTGGAAACCATACATAATGTTTTACTTTTTTGTTGAGAGGATTGATTTTTTTCTTATAAAGAGAATAGGATTCCTAAAGAAATAGGATCCCTAGGATCCTATATAAACTCATGTATCTTTCATGAATGAGACAACGAATGAATGAATGAATCAATTTATAATTCCCACAAATACTTGTGTTGGTCGCTCCGAGAGGGAGAGGGTGTGAGACCCAAAATCATCCCACAAAGGAAGGGTGTGAGGCCCACCTTTTTCTATTTCTTTAATATTTATTTTCTTGAGATTCAGTGTTCCTACGATCCTGATTCATCTTCACTATCTACCTAAATAAGCCTATTCCATCAAAAGAAGATCTGTCTCCTCCAAAATTTTCATCTATCATGCAGAAAGAGAAAGAGTGATCTATTATTCTACAGATCAAACATTGACAAGGACCTTCGTTCCTTCTCAACTAATCTTTGATTTTTATTTTTTATTTTTAGATCCGATATTGGTAAAGATCTAGTTCTTTATCGATAGATCTGCTTGGTTAAAAGATTAAGAGTCCTAATCAGGGTAGTTTCTTAACTACCACGATCCAAATTCTTCTTATCTTTTTTTTGAATTTTCTTACAGGCTTAATTTCTTGCTATCCTTCATTCCATTTATATTTTTTTTATAATTATTTATGAGCATGTTTAATTTTTGCTATCTATATATTTACTTTATTATTGCTAGTTATTTACCAATCTCTAAAATGGCATTCATCAACATTATTTAGATTGATCGTGCTTTGGTCCCATGTCAAGCAGTCATGCCTCCTGAGCAGAGTATAGGCAACTATACTATCTGTCCTGAAAATAATGTGCCACAATCGGACGTAATTTATTGTTGACGAATGAAAGGAAGCTTTGTATTTTTTTTTCTTTTTTTTTTAGCTGTCCCGCATCACATGGTCCCTCCCTGGATCCAGCTAATAACCATTAGAGAATCCCCCTCAATGATGATCCTTCACGCCCGCAACTCTCAGATCGTACCGATGATATCGACCCATGCTGCATGAAGCTCCACACCCATCACGGACACCTTAAAGAATAGTGAGCCCCCCGCAACCATCAAACTCGAGTCCGAGTTTCGAATGACAAACCCAAAACCATCTCTACCATCCCTGATGCTGTCATTAAAGTTGACCTTAACAAATCCAGAGTGTAGGGTGTCCTAAGAAATGAACAAGGTCCTCCGCAATGCTGCAGGCGCAGCCAAAAAATTCCAGGAACTTGGGTCATCTAAGGTCGGATCAGCAAAGTCGAAGTGGCTATACTCCGAAGCTAGGCGGCTCGCTCTTTTCATAACTCGTATGGCTGGCACAACCTCGGCATTAAACAAAAGTCTGTTCTTGAAAAGCCAAATTCGGTAGGCAATATAAACCATCCGACAGGCTCTAGATGGTCCCTCTCCAGCGCTCTGACGAATAGCCTCTAGAAAGAGCTAAAGCCAGGGGCCAATGCTTGCACCCCACGGCCGACAACCTACCATCCTCCAGATTAAATCAGCTCTGGGATAATAGAAAAGGGCATGCTCCATGGACTCCTCCTCCAGGCCGCAGATGGAGCAATCGGATGGGATATCCATCCCTCTTTCTTTGAGAAGAGTGTGCATTGGAAGCCTATCCCATGCGATTTTTCAGAGAAAGAGTTTAATCCTAGGATGTGCCTGAATCCTCCAAATCCATGCCGCATCGATCCTTCTTTGTGGCCTGGGTCTGTATATATCGATAAGATCCATAGTTGGCATCGTAGGTCGGCACCACTACCCTCACATCATGACTTCGATAGACAAGGATCAGGATGGCGAGGATCCTCTCACGAGCTGCTCCCCAAAGAGATGGATGACTAGCTGGCTCCTCCAGCACCTACCCTCATCATCAATCAAGTCATAGACTCGCAAAGGTCATCCATCTCAAAGCTGACAAAGGTCAGCCATTGAGAGTTCGGTAAATTGGAAAGCCAAATCTCTTGACTGATGTCGACTGAGGCACCATCACCAATTAACCACTTGATTTGAGCCACAACCATAAGGGCGTGGGCCCAAATCTCTCTCCACACGAAGGAATAGATGCACTGACCCTGGAGAGCATGGGGCCCCTGGCTCCAGTCGCTGCATCGGGCCCTCATCACATGGCTCCACAAATACTTAGGTTGCATAAGGAATCTAGCTACATGCCTGAAAAGCATAGCCTCCCTCCAAACCAAAAGGGACTGGATCTTCAGGCCTCCATCATGCACCAATTGGCACACCACATCTCAGGATAGTAGATGGACACCCCTACCTCCCTGATGCCGATCCCATAGGAAGTTCTGCAATAGCTTATCAAAACTTCTGAGGGTAGAGCAAGGAATCATGTTGTTCACTAAGAGGTAGACTGAGATAGAGCTCAGCACTGATCTAATCAGAGTAGTCCTCTCCATCATAGAAAGGGTATTGTCCTGCCAGCCATCAAGACGCTTCCAAATCTTCTACTCCAAAGGCCTGCACTCGGCCCTCTTAAGTCTCTGCCCTATGATGGAAACCCCTAGGTAGATGAGAGGCCCCACCTACTCCAGGATTCCCAGTCGCTCTTAGGTCGCCTACTTCACCCGAGACTGAGTTCTCAGATTGAAGGTGATGGTGGACTTTTGGAGGTTCACAAGTTATCCAGACGTCCTACAATAGGCCTACACAATGGTCGCAAAGCACCTCGCATTATGAGACGAGGCCTGACCAATGAGCAAGTGGTCATCTACAAAGAGAAGGTGTGACAGTGGCAGTCTCCTAGGGACGGACCAGTAAGGCTCAAGCTCAGCCCTTCAGACTATCCCTTGGAGAGAGAGAGAGAGAGAGAGAGAGAGAGAGAGGATATCAACACACAAAATGAATAAGTACGGAGAGAGAGGGCATCCTTAACAAAGGCTGTCGGTCGACTGGAAGGAGTCCATCGGAGCATCATTGATCAGGATGGCGAAGCTCGGGATTCTCACACAGTCCATAATCCAAGAGATCATCTATCATAAAAGCTTAGGTCGAGGAGAGTCCGACACAGGAACGACCAGTTCATCTGATCATAGGCATGCTCCATGTCCATCTTGATTGCCATCAAGTGAAGAAAATAGATCTAGGATTTTATGATCGGATTTTAAATTTTTTTCAAAAACACGCAGTGGAAGAGATGAACTAATCATATTAATTCATAAGTAATACATGAAAGAGACCTAGATCTAGGATCTTATCACATGATTTAAGTATGTTATTAAATCTAAAAATAAAAGACAAGAAAAATTGATGTTGATCACATCAACATCAAAACTATGCTAGATTAAATCTAGATAGAAGAAGAAGATTGTATTATCATTATCTTTGTAAGTTAGATTTTTTAACTTACTGATCCAAAGCTGAGGTCGTCGCTTGAAGCCATACACATGTCCAGTCTCTATAGGATGTCCATGCAAGGTCCTGATGTTAGATCCAAAGTCCAACGATAGAAAATCAGCACAGCAAGCTAGTACTATGCTGATCCTTCTTCAATGGTTGATCTAGAACCTTCTTCTTGAATCCTTAGATCCTCTAATATTCAAAAAAAGAGGAAGAGAATTTGTGAAGGGAATCACCTCTCAAAATTCTCATGGAAGGAGGAAGAGATTTAAGAAAAACCCTAGAAGAAGAACCCTTTTTTCTTCCCTGTTTCCCTCACCAAGATACTTTGATCTTAGTCTCCACAAAACTCCATGTCCAAAAGGATTTTTGCCCAACCTATCCTACACCCTAATGCCTCTCTCTTAGGTCAATAATCTCTGAAAAAATTAGGCTCTAAAACTCTTTTTATAGAGAGATAGGATAGAGTCCTTGTCTAGGTCAAATATCTAGCAAGGCTTGTCCAAAAGAAGCAAGATTTGGGGCCTCCAACTCTTAGGCACCCTCTCCTTTTTCTCAAGTGTGGACCACCAACATTTGGCATACAAAACCTCCATAATAACCCACAAAAAAATTAGAAAATAATCTGAAAGGTGGGAGCCATAAGGAGAGGAGTTTTAGTTTTTTAAAATTCTATCCGATAGAATTTCAAATCAAAACTAATTTACTACTTTGACTTGGTCCACAATAAATAACCATGTAAGAAAGAAAGAGAATAGCAAGGGGTGTGGGTAGGGAGACCTAGGGCATGAATGATTTCATGCAAAACTTCAAAAAAGTTGATGTGAGTACGTGGGGAGGTGTGTGGTGCAAATATGGAAAGTCCTAGTCACACTAGGACTTTCAATTTTGACTTGATCAAACATCTAATGCGAACCCAATTAAATCAAAATTAGTGCAATCCAATTAGAGAAGATTTTAGTCCAACTAAAAATCTAATTAAATTAGATTAAATTAAATTTAAATCTAATTTAATTTCTAATTAAATTAAAAATTGAGTGCATACAAGTCCTAATTAAATAGGGATTTATTCTTCCTTATAATTGATTTATCCAATAAATCAATTGAACTTGATCTAATCAAGTCCAAACCAAATCTAATTAAATCATATTCAATTAGATTTAATCTCAGCCCTCTGACTCAATCAATTTAAGTCAATTAATAATCTAATTGCTAATCGATCCTCCTGCAACACATGCACTAGGTCAAACATCAATCGTATTGATTGTTTGACCTTAGAATGATTCTAAATCATTGATCAATCATCCAATCAGATCAAAACCTCTTATATGTATGACCTCCTAGATTCGAATCTAAGTTGGTAGCATAGTAATAAATTTTTGTACCAATCAAAGTGATCATCTAGTGATGATACCCGATGGTCGGATAGGTCGAATGTATAAAGCAACACTCTTAGAACCCATGTGAATATAGTTTCCATATAATTCATCTCCTTGAGCTTAATGCTCATAGGACGACTTAGAGTTTAACTATTGTTAGGGATAAATTTTGCTCCCATCGAAGTCTAATCTAATGCTTAGCCTAATGCGACTAGTAATCATAGAAAACTTCGATTAGAAATTCTTCCTCCAACAGTCGAATCTCGATCGAATTCCTCCAGCGATTGAACTCCTTCCGGACTCCCTCCAATGGTTGAACCTCTTTCAGAAGTCTCCATCAGTCAAATTTCTATAAGAGTCGAACTCCTTCAGGACCTCTCCTTCAGACGAATTTCTTCAGGAGCTGAACTCCTTTCGGACTTCTCCTTCATTCGGATTCATCCAAGAGCCGAACTCCTTTCAGACCTCTCCTTTAGATGGATTCCTCTAGGAGCCAAACTTCTTTCAAATTTTTTCTTCAGTCAGATTTCTATAAGAGCCAAACTTCTTTCGAACTTTTTCTTCAGTCGAATTCTTTCAGTAGTCGAACTCCTTCTGAACTTCTCCTTCAGTCGAATTTCTATGAAGCCGAACTCCTTTCGGATGTCTCCTTCAGTTGAATTTCTATAGAAGCCAAACTTCTTTCGAACTTTTCTTCAGTCGGATTCCTCCAGGAGCCAAACTTCTTTCAGATTTCTTCTTTAGATGGATTTCTACAGACGATCCCACTACTGGATGGTTAAAATTATCATTTATCAGGATGCTTACGACTGTCATTTATCAGTCTACTACAGACGACCCCACTATCAAATAGTTATGATTATTATTTATCAAGATGGTTACGACTGTCATTTATCAGTCTGCTATAGACGATCCCACTATCGAATGGTTACAACAGGCTCGATCTATAAAAAGGGACCCTCTAGATACGTTTTCTCTAAGCTCTCTTCTTCTCTCCAAAACTCTACTGAATTCTTGCTTAAGCACTCTATTTCTGTTGGCCAAAAGAGCTAACTTAATCATCGGAGGATCCTACCAGAGCCACCATCACTACTTCGGATGGAATTTTATTTTGTAGGTTACCGACGGTGACCTCTTCTTCTCCAACTCTAGCTCGATCCAACGTCAATCAGATTCTGCACCAACAGGATTGACGCTAGAAGGAGGATCCTCTATTCCTGAGGTATTTTTATTCTTAAAGGAGTGCTCAGTCGATCCTGTGGATCTTCTTCTTCAAGGTCCATCTCCATACTCTCCCTCGATCCCAAGAAATGCCTCCAAAGAAAGCGACTATCCAGAGATCTACCGCTTCTGCTGTCAGATCCAAGCCAGACCCGTCCATTCCGACTCCAGCATGAGCGCTTCAACCTCCTCCTCCATCGATGGCCATGATAGATTTGGAGCAGTTTAACCTACTGATGCAATGAATTTTGAAAGCAATTAGAATGATTTAGATGATCGATCATTCTAGCTATTCGAATCAGAAGAGTTCTGATCTATCGAAAGAAATTTCGATGATATCAATGATAGAGATCATGACATATCCCATTACTATACAGAACTGAACCTAACTGGGTCACACAAACAAGGGTTTGAATCTGGTGATCATCAATTGAGCTGATCTAGTTCAATTGATCTGAATGAGATTCAATTAGGTTCAAGAAAATCATGCTAGTACTCGATTGAACCTAACATTTTTCTTTTACTATCATAAATAAGTTGTCCTGTCTGAGCCAAAGAAGTTTGTGCTCAATCAGAGGCCTTCATATGGTCTGACTGGAGGTTGTCCAAGTCAGAAAAGGTTGTCTTATTTTGTAAGACATTACCTGCCATTTTTGGTCACCTGCCATTTCTTGTTCTTTGACTTTGGTCAAAAGTCTACCTTTGACTGGTCAAACGTTGACCATTGACACTTTGACTTTTGACCACATGTCATGCACCTATTGGAGAGCTGGTGGGGGCCTGTCCCCCTGCCAGAACCTGGCAAGGAGGAGGGCGCACGCCACCCTAGGCGTGTGCCCAAGTTGGAGGCGCCTAGGAGTCCTTGTTGGACAAGGACTCCACCTCCGTTTTGGATTCCAATTAGAGTTCTTCTAAGAATCCAGTTTGACTGGTCTTAGGCGCCCTCTAAGGAGGAATCCAGGGGACTCTATTTCCACCAATCAGATTTAGATCTGATTTCACAAAGGGTTGTGATTGGTTGGGAAGAAGAGGAGTTGGATCACAGTTAGTCTATAAATAAGACCCTGCGCCCAACTCAAATTACATTGAGAGTAATCAGAATTCCCCATGCCCCAAGGCTGCCTCTCCTCTCCTCCTCCATGCCAAAGCTTCTTCTCCCTCTCCTCTCCACGTCCAAAATAGTTTTGGAGCTTGGTTGGTGCGATCCAGATCAAAGAAAGGCGATCAAAAGCAAGAAGGCTGCACTGCTGCAAAGGACGACTGCTGATCTTCAAAAGGAGTTTTGAAGATCCTCCAGATCAGATCCAGATCTGATTTTTGGAGACGTGATAGAGAAAAAGAGGATCTTCAGATCCAATCCGAGTGGATACCGATAAAGGCCAGGCGCTTGCGTGGCTAGATCCAGAACCTTCTGCTGCAAATAGGATCATCAATCGGATAATAGGATTACCCAAATCAGGTAAATTAAATTTGATTTAATTTATCCTTATTTTATTTTATTTATTAAAATAATAAGAATCAGATCTGAAATATCCTCAGATATGATACAGATCAAAGAGAAAAAATTTTGAAATATATCTCTTGATCTGATCAGATCTGAACGAACCTGGGCCAAAAAATCAGGATTTTCCTTCAGAGAATTTCAGAGCTTCATTAATATGCCGCTTTGTAAATCTTATCGCAGTAATGAGGCATGGGCGGCTCAAAGTATCACGCCATAATGAACTAAAATTGCAATCTTCGAGGTTATTTTTGGGCCCATTATTATTCACATGTGGCAATCATTGGTAGGCTCCGAGCTGCCCCTCATGGATCTACCTACATGGCACGATCAAAGGGTTGGTGCAGTGTGGAGTCATGCAATTCGGCACCATTGATGTTCACTATGTGGCAAGATCCGATATTGTGATGCTTTGATCTAAGCCATCAGTGGATGGTATAAATAGGCCCTTTCCTCCATTTTTTTCTTCTATTTTCTCAGTTGAATCTTTGCTGCTCTATTGTCGCTGCTTAGCTAGGAGGGTGTCCGCCATCATCTGCACCACCATCTCCTTTAGCTTTGATGTTCTTTTCGACTTTTGAAGCCCTCCTCTTGGTTGGTCATCCTTTTTTTTCTCTTTTTATTTTTCTTGCTTTCTTCACTTGATTCTTTTTTCAACTTTCCTTTTCATTTTCTTCAGTCCATTTTCTTTGATTTTGCTCCTTGTCTTCCATGGCTTCAAATGGTAGCGAGGCTAGGGGTGAAACTCGTTGGAGTGGCCAAAATCCTTGATCACCTCCTCCCCAGATTGGGTTCGAGGGAAATCCTCTAACCACTGCTGAACTGGGCTCTTCATTTAGGCACCAATATTATGACCCCCGGGGTTTGGGTAGTCTCATGCATGGGTTTGGAGATTTTTGGAGTCTAGGCAATGAGGACTCCAGCATGACGGAGTTTGACCTAAGAAAGTTATGAACTTAATACTCCATTCCTTCCTCTCTCTGATTTGAGGTTTGTAGTCGGGATGACCGGGTCACTAGGGCTTCGCAGGGGTGCATCGACATTTACGAGGAGTCCCTCCGAGCCGGCCTCCGCTCTCCACTTCTCCCCATCAACAATATCTTGGACTTCTATAGGATCTTCCTACTCATATTACTCTAAACTCGATTCGAGTGATCATAGTCTTCATCATCATTTACGACTTTCTCGAGATTATATCGAGGTGCTCACTTTTTGGAGTATTGTTCATCTTGAAAAGACATTCCCATGAAAAGAGATAGTGGTACTTTTCTCTTTGGGAGGGTCGTAAGTTTATCAAGAGGCTATGCTCATCGGTCTACTACTGAAAAAGTCTTTTTTTTTTAATTTTCTCGAATTCACCTTGGGTTTTAATTGGATCTGGGGTGATCCTTAGCTTTTGCTGAATAAGAATAAAGAACCCCTTCTCGAGGATGATAAGGATTATCATTACGTGCTTGATGTCGAGGTGTGGAGTTGCCGGAGCTGGTGATGAAGTAGACATTGTACGACATTAGCATAAGTCTACGTTGCCTAGGGTATAGCCGATTTCCACTAACCTAGTATTTTATTTTGTGTTCTGTTGCTATACTAACACTTTTTACTCACTTTTGTAGTGATGAAGCCAATATTGGAGTCTATTAAATCGGCCTTGAGAAAAAGATTGAGCTCTTTAGAGGGGGAGTCTTCATCGAAGAAGCAAAAGAAATTGAGGCTGATGACTTTCCCCTCGATTTCTGCACCATCATGGGAACCAAAATTGGCTGACACTTGTAATACACTTCTAGGGGCAAAATTGTAATTTTGACTAAAAGCAATAAATGGGTTATTTTCTATTATATATGTGTATTTAGTGTCTGTGATACATCCTTTGAGTTAATGGCAATGATAATTCATATTTTCAAGAGTTGAAAATTTAAGACATGAATAATCATTATTAACTCATAAATTGCTTCCGACCATAAGATCATCACGAGGATAGTGATTGAT
>QRFJ01000418.1:90242-275242 GCA_006176705.1 Cocos nucifera
CCAAAAGGATGGTATACAATCGCTTCTCTTCAGTAGATGAGTCTTAAGTCTACGATGTGGAGACACCAGAGTAAGAGTACAGATACTCGTTAGAGAACGAGGGCATTGAGCGTGACCACCTCGAGTAGTCATTAGGGAGTCTACCTTCTCGTCGATGACTGACTCGATGCTGCAGTAGTGTGTTTGGTTCTTTGATCTGAGATGCATCGATAATTCATCTTGAGCGTGTTATAGTTTGACTACACCATTACTCGGTCTCCTAGTCATATGGAATTCTAAGGTGTATGTTGGCTATGACATGTTCATTGTAGGAACTGGATGACATCAAGATGGAATCTATCTGCCTCGGTGGTAGAGGAGCAGCCCTATGATGATCATGAGAATCAAGTTCAAAAATCCATGGCCATGGCAGAGTGAAATAATAGAAAGAGTTTCTATTTAGATTTTCACATTGGACTTGAATCGAATGATTACATCATATGACAGAGACTAGGGTTTGATGAGTTTACCTTAACCTTAATCTGATCGAGGCTCAAGATAGAAGGACTGAATTACATAGGTAGCTGTACCAAGAGGTTCACATTCAGCTCTGATGGGTTGCCACCATATACTGCTAGGTGTCACTGATGAATTTTGGGAGCAATTAGAATGATTTAGATGATCGATCATTCTAGCTGTTCGAATCAAAAGAGTTCTGATCCATCGAAAGGAGTTTCGATGATGTCAATGATAGAGATCATGACATATCCCATTACCATACAGAACTGAACCTAACTGGGTCACACAAATAAGAGTTTGAATTTGGTGATCATCAATTGAACTGATCTAGTTCAACTGATCTGAATGAGATTCAATTAGGTTCAAGGAAATCGTGCTAGCACTCGATTGAACCTAACGTTCTTCTTTTGCTATCATAAATAAGTTATCCTGTCTGAGCCAAAGAAGTTTGTGCTCAATCAAAGGCCTTCATATGTCTAACTGGAGGTTGTCCAAGTCAGAAAAGATTGTCTATTTGTAAGACATTACTGCCATTTTTGGTCACCTGTCATTTCTGTTCTTTGACTTTGATCAAAAGTCTTACCTGACTGGTCAAACATTGACCATTGACCCTTTGACTTTTGACCACATGTCATGCACCTACTGATTTAGATCTGATTTCACAAAGGATTGTGATTGGTTGGAAATAAGAGAAGCTGGATCACAGTCAGGTCTATAAATAAGACCCTGTGCCCAACTCAAACACAAGGAATTGAATTGAGATCAAAGTTCCCACGCCCCATGGCCGCCTCTCCCCTCTTCCTCCATGCCAAACCATCTTCTCCCCTTGCTCTCCATGTCCAAAAGGAGTTTTGGACCTTGGTTGGTGCGATCAAGATCAAAGAAAGGCGATCAAAGCAAGAAGGCTGCACTGCTGCAAAGGACGACTGCAGATCTTCAAAAGGAGTTTTGAAGATCCTCCAGTTCAGATCCAGATCTAATTTTTGGAAGTATGATAGAGAAGAAGAGGATCTCTAGATTTAGCCCGAGTGGATACCGGTAGAGGTCAGGCGCTTGCGTGGCTAGATCCAGAACCTTCCGCTGCAAACAGGATCATCAACAGGATAATATGATTACCCAAATCAGGTAAATTAAATTTGATTTAATTTATCTTTATTTTATTTTTATTATTAAAATAATTAAATTAGATCTAAAATATCCCAGATCTGATTGGGATCGAGAGAAAAATTTTAAAATATATCTCTCGATCTGATCAGATTTGAACGAACCTGGTCTGGGAAATTAGGATTTTCCTTCAACTGGTATCAGAGCCATGGTTCTAAAATTATTTAGATCAAATTTTAAATTTATTTTAATCAAAAATAAGTGATTTTAGATGTCACATGAGATATGATCAGATCTGAAATCAAAAAAAATTAAAATTAAATAATTTGGATCTAAGATTAGAAGATATGCATGACTAGTTCTAGAATAGAATAGTTCTATAGAATAGTCTTGCATATTTTTGATTTAATCTGATTAAATCATATTTTAGATCTTTTTATTTACTATTTTTTGATATTATAAGTATTATAATAATATCTAAAAAATAGCAAATAAAAATTATTTAATTTTTGAATATCATATGAGATATGATTGATGCATGTCTAGACTAGTTGTAGAAAAGTTCTACATAATTATCTAGATTAGAATTTATTTTGATTAGATCAATTTAAATCTATTTTTTTAGATTATTATGAGATAATTTAGATCTAAAAATATGCATGATTTGATACATGAGATGTATGCAAAATATGCCATGATTAGATCTACTTTATATATGAGATATATGATATAGATCTGATATTGTTTTGTAGTATTGAATGTTCCTGATTAAGGCGTTCCTCTTGGCCGTCCGATCATAAGAACGAAGAAGAGTTTAAAGGTCCTCTCTTTCCATTCGATGGGGTGTTCTTATGATGTGTAGGGATGCTACATGTTCGTCCTTAATCAGAAATCCAAAACTTACTTTCTGCAAAATCCTAGATCCTGAAATCCTAGGATTTATTATGCATATTTTATTTATGAACCCTACTTAATTAAGAATTAAGTTTATGAAATATTAATTAGGTCTAAAATTAAGAATTTCAGATCTAAGACATATTCATAATACTGGGTTCGGGCTTGGATAGCTCAATTAGGTCTAAGCGGTTGATCAAACTGAATCAAGAGTTGGTTAGATGGGATCAACAATGCTTAAAATTGATCAGCCTAATAGGATTAAGTCTGGATCAAGATCGAGTCACGATCAAGCAAGACCTAATTAGGCTCAGAGGTTAGAGTCTGGATTGTAGGCTAACCCAATTGATTCTGGCTCAATAATTTGGTGTCTAAGATAAGTTTGGCATAGACGATCGATTGATTTTTAATTGGAAGCTACTCGACCTGAATGTATTCTTGTACGAGTTAATGGCATATTCCTTCCATCGGTCTCACTTACCTAGCCATATCTGTTGACACAGTTCTGATCTGAGGTGGTCAATAATCCGAGCTAACCCATGCCACTAGGTTAGTTAAATTGTTATGACTAAGCCAAGTCTAGTTTAATGAGGACCTAAATCAATTCTCCCTAAGAAAAGTTAAGTCTGAGGTCTTCCACCATTGTAGATATGCGGGCCCTTCCCGGGGTTGATTGTTCTCGGCTGGATACAGTGGCTCAGTTGCACCGAAAAGATGCAACCATGTCTATCAGGCATTGGATGCTATGGGCTAGAGGATGAGTTGAGCTCAATATTCTGGATACGGTGAGAGACTCAATTAGGAACCCAGTCTATGCAAATGGTGGGTCTGACTTAACTAAGGAATGGATCAATATTTCGGATACGGTGAGATTCATGAATTAGAGACCAAATTCAGGTGCACATGATTAAGAGAATCATTGAACAAAGTTGTTCACTCATTGGCTAACCCATCACAATAACTGTTAGGTGAGATTGATGAGTCAGTTGGTGAGACCGCACCACCCACTAGAAATTATTAATCATGGAGATTTTTTGCATTCTTACAGAGGAGTGTAGGGATCCAGAAAAATATTGGAAGCTATTTTTTAAAAATAAAATTCCTAAACAAAATTGGTCAATCAAAATTATAGTATCTAACTAAAATCTTTGACCCTTCTATAGGAAAATGTCTGCGTCCAATCCATTGGCACGTATCCTGGACACACATAGACAACTGGACCCAATTATAAAGATTGGGCTCAGGAACTACAAAATTATTTTGGATTTAGAAGTGTTAACCCATGTTTTGGACCAGGACCCTCCACCTTACCAGCCCGTTCATCTGTTTGAACAGAGAGCGTCTCTGAAAAAATGGATTGATGAGATAATAGGCCAGATATTACATGTTGGACTCTATGTCTGATGAGCTCCAGTGCCAACATGAGGATATCGGACTGCTCGCCAAATTGTTGGCTCACCTGTTAGGAATGTTGGTGAACAGAGTCGCCGCCAGCCAAATATCAAGTCACAAAATGACGTTTGTTAAGGGCTAAGATGCGTGATGGACAGTTCAGTTCCAGAGATCACTGTCTTGACAATGATCAAGGACATGGGTAAGAGCTTGAGAAGCTCGGTGTAAAGTTATTTACTTGGACGCTGAACGATATTATTCATGCCAATCCTTGACTGATGCATATGGGCAAGTCTTCTCATGAATTACCGCACATGCATAACTTACAGAATTCTTGGCCGATTAATGAATATGTGGTTTACGCGCTGCTTTCTATCCGAAAGATTACTAAAGGGCTCAGTCTTGCTATGGAACGGGACTTTTCCAAAAGAAGTGAGTTAATAGATACAGAAAAAAAGTCTATGAAAAAGACAAAGACCGGTGGAAGGATCAAAGAAAAAGAAGCAGAACCGAAGAAAAAGATCGATGTCAAAGGAAAGTATCTTCCTTGCAACAGCGACGGCCATTTGGGAAGCGAGAACTTGCCCTACTTACTGCTCATCCTGAAGAACAAGAAGGAAGGTCCTTCTGAAGATATTGTGCTTCGTTATTGAGTCTAACCTTCGGTTTCTTCTACATCCAGTTGCGTGCTTGACTCTTTCTAGTGCTCAGTCTTGTTGCACTTCTATACAGATCTTGAGGGATACAGAAGGCTGAGGGATGGAGACATGATCTTACGCATCGATAAATGGAGCAAGAGTTTACTGCAGTAGCCCGGTGGGGGGGCTATCGGAACATATCCCCTCTACGATTATCATTCTGGTTAGACTTAAGTTTACAAGACTGTATTTCCTTGCCTAACAGCTTAGTAGGGAATTGATTTCTATTTCAATGCTTAGCACAAGAAGGTATGTGATCACCTTCTTTAAGGACCATTGTAATATTCTTTTAAAAAAAATAAAAATAAAATTGTAAATGTTTTCTTATTAATGGTCTTTAGCAGCTACCATATTTGATCTGTACCTGTTCTAACTGTCGAGCCCCAAAACGTGAATGCCAAACGACCTTAGGGGATAGTCCAAACGACAGATATCTATTGGCACCTGATATTAGGTCATATAGCAGAGAATTTAGAATCAACAAATTGGAGGGAAAAATGGGCTATTTGAGAATCCAATTGAGCTTCTGTCATATCCAACTTATGAATTCTATCTTCAAATAATATATATGGCAAAATGACTATAACTCATTTTGTTGCGACATGGAGAGGCCACAGATCTCCGGCTGATGCCTAGTATTACCAGATGTGTGCGGCCATTTTGAATGATGTATTGACAGAGGCATTTTCTACCTATTACCTTACTGATACTCTGCCTTATTGGGTATGTTGCTATCTTATTGAGACACTTAACACGTCTCGGAAGCCTATTCGAAATCCTTAGCTTTTGCTGAATAAGAATAAAGAACCCCTTCCCGAGGATGATGAGGATTATCATTACGTGCTTGATGTCGAGGTGTGGAGTTGCTAGAGCTGGTGATGAAGTAGGCATTGTACGACATTGGCATAAGTCTACGTTGCCTGGGGTATAGCCGATTTCCACTAACCTAGTATTTTATTTTGTGTTATGTTGCTATACTAACACTTTTTGCTCACTTTTGTAGTGATGAAGCCAATATTGGAGTCTATTAAATCGGCCTTGAGAAAAAGATTGAGCTCTTTAGAGGGGGAGTCTTCATCGAAGAAGCAAAAGAAATTGAGGCTGATGACTTTCCCCTCGATTTCTGCACCATCATGGGAACCAAAATTGGCTGACACTTGTAATACACTTCTAGGGGCAAAATTGTAATTTTGACTAAAAGCAATAAATGGGTTATTTTCTATCACATATGTGTATTTAGTGTCTGTGATACATCCTTTGAGTTAATGGTAATGATAATTCATATTTTCAAGAGTTGAAAATTTAAGACATGAATAATCATTATTAACTCATAAATTGCTTCCGACCATAGGATCATCACGAGGATGGTGATTGATCCAGAAGGTTGGTGTACAATCGCTTCTCTTTAGTAGATGAGTCTTGAGTCTACGGTGTGGAGACACCAGAGCGAGAGTACAGGTACTCGTTAGAGAACGAGGGCACTGAGCGTGACCACCTCGAGTAGTCATTAGGGAGTCTACCTTCTCGTCAATGACTGACTCGATGCTGCAGTAGTGTGTCTGGTTCTTTGACCTGAGATGCATCGGAAGTTCACCTTGAGGGTGTTATAGTTTGACTACACCATTACTCGGTCTCCTAGCCATATGGAACCCTGAGGTGTATGTTGGCTATGACATGTTCATTGTAGGAACTGGATTGCATCAAGATGGAATCTATCTACCTCGGTGGTAGAGGAGCAGCCCTATGATGATCATGAGAATCAAGTCCAAAAATCCATGGCCATGGCAGAGTGAAATAATAGAAAGAGTTTCTATTTAGATTTTCACATTGGACTCGAATCGAATGATTACATCATATGACAGAGACTAGGGTTTGACGAGTTTACCTTAACCCTAATCTGATCGGGCTCAAGATAGAAGAACTTGAATCACACAGGTAGCTGCACCAAGAGGTTCACATTCAGCTCTGATGGGTTGCCACCATATACTGCTAGGTGTCACTGGTGGATTTTGGGAGCAATTAGAATGATTTAGATGATCGATCATTCTAGCTGTTCGAATCAGAAGAGTTCTGATCCATCGAAAGGAGTTTCGATGATGTCGATGATAGAGATCATGACATATCCCATTACCATACAGAACTGAACCTAACTGGGTCACACAAACAAGGGTTTGAATCTGGTGATCATCAATTGAACTGATCTAGTTCAATTGATCTGAATGAGATTCAATTAGGTTCAAGGAAATCGTGCTAGCACTCGATTGAACCTAACGTTCTTCTTTTGCTATCATAAATAAGTTATCCTGTCTGAGCCAAAGGAGTTTGTGCTCAATCAGAGGCCTTCATATGGTCTAACTGGAGGTTGTCCAAGTCAGAAAAGGTTGTCTTATTTGTAAGACATTACCTGCCATTTTTGGTCACCTGCCATTTCTTGTTCTTTGACTTTGATCAAAAGTCTACCTTTGACTGGTCAAACATTGACCATTGACCCTTTGACTTTTGACCACATGTCATGCACCTAGCTGATTTAGATCTGATTTCACAAAGGATTGTGATTGGTTGGAAATAAGAGAAGCTGGATCACAGTCAGTCTATAAATAAGACCCTGTGCCCAACTCAAACACAAGGAATTGAATTGAGATCAAAGTTCCCCACGCCCCAAGGCTGCCTCTCCCCTCTTCCTCCATGCCAAACCATCTTCTCCCCTTGCTCTCCATGTCCAAAAGGAGTTTTGGACCTTGGTTGGTGCGATCAAGATCAAAGAAAGGCGATCAAAGCAAGAAGGCTGCACTGCTGCAAAGGACGACTGCAGATCTTCAAAAGGAGTTTTGAAGATCCTCCAGATCAGATCCAGATCTAATTTTTGGAGAGTATGATAGAGAAGAAGAGGATCTCTAGATTTAGCCCGAGTGGATACCGGTAGAGGCCAGGCGCTTGCGTGGCTAGATCCAGAACCTTCCGCTGCAAACAGGATCATCAACAGGGATAATAGGATTACCCAAATCAGGTAAATTAAATTTGATTTAATTTATCTTTATTTTATTTTTATTATTAAAATAATTAAATTAGATCTAAAATATCCCAGATCTGATTGGGATCAAGAGAAAAATTTTAAAATATATCTCTTGATCTGATCAGATCTGAACGAACCTGGTCCGGAAAAATCAGGATTTTCCTTCAACTGGTATCAGAGCCATGGTTCTAAAATTATTTAGATCTAATTTTAAATTTATTTTAATTAAAAATAAGTGATTTTAGATGTCACATGAGATGTGATCAGATCTGAAATCAAAAAAAATTAAAATTAAATGATTTGGATCTAAGATTAGAAGATATGCATGACTAGTTCTAGAATAGAATAGTTCTATAGAATAGTCTTGCATGTTTTTGATTTAATCTGATTAAATCATATTTTAGATCTTTTTATTTACTATTTTTTGATATTATAAGTATTATAATAACATCTAAAAAATAGCAAATAAAAATTATTTAATTTTTGAAATATCATATGAGATATGATTGATGCATGTCTAGACTAGTTGTAGAATAGTTCTACATAATTATCTAGATTAGAATTTATTTTGATTAGATCAATTTAAATCTAATTTTTTAGATTATTATGAGATAATTTAGATCTAAAAATATGCATGATTTGATACATGAGATGTATGCAAAATATGCCATGATTAGATCTAATTTGTATATGAGATATATGATATAGATCTAAATATTGTTTTGTAGTATTGAATGTTCCTGATTAAGGCGTTCCTCTTGGCCGTCCGATCATAAGAACGAAGAAGAAGGTTTAAAGGCCCTCTCTTTCCATTCGATGGGGTGTTCTTATGATGTGTAGGGGTGCTGCGTGTTCGTCCTTAATCAGAAATCCAAAACTTACTTTCTGCAAAATCCTAGATCCTGAAACCCTAGGATTTATTGTGCATATTTTATTTATGAACCCTACTTAATTAAGAATTAAGATTATGAAATATTAATTAGGTCTAAAATTGAGAAATTTCAGATCTAAGACATATTCATAATACTGGGTTCGGGCTTGGGTAGCTCAATTAGGTCTAAGCGGTTGATCAAACCGAATCAAGAGTTGGTTAGATGGGATCAACAATGCTTAAATTGACCAGCCTAATAGGATTAAGTCTGGGTCAAGATCGAGTCACGATCAAGCAAGACCTAATTAGGCTCAGAGGTTAGAGTCTGGATTGTAGGCTAACCCAATTGGTTCTGACTCAATAATTTGGTGTCTAAGGTAAGTTTGGCATAGACGATCGATTGATTTTTAATTGGAAGCTACTCGACCTGAATGCGTTCTTGTACGAGTTAATGGCATATTCCTTCCACCGGTCTCACTTACCTGGCCATATCTGTTGACACAGTTCTGATCTGAGGTGGTCAATAATCCGAGCTAACCCATGCCACTAGGTTAGTCATAATTGTTATGACTAAGCCAAGTCTAGTTTAATGAGACCTGAATCAATTCTCCCTAAGAAAAGATTAAGTCTGAGGTCTTCCACCATTGTAGATGTGCGGGCCCTTCCCGGGGTTGATTGTTCTCGGCTGGATACAGTGGCTCAGTTGCACCGGAAAAGATGCAACCATGTCTATTAGGCATTGGATGCTATGGGCTGGAGGATGAGTTGGGCTCAATATTCTGGATACGGTGAGAGACTCAATTAGGAACCCAGTCTATGCAAATGGTGGGTCTGACTTAACTAAGGAGTGGATCAATATTTCGGATACGGTGAGATTCATGAATTAGAGACCAAGTTTGGGTGCACCATGATTAGAGAATCATTGAACAAGAGTTGTTCACTCATTGGCTAACCCATCACCAATAACTGTTAGGTGAGGTGATGAGTCAGTTGGTGAGACCGCACCACCCACTAGAAATCATTAATCATGGAGATTTTTGCATCTCTACAGAGGGAGTGTAGGGATCCGAGAAAATAGTGGGAGCTAATTTGTTTAAAAATAAAATTCCTAAACAAATTGGTCAAGTCAAAATTATAGTATCTAACTAGAATCTTTGACTCTCTACAGGAAAATGTCTGCGTCCAACCCATTGGCACGTATCCTGGACACACATAGACTGACTGGACCCAATTATAAAGATTGGCTCAGGAACTACAAAATTATTTTGGGTTTTGAGAAGTTAACCCATGTTTTGGACCAGGACCCTCCCACCTTACCAGCCCGTCCATCTGTTGAACAGAGAGCGTCTCTGAAAAAATGGATTGACGAAGATAATAAGGCCAGATATTACATGTTGGGCTCGATGTCTGATGAGCTCCAGCGCCAACATGAGGATATCGGGACTGCTCGCCAAATGTTGGCTCACCTGCAGGAGATGTTTGGTGAACAGAGTCGCGCAGCCAAATATCAAGTCACGAAATGACTTTTTAAGGCTAAGATGCGTGATGGGCAGTCAGTCCAAGATCACTGTCTGACAATGATCAAGGACATGGAAGAGCTTGAGAAGCTCGGTGTGAAGTTAGACTTGGACCTGCAGAACGATATTATTCTGCAATCCTTGACTGATGCATATGGGCAATTCATCATGAATTACCACATGCATAAACTTCAAAATTCCTTGGCCGAGTTAATGAATATGCTGGTTACCGCTGAGCTTTCTATGAAAGGTTCTAAAGGCTCAGTTCTTGCTATGGAACGGACTTCTTCCAAAAGAAAGTCTTATGGAAAGAAAAAAAGTCTGTGAAAAAGCAAAAGGTGGAAGGATCAAAGAAGAAGAAGGCAGAACCGAAGAAAAGATCGATGTCAAAGGAAAGTATTTCCATTGCAACAGCGACGGCCATTGGAAGCGGAACTGCCCTACTTACCTGGCCACCCTGAAGAACAAGAAGGAAGGTCCTTCTGGAGGTATGCTCGTTATTGAGTCTAACCTTACGGTTTCTTCTGCATCCAGTTGGGTGCTTGACTCTGGTTCTAGTGCTCATCTGTGCACTTCTATGCAGGGTCTTGAGGATAGCAGGAGGCTGAGGGATGGAGACATGATCCTACGCATCGGTAATGGAGCAAGAGTTGCTGCAGTAGCCGTGGGAACATACCCTCTTCGATTACCATCTGGTTTAGACTTAGTTTTGAAAGACTGTTATTATGTGCCTGCAGCTAGCAGGAATTTGATTTCTATTTCATGCTTAGCACAAGAAGGTTATGTGATCACCTTCTTTAAGGACCATTGTAACATTCTTTATGAAAGAAATAAAATTGCAAATGGTTTTCTTATTAATGGTCTTTATCAGCTACATATTGATGTACCTGTTCTAACTATCGAGCAAAACGTGAATGCCAAACGACCTAGGGATAGTCCAAACGACAGATATCTATGGCACCTGAGATTAGGTCATATAGCAGAAGATAGGAATCAACAAATTGAGAGAAAAATGGGCTATTGAGTCCATTGACTTCTGAGTCATATCCAACTTGTGAATTCTGTCTTCAAGGCAAAATGACTAAACTCCCTTTTGTTGGACATGGGGAGAGGGCCACAGATCTCCTTGCCCTAGTACATACTGATGTGTGCGGCCCATTTGATGTGCCGGCTAGAGGCAATTTTGTCTACTTCATTACCTTTACCGATGATCTGTCTAGGTATGGGTATGTGTATCTTATGAGACACAAGTCTGAAGCCTTTGAAAAGTTCAAAGAATTCAGACATGAAGTAGAAAAACAAACTGAAAAACCCATTAAGGTTCTTCGATCAGATCGAGGAGGTGAATACCTTAGCCGGGAATTCCTAGACTATCTCAAGGAAAAATGGCATAGTCTCTCAATGGACTCCACCAGGAACACCTCAACTCAATGGGGTTTCAGAATGGAGAAATCGGACCCTATTGGATATGGTTCGATCCATGATGAGCTTCACAGACCTCCCTGATTTTCTTTGGGGACACTCATTGTTAACTTCAATTTATCTACTGAATAGGGTTCCCTCTAAAACCGTTCCTACCACACCGTATGAGATATGGCACGGTAAGAAACCAAGTCTGAGTCATCTCAGAATTTGGGGTTGTCCGGCTCATGTCAAAAGACAACAAGCGGACAAGTTAGAGTTTAGGTCCTTCAGAGCTCGATTCATAGGATATCCTAAAGAGTCATTAGGATACTATTTCTACATTCCAGAAGACCACAATGTGATTGTGAGTCGACATGCCATCTTTCTTGAAAAATAGTTTATTCAAGATAGCGGCATTGGAAAATAGATCAAGCTTGATGAGAAAGTCTCACAAGCAGAACGAGCTAAGGACCAAGTGGAACCAAATCAGGTTGAGCCAATAAGAACACTACCTCCTCCACCTCGTAGATCGAAAAGAGTTTTCCATTCCCCTGAAAGATACTTAGGTATTATTTCAGAGGATGTAGAGAAAATGTTCCTCATAGGTAATGGTGCTCATGGTGATGATCCCAAAAACCTACAATGAGGCGATATCAGATATCGACTCCGAGAAATGGCTAGAGGCAATGCAGTCAGAAATTGACTCGATGCACTCAAACCAAGTCTGGACCTTGGTAGATCCACCAGAAGGTATAGTACCTATTGGGATGTAAATGGATCTTCAAGAGAAAGATTGGTGCAGATGGGAATGTGGAGACATTCAAGGCTAGACTAGTGGCAAAAGGTTATAGTCAATGCGAAGGCATTGACTATCAGGATACCTTTTTTCCCAGTGGCTATGCTAAAATCCATCCGCACATTGCTTGCCGTTGCAGCCTATTTCGATTATGAAATATGGCAAATGGACGTGAAAACGGCATTCTTAAATGGATATCTTGAGGAAGATATCTATATGGAACAGCCGCTAGGTTTCACATCCAGTGATACTGATCACAAGGTTTGCAAGCTGCAAAGGTCCATATATGGACTTAAGCAAGCATCTCGGAGCTGGAACACTCGTTTCAATGATGTGATCAAAATGTTTGGTTTCATCAAAAATGAAGAGGAACCATGTGTTTTCAAAAGGGTCAGTGGGAGCGCTGTTGTCTTCCTCGTATTGTACGTGGATGACATCCTCCTTATTGGGAATGATATTCCCATGTTGACATCAGTCAAGAAAATATGTGGTTGTCCAAGGAATTCTCCATGAAAGACCTAGGTGAAGCATCCTTTATTCTAGGAATTAAGGTCTATAGGGATAGACCGAATAGGATGCTAGGACTTTCACAGAAGATGTACATAGAGAAAGTACTAAAGAGGTTTAGTATGGAAAAACTCTAAGAGGGGATTAATACCCTTCAGACATGGTATTCATCTTTCCAAGAAGATGTGCCCTAGCACACCTGAGGAAATAGAACGCATGAGCAAGATCCCTTATGCTTCTGCAATAGGGAGCCTCATGTATGCCATGCTATGTACACGACCTGATATAGCCCATGCTGTGAGTGTCACAAGCAGATATCAGTCAAATCCAGGTGAAGAACACTGGACTTCTGTGAAATGTATCCTTAAGTACTTGAGAAGAACTAAGGATATGATGTTGGTCTTTGGTAACGGAGAACTCCAAGTCCAGGGATACACAGACTCGGATTTCATGTCCGATATAGATGATCGAAAGTCGACATCTGGAAGTCTGTTTGTGTGCAATGGTGGAGCTGTCAGCTGGAAGAGTTCCAAGCAAATGGTGATAGCAGATTCCACCATGGAAGCAGAATATATCGCTGCATCAGAGGCTGCAAAGGAAGCATTCTGGTACAAGAAGTTTGCTGCAGAAATCGGAGTAATGCCATCAGATGCCATTCCTCTATACTGCGACAACAATGGCGCCATAGCCCTTGCTAAGGAGCCGAGGTCTCACCAGAAATCCAAGCATATTGAGCGGCGATATCACCTCATCCGCGATTACCTCGAGAAGGGTTATGTCGAGGTCAAGAGAGTCAACTCCGCAGATAATGTGGCAGACCCACTTACAAAGCCGTTGGGCCAGCAGAAGATCGAAGCCCACCTTGAGAAGATGGGACTTAGACTTGTAGCCAATTGGCTTTAGGACAAGTGGGAGATTGTTAGATATATGTGCCCTAGAAGCCAGAATTGGCTGACACTTGTAATACACTTCTAGGGGCAAAATTATAATTTTGACTAAAATCAATAAAATGGGTTATTTTCTATCACATATGTGTATTTAGTGTCTGTGATACATCCTTTGAGTTAATGGTAATGATAATTCATATTTTCAAGAGTTGAAAATTTAAGACATGAATAATCATTATTAACTCATAAAATGCTCCCGACCATAGGATCATCACGAGGATGGTGATTGATCCGGAAGGTTGGTGTACAATCGCTTCTCTTTAGTAGATGAGTCTTGAGTCTACGGTGTGGAGACACCGGAGCGAGAGTACAGGTACTCGTTAGAGAACGAGGGCACTGAGCGTGACCACCTCGAGTAGTCATTAGGGAGTCTACCTTCTCGTCAATGACTGACTCGATGCTGCAGTAGTGTGTCTGGTTCTTTGACCTGAGATGCATCGGCAGTTCACCTTGAGGGTGTTATAGTTTGACTACACCATTACTCGGTCTCCTAGCCATATGGAACCCTGAGGTGTATGTTGGCTATAGCATGTTCATTGTAGGAACTGGATTGCATCAAGATGGAATCTATCTACCTCGGTGGTAGAGGAGCAGCCCTATGATGATCATGAGAATCAAGTCCAGAAATCCATGGCCATGGTAGAGTGAAATAATAGAAAGAGTTTCTATTTAGATTTTCACATTGGACTTGAATCGAATGATTACATCATATGACAGAGACTAGGGTTTGACGAGTTCACCTTAACCCTAATCTGATCGGGGCTCAAGATAGAAGAACTTAATCACACAGGTAGCTGCACCAAGAGGTTCGCATTCAGCTCTGATGGGTTGCCACCATATACTGCTAGGTGTCACTGGTGGATTTTGGGAGCAATTAGAATGATTTAGATGATCGATCATTCTAGCTGTTCGAATCAGAAGAGTTCTGATCCATCGAAAGGAGTTTCGATGATGTCGATGATAGAGATCATGACATATCCCATTACCATACAGAACTGAACCTAACTGGGTCACACAAACAAGGGTTTGAATCTGGTGATCATCAATTGAACTGATCTAGTTCAATTGATCTGAATGAGATTCAATTAGGTTCAAGGAAATCGTGCTAGCACTCGATTGAACCTAACGTTCTTCTTTTGCTATCATAAATAAGTTGTCCTGACTGAGCCAAAGGAGTTTGTGCTCAATCAGAGGCCTTCATATGGTCTGACTGGAGGTTGTCCAAGTCAGAAAAGGTTGTCTTATTTTGTAAGACATTACCTGCCATTTTTGGTCACCTGCCATTTCTTGTTCTTTGACTTTGGTCAAAAGTCTACCTTTGACTGGTCAAACGTTGACCATTGACACTTTGACTTTTGACCACATGTCATGCACCTATTGGAGAGCTGGTGGGGGCCTGTCCCCCTGCCAGAACCTGGCAAGGAGGAGGGCGCACGCCAAGGGTGGCGTGTGCCCAAGTTGGAGGCGCCTAGGAGTCCTTGTTGGACAAGGACTCCATCTCCTTTTTGGATTCCAATTAGAGTTCTCCTAAGAACCAACTTTGACTGGTCTTAGGCACCCTCTAAGGAGGAATCCAGGGGACTCTATTTCCACCAATCAGATTTAGATCTGATTTCACAAAGAGTTGTGATTGGTTGGGAAGAAGAGAAGTTGGATCACAGACAGTCTATAAATAAGACCCTGTGCCCAACTCAAACACAAGGAATTGAATTGAGATCAAAGTTCCCCACGCCCCAAGGCTGCCTCTCCCCTCTTCCTCCATGCCAAACCATCTTCTCCCCTTCCTCTCCACGTCCAAAAGGAGTTTTGGACCTTGGTTGGTGCGATCCAGATCAAAGAAAGGCGATCAAAAGCAAGAAGGCTGCACTGCTGCAAAGGACGACTGCAGATCTTCAAAAGGAGTTTTGAAGATCCTCCAGATCAGATCCAGATCTGATTTTTGGAAGTGTGATAGAGAAGAAGAGGATCTCCAGATCCAGCCCGAGTGGATACCGGTAGAGGCCAGGCGCTTGCGTGGCTAGATCCAGAACCTTCCGCTGCAAACAGGATCATCAACAGGATAATAGGATTACCCAAATCAGATAAATTAAATTTGATTTAATTTATCTTTATTTTATTTCTATTATTAAAATAATTAAATCAGATCTGAAATATCCCAAATCTAATAGGGATCGAGAGAAAAATTTTGAAATATATCTCTCGATCTGATCAGATTTGAACGAATCTGATCCAAAAAATCAGGATTTTCCTTCAGAAGTATCCCAAAAACGTTGCCGATCTACTAGCTTAGACTGAAGGATATTCCCGAGCGAAAGAAACCTTCAAATTAAAGGATGAAAAAATCGTAGGAGAGTGACAGACAGGCGAATCTAATAAACCTATAGTTGAAGAAGGGTCGAATGAAGTTCGACCACGCTCACGAACACTCTCCGAATGCAAGCGAGCTCGAACTTCTCCTCGAGCTCATCGTCAAAGAAGCCCTGATAGAAGGGCACGAAAAAGTTCTTTCTTCATAAGGTTTCACAACTATGCCCCCCTCAATGCTCCACAAACGTCGATCTGAAATAAGAGAAGATCGGCCGAGGGCACTGTCGCAGTTAGAACCACCAAGGAGTGAGGAATAACAAGAAAATCGACCGTCTCTCGGCATCATCAATACTATCTCTAAGGGACTTAGTGCTTCGGCGAGCCACCATTTTTTAGCCTCAAAGCTAGGAGAAGCTTACCCCAAATTAAAAAGGTCAGTACGAAATAGAGGAGGTCGTTTAGCCCGGAGCTTATCGTTTGAAAGAGCTCGGAGGAACAATGCTCCTACAATCTTGGAATTTAGAAAATCTGAGAATGTACTATCAATAATTTTTCTTCAATAAAACTCTTTTATTTCGATATTATTTTTTCTTGGTGCAAAAACTATGTGATGATAGAAAAGAAGTAATTAAAAATGGTCATGTTAACCTCGACAAATCAAAGGCCACGTTCATTTTAGACGAGAAGAGGGGAGAGGCCCTGACAACAGTCCTTATGTGCCCCTATAGCCCATTAGAAATAGGAGAAGAACCTCATCCTAACATGAGCAAAATCGAAGGCCTCATTCATTTTAGACGAGATGAAGAGAGAGGCCCTGATAATGGCCCTTAAGTGCCTCTACAATCCATTAGAAATAGGAGGAGAACCTCATCCTAACGTGAGCAAAATCGAAGGCCTCGCTCATTTCAGATGAGATGAAGGAAGATTCCCGACAACAGCTCTTATGTGCCCCTACCCATTAGGAATAGGAGGAGAACCTCATCCTAATGTGAGCAAAATCAAAAGCCTCGTTCATTTTAGACGAGATGAGGGGAGAGGTCCTGACAACGGCCCTTATGTGCCCCTACAGTCCATTAGGAACAGAAAGAGAACCTCGTCCTAATGTGAGCAAAATCGAAGGCCTCATTCATTTTAGACGAGATGAGGAAAGAGACTCTGACAATGGCCCTTAAGTGTCCCTATAGTCCATTAGAAATAGGAGGAGAACCTCATCTTAATGTGAGCAAAATCGAAGGCCTCGTTTATTTTAAACGAGATGAGGGGAGAGGCCCTGACAACGGTCCTTATGTGCCCCTACAGTCCGTTAGAAATAGAAAAAGAATCTCATCCTAACGAGAGCAAAGTCGAAGGCCTGGTTCATTTTAGATGGTATGAGAGGAGAGACCTCGATAAGATCTTCCTCAACCTCGGTTGGAGATAAGATCTCCCTCAAACTTTAACTTCAATGTCCATAGGAGATAAGATCTTCTTCAACCTCGACTGGAGATAAGTTCTCTCCCGAGCTTCAATGCCAACATCAATAAGAAATGATATCTCCTTCAATCTCAACTGAAGATAAGATCTCCTCCGAGCTTCAACTTCAACGTTAACAAGAGATAAGATCGCCTTCAATCTCGATTGGAGATAAGATCTCCTTCGAGCTTCAATGCCAATATCAATAGGAGAGAAGATTTTCTTCAGTCTCGGTTGGAGATAAGATCTCTTCCGAGCTTCAACTTCAACCTCAACAAGTGTAAAGCCTAAAAAAAGACTTCAGCAGTCATCTTTTTGTACATTTTTCTTTCGAATTTCGAACTCGAAAGTGGAGAAACTATTATTGAGGATAAATTTTGCTCCCACCGAAGTCTGGTCTGATGCTTAGCCTAATGCGATTGGTAATCATGAAAAGCTTTGATTAAAAATTCTTCCTCCAACAGTCGAATTCCGATCGAACTTCTTTAGCAGTCGAACTCCTCCAGCGATCGAATCCCTCCCAAAATCCCTCTAGCGGTCGAACCCCTCTCGATCTCCCTCTAGCGGTCGAACCTCTTTCAGACGTCTCCTTCAGTCGAATTTCTATAGGAGTCGAACTTCTTCAAGACCTCTCCTTCAGACGGATTACACGGATTACTCCAGGAGCCGAACTCCTTCCAAACTTCTTCTTCAGTCAGATTCATCCAGGAGCCGAACTTTTTTCGGACCTCTCCTTGAGATGGATTTCTCTAGGAGCTAAACTTCTTTCAGACTTCTCCTTCAGTCAGATTTCTATAGGAGCAAAACTCCTTACAAACTTCTTCTTCAGTCGAATTTCTTCAGGAGCCAAACTCCTTTCAAACTTCTTCTTCAGTTGGATTTCTATAGGAGCTGAACTCCTTCTAGACGTCTCTTTCAGTCAGATTTCTACAAGAGTCGAACTTCTTCTGGATTTTTCTTTCAATCGTATTTCTTCAGGAGTTGAACTCCTTCCAGACCTCTCCTTCAGATGGATTCCTATAGGCAATCCCACTACTAGATGATTATGATTGTCATTTATCAAGATGGTTATGACTATCATTTATCAGCCTGTTACAGACGACCCCACTATCGAACATTTACAACTGTCATTTATTAGGATGGTTATGACTATTATTTATCAGTCTGCTATAGACAATCCTACTATCGGATGGTTACAACATGCTCCATCTATAAAAAAAAAATTTTCTAGATACGTTTTCTCTAAACTCTCTTCTTCTCTCCAAAATTTTGCTAAATTCTTGCCTGAGCACTCCATTTTATTGGCCAGAAGAGCTGACTTGATCATCGAAGGATCCTGCCGGAGCTACTACTACGGACTCTGGATGGAACTTTATTTTGTAGGTCACTGATGGCGACCTCTTCTTCTCCAACTCCAACTCGATCCAGCATCAACCAGATTCTACACCAACAACTATCAATCTTGATTAAATCATCTATATTGTATTTCAAAATACCAAATCCATCTCATGAATTATCCTGGCTAAAATTTTGCTAAATTAAAATACAGTGATACATTTTCTCCAAACTCTTAGAGTGGTCAATCCCATCTT
This sequence comes from Cocos nucifera, assembly GCA_006176705.1. NCBI lineage: Eukaryota > Viridiplantae > Streptophyta > Magnoliopsida > Arecales > Arecaceae > Cocos > Cocos nucifera. Next base: position 109,235 of record QRFJ01000418.1, read on the forward strand.
GATCATACACCAACTTCATAAGTACTTGACTATGCCCAAAAGCCTTCCATCATTGAATTAAAAATTTAGATAGTCTGGCATCAAAGCATAGTGAGTTGCTTGCAAGCCGCCGTAGTAATCTCAGGTCTAAGGGATACTTATATCCATATCCTATCAGAGCAATTCTTGATAATAGAATGCTCTGAAGTTGATCACGTTCAGTGATGATGTATCCTTACATCTCACCTATATATCATACCAGTATCTCCACACCTCTTGATTAAAAGGACAACCAACTTATATGATATACAGCGATCTATACTCAATAAATATTGTTGTCATGATTAACAACGTATCATTTGATCGTGAATAGTTTAAGAACTAATTGATAAATCATCTTTTTATCAAAACTAAATAGTCCTAAGGACTTCATCATAATAAATGAAGTTTATTAAAAGATGTAGACTTTATGATGAAAAAATTAGAATATTATTTTATTTAATAATAAATTATTTATAAATATAAGATAGCACAATCATCAATAGACTGACGATTGACTTTAGGATATATTTTTAATAACTCTCACTTATCCTAAAGTCATTCTGTACAGTATCTAATATCCATCTTCGACTTATGGTTATCGAACTCCTTTGCCGCTAGGGCTTTAGTGAAGGAGTCGGCTAGGTTCTTCTTTCCATCAATCTTCTGAAGATTGACATCACATCGATCTACGATCTTTCAGATCAGGTGATAGCAGTATAGTATGTACTCTGTTTACTGGTATGTCTTTGATTTTTTTGCCTAAGCAATGGCACCAGTGCTGTCGTAGTAGAGTAGGATCGGACCATCAAAGAAGGATGCTACTTTTAGCTCGGTGATTAACTTTTTTGATCACATAACTTCTTTCGTGGCATTTGATGCTGCGATGTATTTTATCTTACAAACAGAGTTTGTTATAGTATACTGCTTGGAGTTCTTCCAGCAGATGGCTCCATCATTTAGAATAAAGATATAATCCGATACACTTCTACTATCATCATGGTCAGATTGAAAGCTAGAGTCTATAAATTCTACTAGTTTCAAATCTGACTCACCATAGATCAACCACTGATCCTTAGTATTTTTCAAATACTTAAAGATGATTTTTACGACCTTCCAGTGGTTCTTTCCTGGATCCTATTAGTATCTATTCACTACTTCTAGTAAGTATGCCACATCTGGTCTCATACTTATCATAGCGTATATAATAGATTCCACTATCGAAATATATAAGACTCTACTCATACGCTCTCTCTTCAGAAGTTATCGAACAATCCTTCTTAGAGAAAGATTTCATTGCCTATCAGAAGATAGTCCTTCTTAAAATTCTCCATGCTAAATCTCTTCAGCATAATTTTTATATATGTGGACCGCAATAACCAAGCATCCTCTTAGATTTATCCTTATAGATCTTCATTCCTAGGATGTAGGATGCTTCACCCAAGTCCTTCATAGAGAACTGAGATGACAATCAAATTTTTATTTCTTGTAGTGTAGAAATATCATTTTCGATTAAGAGAATATCATCCACGTACAAAATAAGAAATACCACTACCAAATCATTTGCCGATTTATAAATGCAGAACTCTTCTCCATTCTTAACGAAACTATACGTTTTGATCATCTTATCAAAATGCATATTCCAACTTCGAGATGCTTGCTTCAATCTATAAATGAATCTCTAAAGCTAACATACCTTGGACTCATCTATGGATGTGAATTCCTCAAGTTGTATTATATACACCTCTTCGATCAGCTTTTCATTCAGGAAAGCATCTTCACATCCATCTACTAGATCTCATAATCTAGATGGACAGCTATCACAAATATTATTTAAATAGATTTGAGCATTACCATAGGAAAGAATGTCTCATCATAGTCAATACCATAACATTGATGATATTCCTTAGCAACCAGATGGGCTTTATAGGTCTCCATCTTTTCGTCTGCATTTCTCTTTCTATTGAAGATCCACTTATACCTAATGGATTTAACTCCTTCGATGGGTCAACTAATGTCCACACATCGTTAACCTTCATAGACTCTATCTCGGATTTCATGATCTCAAGCCATTTCTCGAAATTAGGTCTCAGCATTGCATCCATATAGATGATCGGATCTTCATCATTCTCATTGAGTTTGATAAGATTACCATCCCAGACTAAAAAATTATAGTATCTATTCGGCTGAGCGGTACTTTACTAGGTTGCCTTAATGGTGTAGGTACACTATGCTCCAAACTTGATTCGATCAAATCTGATTCAAATTTAGCTATTGGCGTCGGCTTTTCTACCTATTGAACTTCCTCAATTTTAACCTTAAAGGCAATAGTTCCTTCACCAAGAAATTTTTTTTTCAAAAAGATTATCTTAAGACTGACGAACACCTTTTATTCATCAGCATGGTAGAAAATATATCCTTTAGTTTCTTTAGGGTATCCTATGAATGTGCACTTATCAGACCTTGGTCTAAGTTTATCTATGATTAATCATTTGACATAAGTCGGGCACCCCTAAATCCTAATATGTGAAAGTACTGACTTATGTCTTGTCTATATCTCATATGGAGTTTTAATTATATACTTACTTGAAATCCTATTTAGAAGATAGTAAGCTGATTCGAGTGCATATCTCCAAAAAAATATCGACAAACTAGCAAAATCCATCATGGATCGAACTATATCTAACAGAGTCTAATTTCTTCTTTTAGATACACCATTATGCTGTAGCGTTCTTGAAGAAGTTCATTGGAAGAGAATCTTATTTTCTTCTAGATATGTAAGAAACTCACTAAAAAGGTATTCATCTTCTCAGTCAGATGAAGAGTTTTAATACTTTTTTCAGTTTATTTTTTTACTTTATTTTGGAATCATTTGAATATTTCAAATGAATTCGAATTATATTTTATCAAATAAATAAATTCGTACCTAAATAGATCATTTGTGAAAGTGATAAAATAGAAATATTTATCTCTAGCACTTATGCTCATAGGCCCACATACATCAGTATGTACTAAACCTAAAAGCTCAACGGCTCTCTCACCTTTTCTAGTAAAAGATGACTTGATCATTTTTTCAAGAAGATAAGACTTACAAGTTGGAAATGATTCACAATCACTGACTTTGAAAATTTTTTCTTGAGTCAATCTGTTTATCATGTTCTTGTTAATGTGACCTAGTCTATAATGCCATAAGTAAATATCAGACACATTATTTAATCTAGAATGCTTACCAGTGGAATAGACTATATTAATAGGTTATGATATCATATATATTTTATTGCTCAAATATTCAAAAAATATAGTAATATCATTTAAAATAATATTATAAAATTCTTTTTTTATTGAAATTCGATAATTATTTTTGGCTAAAAGGCCTATAGAAATTATATTTAAAAAGAAACCAGGATAATAGTGATAATCACACTCAAATATAAGTTTTAAGATTTCTAATGCTAGAACTGAAATTGATCTTCCATCTTCAACATTTAGAAATCTTTCATCTTATTTGAATCTCCTACTGATCTGCAGTCCCTGCAATAAATTATAAATATAGTAAGGACTACCGGTATCCAATACCCAGTTAGTTATATCATAAATAGAGAATTACAACGAGTTATCATATAAATACCTTGCCCAGCAACAGCTTGCTTCTTTCTCGACCTGTTTAGATCTAGAAAGATAATGTACTAAGGATAGTTTTTCTTCCAATACCCCTGCTTCTTACAGAAGAAGCACTCCACTTGACTCTTATTGGACTTTGGCTTCTTAGTCTGGCCCTACACAGATATTCTAGTCTAAACTTGCACCTTTTTGGACTTCTTCTTTTTGTTCTTTTTTTCTTTTTTAAAAGATCAAGAATCAGAAGATGACCCTCCCACTAAGTTCACCGACTCCTTATCGAGCTGGTGATCCTTCTCAAAATTTTAAAGTAACCCCAGTAACCCATGGTAGTTAACTTCAAGCTTTTATTGAGAATAGTATCTCAAAGCCAATCATTAGCCCATTAACGATTGAGCTAATTTATGTAATTATATATAAATTATTAATTGAATAAAAGTTATTTTAGCTTTTTTATCACAAATATTTCATCTTCTAATGAACTTCTATCTGATGTGATGAAGTCCTTAGGACTATTTAGAATCGACAAAGAAGGATTTATCGTTTAGTTCTTAAAATAGTTTATGACTAATGATACATTGTTACCAAGGATGACAACGTTTATCGATTATAGATCATTGTGTGCCATATAGGTTGGTTATCCTCTTAACCAAAGAGTATGAAGATACTGGTATGGTATGCATGTGAGATATAGGGATACATCTGCACTAAATGTGACTGACTCCAGAGCTTTTCTACTATCAAGAATTGCTCTGATGGAATATGAGCATAAGTATCCCTCCGATCTGAGATCACCACTGTGACTTTCAAGCAACTTACTATGTTTTGATTTCTGGGTACAGTCGAGTACTTGAGAAGTCGGTACATGAGTCAAGATGGGATTGACCACTCCTGGACTCAAGAGCTATACTCAATAGTATTTCAATTTAGCAAATCCTTAGCTAGGATAGTCCTTGTGAGGGGTCATAAAACTAATTGCTTTGAGATATGATTTGGATGTATTTTCTAAGATTGATAGTTAAATCCTAAGTCATCCTATGCACAGAGATCAAAGGAATAAATTATAAGATAATCATATTCACGTAAGTTCTGAATGTTGTGACTATATCATTCAGCCTATTCGGACGTCGGGTATCATTGCTAGATGGTTACTTTGATTAGTATAGAAAATTGGTTTCTATGCTACCAGCTTAGGTTTGAACCTACAGAATCACACACATTAGAGATTCATACTCAATCTAATGACTGATCAATGGAAGATTACTTAGTGATTTGATCATTAATTAACTCAATTTGATTGAGTGATTATTTTTTTATCAAAATCAATTGAATTGGATTCATTTGGATTTGACTCGATTAAGTTAGGAGATGATCTAATCATCAAGGAGGTTTGATCTCTGATATGATCAGAGATTTGGCTTGATTAATTTTTTATTTGATTAGAATTTAACTGAGCCTAATTAAGTCTAAATAAGTTGAATTTATTCTGATCTAATTGGGCCTAACTAATTTGGATTGGATTGGTTCAATTGGATGTCAAATAAGAGACTAGTTTGACTAGTTTTTTCATGCACCACATCATCCAAATATTGCACTATCTATTCTCCACGAGAATTAAGAATTCTCATGAAGAATTTCATGCACAAGAGGGTGCATGCCCTTTCTTCTCACATCCTAAATGGAGGTTTAATCTATTTACAAGTTCAATTCAAATAGGATTTGAGTTTGAATGGATAACCACTTAATCTAGACCTCTCCCTCACACCTCTCTTATTTGTGCACATCTATAAAATATCTGATTTTATGGACATGTAGAAGAGAACTAAGAAAAGAGAGAGAATGCGTAAGAAAAAGAAGAGATGGTCTCTTCTCTATATGAGGAATTCTAGGCGCAACGGTCTTGGGTGAGTGCATACTCTAGAATCCATCTAGAGTTTAGGTTTTAGATTGTGAGCAATGAGGGTCGTGAGTTCATAGATTTGGAAGGAGAACCTCCTATATTTCTTATCTACATCGATAAATTGAAGCGTTCAAAGAGTTGGTGAAGAAGATTGAAGGAGTTTGATCTAATATCAGTCATCAAAGATTTCTGTAGTGAGCTAGCACTCAGAAAAAACTGATCGAGATCAGATCCTCGTGTGGATAATCCGTAGAGGCCAAATGTGTGTATGGCTGTATCGCGGTGATTAGATCTAAACCATGGAGATCAAATTACGGAGATCATCTATCCACAAAAAAATAACATGTTCTGAACAAGTGAAGCAGTAAAATAATTTTACTACACTTAATATTTTATTTTTTAGATATGCATGCATATATATATGTACATTAGATCCTATATAGTATAAGATTTTCATATTAGATCTATAGCTTTTATTATTAATATGATTAATAATCATTTTCACTATGCAATCTTTGAAAAAAGTTTTCAAAATCAAAGCTAGAAACCCTACGTGTTTTCTTGAGCTTTGTCATTCTATAATGAGTAAGGAATGCGAGATAAGACTTGGGTAGCAAGTTCAGAATTGCATCTTTTCCTAGTTGCTCGTGTAAGAAAATTCTGAGCTTGCTCAAATGCTCCATCAGCTCGATCATGTATAGTACATCAGTGATTGAAGCTTCATCTCTCATCTTAACATTGAAGATGGCACAACTAGTCTTATACCTCTCAACGTCATCAGGTGTGCTGGCCAAAAGACTCATTCAACACTTAAAGCATGTCTTTTGGTTGAGCTATCTCAAACCTACGACTGAACTCATCGCTCATAGTCACTAGCATAATACAATGCACTGTAGTTCGATCACTGAGCCACTTCTGATAAGTATCTTTGACTGTCCCACATGCATTTGAGGTTGGCACCTCAAGTGCCAGATTGGTCAAAATGTACAAGATCTATTCATGCTCTAGGACAATCTTCAACTTATGATACCAACTATCAAAGTTGGGTACCACCAATTTGTCATTATCCAATAATGATCGAAGCGAAAGAAAAGTGGCCATAACTACACTAAAAAAAAATAAAATTTAATTAATAAATAATTTATTAAATCTAAAGATTTAAATTTTAATCAAAAGGTTCTCCTACTATTTTATTCGAATTGATAGCTTTATCTTCAATTTGAGAAATTATCCTAATTTCTTAGTGGGTACTAGAATTTACATAGACTATACACAAGTCCAACTTTGATTGATCAATCCATGTACATTTAAGAATAGATTTATAATCAATTATTTTTTAAATAATTTTTAGTATTTTAATTTTATCTCAGTCCCTAATCAGTAGGCTTTGGCATCCACTGAAAAGGTTCAGTTAGGTCTAACCATTAACATGACCATACTTGGTCCATCTAACCAATGAATGATTAAGCCTAACTTTGGTTAGTCAACCTAACCATCATTCTGAGAGACATGGCCAACAAATCATATTATAAATGATAATTCCATTAGCCGATAAGTACCAGGCCTTTAGGCCTCCAATGATTATCCAACTAATGGATCCATTATCACTCACTTAATAAGAGGCTATGACTATGCTTGGTCCATCTAACTATTTTATTTTAAGAATCTAATAATTTTAGAGGATTTGATTAATTTGGTTTAGAGAAGAGAGTTAGAGGAATCAGCTAATCATGATCCTTCCACTAACTTCACCAAATCAGATTAAGAGAAACCATTGATAGACTGGTCCAAAAGCATCTAAATTAGTCATATGATTTATCTAGCTGACATGGATCAGCTCGAATTGTCAAGTGATTTGATCAAAATATAATTTCATCAAGATGATCAGGTAAGTAAGATCGGTAGGAGGGTCTGTCAAAGCTTGTCTTAGACATCATAAAAAATAACTAGGTAAGTGGACTGCCAAGTAAAAATTATTGATTTGGATTGTCAGACTTATCTTAAATACCAACTGGTTAATTAGTTTTGATTGAATCAACCTAACAGTTCGGACTAGATCGCATAGCCAAAAATTAAATCCATCTTGATTCTCATTAAAGACATGGACTTGACCAACTACAACTATTATAATTGATCTAGAGAATTCTTAACCTAATCTATAATAACTATTGATTAAATTTAGTCAATTTTTTAATTATGTTCATTCTTTAATCTAACCTAAGGTCTAACCTAATTAATGAACTTAATTTCCACTAATCCATTAATCCAAGTGTTATGATCTGTCTTAGAATCTTCAATTCATAATTCTAGATCCTAATCAAACAACTCTTAATTCTTAATTAAGTTTTGAACTGAGATTGGAATTCAGCATTTTAAAAATAATTTTCATATTTATAAAATATTTTTACAACATGATTCTACCAACCAGTTGCATATTTGATTTACAATCAATATGCAAATAACATGAATCTACTTTAGATCTAATCTAAACATATTCATGTAATCCAAATTGAAACTATTTCAATTCTAATCTTTTATAAATTATCTTAAATCAAATCTAATATATTTATAATGATAAAAATTAGATAAAACTCTCTTAATCAAATTATAGAATTTTTTAGATCTAATTTAAAATTTTATGATTGAAATTTTAGATCAACACGTACTAAGACAATCTTTTTACCGTAAAGGATAAATCTTACAGCAAGACAATCTATATTTTTAAATTTAAATATTTTTAAATCTAATAAATTATAAATTAATCTAGATTATATCTAATAAATTTAAGATTTACATTAGATCTATACGAACTAGGATAATCTTTACACCATAAGAGATTAATCTTATAGTAGGATAATCTTATAAATTAGTTCATACAATCTATTTTTTAATTTTAAATTTAAATAATAGATAATAATTTAGATCTAATCTAAATCATTAATCTAAATATGCATAAAAAATAATATAATAAAAAACTTGGCTCGGATACTAATTGAAGAAAACATATCAAGGGCTTCATGATTAGATTTTGAATTTTTTTAAAAAACACGCAGTGGAAGAGATGAACTAATCATATTAATTCATAAGTAATACATGAAAGAGATCTAAATCTAGAATCTTATCACATGATTTAAGCATGCTATTAAATCTAAAAATAAAAGATAAAAAAAATTGATGTTGATCACATCAACATCAGAACTATGCTAGATCAAATTTAGATAGAAGAAGAAGATTGTATCATTCTTACTTTTGCAAGTTAGGTTCTTTAACTTGCTGATCCAAGACTGAGGTCATTGCTCCAAGCTGCATATATGTCCGACCTCTACAGAATATTCACATAAGGTCTCGATGTAAGATTCGAAGTCCAACGATAGAAAATCAACACATCATGCTAGTACTGTGATGATCCTTCTTCGATGGCTGATTTGGAACCTCCTTCTTGAATTCTTGGACCCTCCCATATTTAGAAAGAGAGGGAGGGAATTTGTAAAGGAAATTATCTCTCAAAATTCTCACAAAATGAGGAGGAAGAGATTTAAGAAAAATCCTAGAAGAAGAATCCTTTCTTCTTCCTTGTTTCTCTCACCAAGACACTTTGATCTTAGTCTCCACAAAACCCCACACCCAAAAGGATTTTTGCCCAACCTTTCCTATGCCCTAATTCCTCTCTCTTAGGTCAATAATCTCTAAAATAATCAGGTCCTAAAATTTTTTTAGAGGAAGATAGGATAGAGTCCTTGTCTAGATCAAATATCTAGCAAGGCTTGTCCAAAAGAGGCAAGACTTGGGGCGTCCAACTCTTGGGTGCCCTCTCCATTTTTTCAAGCATCGACCACCAACATTTGGCATACAAAACCTCCATAATAACCCACAAAAAAATCAAAAAATAATCTAGAAGGTGGGCACCATAAGGAGAGGAGTTTTAGTTTCTTAAAATTCTATATGAGAATTTCAAATCAAAACTAATTTTCTACTTTGACTTGGTCCACAACAAATAACCATGTAAGAAAGAAAGAGAACAGCAAGGGGTGCGCATAGGGAGTCTTGGGGCGTGAATGATTTCATGCAAAACTTCAAAAAAGTTGGCGTGAGGGCGTGGGGAGGTGTGTGGCGTAAGGATGGGAAGTCCTAGTCATACTAGGACTTTCAATTTTGACGAGTCAAACATCTAATTTGAACCCAATTAAATCAAAATTAGTACAACTCAATTAAAGAAGATCTTAGTCCAACTAAGAGCCTAATTAAATTAGATTTAATTAAATTTAAATCTACTTTAATTTTTAATCAAATTAGAAATTGGGTGCATACAAGTTCTAATTGAATAGGGACTTATTCTTTCTTGCAATTGACTTATCTAATAAATCAATTGAACTTGATCCAATCAAGTCCAAATTAAATCTAATTAAATTATATTCAATAAGACTTAATATCAGCCCTCTAGCTTAATCAAATTAAGCCAATAAGCAATTCAAGTGCTAATCAATCCTCCTACAATACTTGTACTAGATCAAACATCAATCATATTGATTGTTTAATCTTAGAACGATTCTAAATCATTGATCAACCATTCGATCAGATTGAGATCTTTTATGTGTATAATCTCATAGGTTCGAACCTAAGTCGATAGTATAAGAATAAATTTTTGTACCAATCAAAGTGACCATCTAGCAATGATATCCGACGATCAGATAGGTCAAATGTGTAAAGAAACACTCTTAGATTCCATATGGATATAGCTTTCGTATAATTCATCTCCTTGATCTTAATGCTCATAGGATGAATTAGAGTGTAACTGTCAATCCTGATCAGGTCAGCCACATTGTATTTCAAAATACCAAATCCATCTCATGGATTATCTTGGCCAAGATTTTGCTAAATTAAAATACAGTGATACATTTTTTCTAAACTCTTGGAGTGGTCAATCCCATCTTGATCATGCACCGACTTTATAAGTACTTGATGGTACCTAAAAATCTTTTATCATTGAATTAAAAATTTAGATAGTTCGGCACTAAAGCATAGTGAGTTACTTGCAAGCCACTATGGTGATCTTAAATCTAAGGGATACTTATATCGATATCCCATTAGAGCAATTCTTGATAGCAGAATGCTTTGAAGTTAGTCACATTCAGTGATGTTGTATACTTACATCTCATCTATATGTCATATTAGTATCTCCACACTCCTTGATTAAGAAGACAATCAATCTATATGGCATATAGCGACTTATACTTGATAAACATTATCATCCTGATTAATAACATATCATTTGATCATGAATAATTTAAGAACTAATTGATAAATCCTCTTTTTATCAAAACTAAATAGTCCTAAGAACTTCATCATAACAAATAAAGTTTATTAGAAGATGCAGACCTTATGATGAAAAGTTAGAATATTATTTTATTTAATAATAAATTATTTATAAATATAAAATAATACAACCATCAATAGGTTGATGATTGGCTTTAGGACATAATTTCCAACATCAAGCTACTGTGAGAGGAAGTACGATGTAAGTCATGCATGAACTCCTGAGTGAGCAAGATGTTATCGGTGATGCAGCATCCTCTAACAAAAATGCCCTACTCTGGACTGATCAGATGAGAAATTATCGACTTCAAATGCCCTACAAAGATCTTTGCACATACCTTATAGAGCATAATGCATAAGCTGATAGGCCTGTAGGGACTAGGAGTAGATGCATTAGGTCTCTTCGGAATGAGAGTGATCAACATCTTCTTCCAGTCCTCAGGGATGCCTCTAGTATCAAATACCGTCTACACTGCCTCAACAACCTCTCCTTCAATAATAGGCTAGTACTGTCTAAAGAAGAACGATGGAAAATCATCGAGTCCCGGGGCTTTATCTTGCTCGAGAGACCAAAGGGCCCTCCATACCTCCTCAGTGGATACCGAACAAGCCAAGTCCTCATTCTCCTGATCAGAGATCTGCTCAGACGGCTGTGACCTTCGAGGGGGATCACCTCCATCAAGGGTAACAGTCCAGTGAGAGTTGAAGAACTGAAAGATGCGCCACCTAATATCCTCTCCCTCCTCCACCATGCTGCCATCCTCCTCCCTCACATGTCTGGTGTGGTTAGCCGCCCTCTGAATCATTATTGATTGATGAAAAAATCTAGTATTCCGATCCCTTTTCCTGATCCACTGAAACTTGGACCCCTGCCTTCACTACATCTCCTGCTGCCTCAAGAGGAAGTGGTGGGTAGATAGTCTATGCCGGAGCAGGCACAGATCATGCTCCTGGAGACCCCTTACTTGATCCTCTCTCAGCTGTAGCTATGAGATGTCTGTCTCCATCTCCTCGATCCTCCTGGATATATCACCAACCTCCAAATGACTCCATCGGGTAAGTCTGCACCACACCAGCTCCAATCTTCTGGTCACCTGATATCTTACATCACCTCGAATCGGCATCCACTACACATCCCTGACCAAGTCTCAAGCTCTTGGATAGAAAGTCCAGAGCTTCTCAAACCTGAACGAGCCCCTAAGAGAGTGAAAACCATCAGTTGAAATCAGTAATAGGCAATGGTCCGAGGCGATCCTAGGGAGGTGCTGCACATGATGCCCCAGAAAATGTTGGAGCCAAGAGACAGTAGTCATTGCCCAATCAATCCTCTCCCAAACCCTAGTGGCTCTAAGTCAGTTGTTGCACCAAGTGAACCTAGTCCCAGCGTAGCCAAGGTCAATGAGGCCAGAGGTACCAATGATGTCCCTAAACTCCTTGGAGTCAATGCTGTCAACAACCTGCTTGCCTCCCATCTTTTCTTGCGATCCAACAATATAGTTGAAATCCCCCACAACGAAAGACGAAAGGTCCTGCACAATCAATTTGGAGATCTCAGACCAGAGCATCCTCTGCTTCCAATACTTGGTGCTTGCATAAACGTCAGAGAGGAGCCACGGGCCACCAGTCTGCTCGAAAATAATCAAAACAATCTACTGCTCACATCTATGGAACACATCCACTTTGACCGGCCCATGATGCCAAAGAACAATAATCCCCCCCTGAGAGACTCCTGGATTCCACCACATGGGAACTCCATGCACACAAGATCCGGCACCTAGCCCGGGCAAGACTCATCCTAGAAAGTCGTGTCTCGAGCAGAACATAGATGTCCGGGTGATGTTGCTGGATGATCCTATCAAACATTATGCGGAAGGAAGGCTTCCTCTCCCCTGGATATTCCAAATCAGAATCTTCATCGGACTGGCTGATGGTGGAGCTGCCTTTCACTCGAACTACCCTCCATCAAGGTAACACCTACTCCTAGGTCCATCGAGTCCACTGCCTCCAATGTCCACTCCATCTCCTGGATAGCCCTCTTCAGAATGTCAGCTGCCCCCTCATGATCTAGGTTCGAGCCCATCATCGTGGGTCTCCGATTCTCTGAATCCTTCTACAGTGCTGTATGTCTTCCCCTGCCAGTGGGTTGCATCCCCTGGACATCATGGTCGGTCACTAGATCCTCAGCCTGGACCATGGCTGAGTCCCCCTCCCCTAGGATCTCGGTCGAGAAGAGAAAAATCTCATCGCATTCCTAAATGGTAGATGGGTCAATCAGATCAGTCCGATAGGCCAAGGCCTTGCCCTTATACCTGTTGGGCTGGATCAAGCCTTTTTGGCCCCCATGAAAATTTTTTCCCCAACCTTCTACAACACGTGGCCCCTATCAGGGTCACTAGGTCACGCGCGCTTGTGAGATCCAGCGCTCATCCCACCCACCGTATCTCGGGAGCCCGATCACCCCGCCTAGTCCACCATTCTCGCAAAAGGGCTATCCTCACACCTAGCCCAATCAAACACTAGCGGGCCAAATCTGTTGCCTAGCCCGATCGCATGGATCTCTACACCTGCACACCCTTTCACGCCCTTCGCCTCCAATCACGTCGTCGCTCCAGGAGAAGATCTCCCCTGTGCAAACCGGAAGGGCTTCATCCATCCATCACCTCTTAAAATGGCCTGAGTCAGCTCCTTGTCGGGTTGACTCGGCTTGGGAGTCGAGTTAGGGGGCCAGTTGGGTGCCACCCCCCTTCTCCCTGGATCAGCTCCCATCTCCAGCCCTAGCACCCTCTACCGACTGGCAACAAGCCAAGGCCCCAGCCGTGGCCCTTCCCTTCCTCCATTGGGACGACATTCTCTAGCCGTAGATGTTGCCCCACACCGACCACCACCGGGCACGCTGCCGTGGGGTTGAAGCAACTGCATCAAAGACAAACTCCGTTAGCGTTCTCCCATACAAACTACTACCACCTTGAGCCATCCAGTCCATCCACGAGAACTTTCGATCGAGAGAGGTCCACCCGCACACATGCCCACATGAAGCCAATGCGTCTTCCCTCCTCGTGCATGCATCCACCGCCACGAACTCTCCAACAAGAGCGAGGATGCACCGGATCACCTTCTCCCCCCAAAGTTTCATCGAGAGATGTAGTAGTTGCACCCAAATTAGGGTGGAGTGGATCGCTCCTTCCCCTCGGTGAAAACGAGGGTGCCATGCTTCCATTGCCAGCGCTTGGTTGGCCACCACCCACGGTTGACTAAGCACACCATCTCTTTCGCCGGGATCAGAGAAGTGGACCATCACATGGCCCCGCTCCATGCCAAACACCCGAATTTCTCCCTTCAGGCCCGCTCGAAGTTTAAATTCCCGCTCCACCGCCACCCTCTGGCTGCTGAGGGTTTTCGCCACCACCATGCATGCCTTTCATCTCTCCTCTGCCCGAATGGCCTCCTCTGGAAATCTAGCCACTTTCGAAAATCACCGTCGTAGCTTCTCAACCTCTCATGACAATGATTCCAACGACACTCACACCAAGTGCCTAAAAAGCACCCTCCTCCATCCATTTTTCTGCTTATATCTCTCCGTGAGCTCTCCGAAATATTGCCCAAGTTGCTCACCATTAACCCCTTCGACACCGCTCGCCGCCCACCAATAGATCATTGGTGATCACACCAAATGCTTTCATAGCACAAATCTTAAAGCACCTAATGGTAACATGCTTACCCCCATTTCAAGAAACGGCCTTCTGTCCTACCATACTTTCTCTCTTTCACCTCATCTTCTTGACCTTTCTCTATTTCGGACTTGAAAAGAATAATAATAATATATAATATATAATATATTAAAAAAATAAAAATATTTTTTGTTTCTAATTTTATTTAAAAAAATATAAACAATACCAAAAGTAGCTTTATTTATTTATTTGTTTGTTTGTTTGTTTTCCTGAATTGGATGGGCTCGCTAGTGTTACGTATTTACTTTAAGATGGGCCATATGTATTGGCATTTGTAGTTGGCCTATCATTCTGTGGCTCTTGTGGGCTAGTCTTGGGCTAGGATATGGGCTCCCTCTCCCCTTCTTCGTTTACCATCTCTTCTTGCTTTCATCTCCATGGTACTCCTATCATTTTACTCAAAACTATTAAAAAAATATATTATTATTATTATTATTATTATTGTTGTTGTTGTTGTTGTTGTTGTTATATTTTTTTGATAAAAAAAATATGAAAGTCCAGGAGGTACATGCCAATAGGCCACTTGCACCACCTCACCCTGAAGCAAATAGCTGAGAGAAGGCTAAACCAAGCAATCGACCAAATCCAATCCATGGACCCTAAGTGGGCACAATCAACCATAGGTTCGTTAGCCATCCTATAAGTCCTCCAATTCTAGCGCAATTCATCATAGCGGATGCAGAGGGTGTACAGATTTCCTCTCTATGTTACCAAAAACAAGAACACGTGGCCCAAATAGACCAAAAGACTAGCAAAGTTGGCAGAATATACTTCAAAAAAAAAAAAAAACATAAGCCCTGGACCTGGAAAGACTGGGTGTGAAGCAAATGAGGCAGATCCTTGGAGCTTCCCTCTTTATGACCATTTATATATGATCTAGCTGAAAATATGCAGTTGTGAGTTAGTAAATGGTTCGAGCTGATGATTCAATAAATTATTTTAAAGAAAAGGGGTTACATGCACATTGAATGCACCATCCACCATCAGAAAGTTCCCTACATGGTGGCAGATGCAGTTTGTTAGTTCTTATGCAAAGAAGGCAAATTAAAATCAAAGTTCTTTCAAGGTTCTGGTTCACCTTTTTTTCCCCCCCCCCCACAAGAAAAGTTTCAAAATTAAAGTACTAGGCTTTTTAGGTCTTGGGTTACAAGAATCAGGTGGTTAATGTGGTAATCCTTGTTCTTGCTTTACTCTACTCTGTTTTTGTGTCATCTTGGACTGACCTGGTTACAATGCCTCCGATGACCCAAAAAGAAGAATATGAGACCAATGCTAGTCCACAACACCCTCTAAAACAGTGCGGCAGGGATAATATTTATGACCAAGATATACCGTACTTGTTTTGGTATGATACTGTACTGGGTGCATCCTAATATGTTAGTACCGCACCATTATACTATCATAATATACTTGACATATCTTACCATCTTGAATCATATCATATACCAATATTATAATAGAATGGCACCAATATATACGGTGATGGTGAACCTTGTTCTTGACCGCTAAGACCATTTTGATTAGATTGAGAAAAATAATCAATAATGGCCATTTAGCTAAGTTTTAAAAAAGGATTAGCAAAGCAAGTTTCTTAGCTAAATGGCCATCACATTATTTTTCTCAATCTAATAAAACTTGCTCTTACAAGTTTGGCTTTTACCATCCAAACATACTCATTGAAGCTTCAATTAAATCTTTAGTTTGTAGGTGTGAATTGAAATCAAGATGGTTGTATCTAGATAATAAATTCGAAGTGTATGTATCGATCAACATAAACCTAAAATATGATGATAAAATAATCTATCATAAATATTCAATCAATTGATTTTAGAGAAATTTTTTATGCACTGCAGACGGTGCGCGCGATGATTGGCTCACGCACGAGGTTGGAGCGCAATGCGTAAATTTTTTTTTTTTTCCAACCCCATGCATAAGCCAATGACCATAGGTGCGCATGGTTGCGCACCGCCCATGATGCACGAAGAATTTTCCTTGTTTTTAATCATATATGACTATTTCAACACTGATTTGCTGTTGGAATCCATCACATGCTTCCAATGCACAGATTATTAATATATCAATCTCAACGGCTAGAGGAAATAAGTTTTTTAATTCACTACTTAGAAAGCCTTAGACTGTGATCTCAAACATATTGTAACAAGTAATTGGACTCTTTACATTTACACTCAATCATTAATTATAGTTTTTGGAATCTCCATCTAACTATATAAAACATCAATTAGAAAAGAACACCACACTTCACCTATAAAGAATTCACAAAACATCTTCCAACCTCCATCTAACCATCTAAAAAATAGATATAAATAAGTACACCACCCTTGGGTTCACAGAAAGGAGCCTTCTGGAAAGAAAGTATTGGAGCCCATGCCACCTTATTGATCGTATATGGGGCAAAACAAACTGATGAATTTTTAAATGCAAGAAATGAATTGACTAAATGGATAAATATATGAGAACCAATCTTCGAGGGAGATGGGGCTATGAAAAGTCTGCGGATTGGGGAGGAAGCGAAGCTTGCCGACCTCCTCGTGTGGATGTGCGCCCGGCACGTGTGTCATCATCCGTCTTTTTCTCCTTTTCCTTCCCCTTCCCTTGCTCCTCCTCCTTAAGACCCCTCCCATCCCCTCTCCACGCCCTCCATCTCCTTTGTGGTGGCGGAGCTTTTCTCATGGAGGTGGCGTATCAAGAGGTTAGCCTAGCCTTCATGCATGCAAAGTTTTGTCATTCTCAATATTTTTCCTCTGTTTTTTATGGGGATTTGGTTCCATGCTAAAATTTCGATCTTTTATGTTGTTCTTGTTGTTGTTTACTTGTTTTGGGGACGATAGGAGTTTATTAGGAATTCAAGAGGAGTGCAGCTCTTTACTTGCAGATGGTTGCCATCTTCTTCATCACCAAAAGCCCTCGTCTTCCTGTGCCACGGTAATTAAGTGCGCCCCACCGTAACAGCAACATTGTAGATTAAAACAAAGCTACTCTTTTTCCATCATTTCTACCAAATTTTGTAATATTTTCCTTTGTTTAATGCTTTCCTTCTTTTGTTGGAAATGCAGGGTATGGCATGGAATGCAGTGAATTCATGAAAGGTAACCGGCCACCGTTCGAGCTACGTATAATTGCGATTTTCTTTTCGTTCCTCCTTCAAATACAAATACTTATCGTTTCAGACTTGTGTTTGAATCACCAGTATACGATAAAGGTCAAAAAATAATAGATGGAGTGGAAGGATTCTATCTCCATTTCCCTACTTTCTACCCACCTCCACCTACCTCCAGCGCGTGGCGCCGAGCCCAAGTGTGAAATGAAACCAAAGCCACGTTTCCCTTTCACCGTGGCCCTTTATTTCACCAGTACCAAGTTTCTGGAGAAATGGTAGTTATGAGATGTGCAGGGATTACATGTTCCCTGTCACAACTCATAAAAGAGGATGGTTGGTTCCGAGGAGATCACAGCAAATGTATGATCAACAACAGAAGAACCCAATCGTATTAGGAAGCCATCACCTCCTTCAATTTTCTAGTTTTTTGCTCCAGGGAAAGGATTTTAGGATGCAATTTTCTACCTCAAAGAATTGACCAAGTTAGGAAAAGCTGTAAAAAAATATATAACCATAGGATGACATTGGATGCTGATCTATAATATCTGTAGGGCATCCAATTTATCAATAAATATGCTTGGAGCGCACCCGAAGCCCAATCTATTTAGGTGATTTATAAAATGCTACAAGTTATAGGATTTTAAGATCCTGGGGCTTCTTTTACCCTTTTGCTACTTGTCTTATCTCTTCTCTTGGCTGAATAAAAATTTCCATAAGAATGCACTCTTTTGACATCCATTTTGGAATGTAGTTCTTTTGTATAAAATCCTTACCAACGATGCAACCTTATATCTGAAATTCTACATGGTGTGGATAAGATTATCTCATATATTATCTATCGTTCGGTCATTGCCGATGAGGGTAAAAACAATGCTAAGAAATCCTACCACCATGGTTCAAAGCCTTTTAACTTTTTGTTTTATTCAATAATTCCACTTAGATCACCGGCCACCAGCATTCCACCCATACCCATTAATTTAAGGAAGGCGAGTGGTCAGATTGTGGGACCCACTTTAGGATCTATTCCGACGGCTTATTTAATTCTTAGTACGTTAAATATAAATAAGAGAATAAGGCTGGTAAGTTTATCAATATTCAACCCGGCCCAATTTTTTGTAATTAAATTTCAGGATGAAATATTCAAAATAAATTTAGATTATATTGGATATATTTCATTTCGAATATGATTTAATATAATTTTAATCTAAACTTTTTATTTTAAAATTATAATTATTATAATAATTATATGATCCAATATTTTTTATCTATTCAATTCGAGATGGATATGAGATAAATATAAATATAAAATTTTTAATTATAAAATAAATATTGATTGATCTAATTTATAGCCGATTCATGCGTGTATAAAAGAAGATTTAAATTCTAAGATAATATCCAGCTTGGGATGAAGATTATAGGCATTGCTTTAGCTTTATAAATATTTTGGCTATTATTTTTTTATCATAAAATTGAAAAAAAATTGCATCACGAGGCTTTGTTTGGCGGCCAAACACAAACCCATCCCACCATTCACCTCCCGATAATAATATCCAATTCAATATATGGCATAAGTCTTGGATCTCCGTCAACAATGCAACCCAAATCCCACCTCATACTTTTCCTCAAGACTCGATCTTTTATAGATAAATATTATAAAAAAAATAAAATATATTTGATTATATATTTTAATTTTTAATTTTTTAAAAAAATATTTTTTTATTTTTTTATTTTTGTTATTGATTAAAAATAAAAAAATGTTTGATAAGTGCATTGCTATAAAGTAAAAAATAATTATTTATGAAATAAAAAATAAAAAATAAAAATTTTTATTTAACATATAAGGTAATTATTTTAGTTTTTTTTACTTTTTACTTTTCATGATATTATTAAATATTATTTTTTAATTTTTATTTTTTAAAAATTAAAAAAAAACTTTTTTAATGGCCAATCAAATGCACCATTAGTCTACTTTCTCATAAAGTAATTTATCTATATTTTTATATTTTTAAGATAAAAAATTTATTTTTTTAAGAATATCATTTATCAATAAAATGAAGGAAAGTCTTATCAAGGTGCTAAATTATTTTTCTACAAGTCAAATATTAAATTTTATATCTAAAATATTTTATTTTTATTTTTAATATTTTCATCATTTTCATCATTTAATTTAATACTCAATAAGCCAACCATCCATTTTCTTAGCCATCAATTTTTTTTTAAATTTAAAATATATAAAAATATTATAAAAAATATAAATAAATTTTAATAATTAATCCAAAAAAATAGCATAAATAATAGATTTTGAAGCAATTTGTTTATATATAAAAGATATAGATAAATTATTTTTTATTTAAATATTATTTAAAAAATATTTATCTAAAATATATATATTTCATCAGCAAAAAAATCGATCCGTATGGAGAATCGGGGTGATGTGTCACATCACGTCCGTCCAGTAGCGACGGTGCGTCATGCCTAACGGTCCCTCCTGGTTATTTGGCGGTACGGGACACCGCAGGGATTGGAAGATGCCGCCCGAGATAAGATGATGGAACCTCTGATGGAGATCTGACGGCGTGGATTGGTTGGTGGGTGCAGAGGTAGGGACGAGGCTCGCGGGCGCGGGATTCGCGGTCTACGGCATGGATTACGAGGGACACGGGAAGTCGGAGGGGCGGCGCTGCTATATCAGGAAGTTCGGCAATCTCGTCGCCGACTGCGATCGCTTCTTCAGGTCCATTTGCGGTAATTTTTCTTGGTCCCGTCCATCGCATGTGCCATCTTGAAATGCTTTATGCCGTAGGTTGAATGTAAACGTTGCACAGATTTAAGCCATCAGCCAATTATTTGATTTGAGTCCCAGTCATGAATGACATAAGATGTTATCATATTCTTTAAAAATATATATAAATCCCATACTCTTCTTTTCATAATTCTTTATAACTACTCTCCCAGATGGTTACGAGCAAAAGACCTGTGCAAGGAAATCAAAATAAATAATTATTTAATACTAAAAGTAATATATGATTTAAATTTATATAAAATATGAAAAATTGTATATCCTACATTAAGTGCATTATATTAGTGGTGGTGCATCATAGAAATAATTCGATGAATAAGATTCATGAAAATAAAAAATCTAATTTGCATGATGCACTACTGATATGATATACAGTATAATTTTTTACAAAAGAGAATATATGAATAAATAAAATAGCATGAATAAAAATGTAGATTTAATACATGCGACAAAAGAGAATATATGAATAAATAGATTAATACGAACAAAAATGTAGATTTGATGCATGCGGCTAGTACGTAAAATAAATATGCATGGCTTGTTGAAAATATATATCCATCATTCATATAGCATCGAAAGCAACAAATCTTTAGACCTCCATTGATGCATTCTACTCTACTGTGCATCAGATTAACCATATCCAAGTCAAACCAACCTTGACAAGCTTTAGCACAATTCCTCTGATAAAGCAAGGAACGAGATTTCAAAGTAGAGATGACAAAAAGGTCAAGCCAATACAACTGCCATCTTTATTAAATTTCCTATTACCCAAACGGTATGTTGACTAGCGAATAGCTACTCTACCTAAGATGGCATCATTTCTTGTATCAACTCTCTTCTTTTTCCCTTCCCTTGCCCATGGATACAACCACCATTGATACAACGAGAAGTAAATGGACAATTCTCCGCCTCCGCTTGAACCACTCCAATACAACAATCATAAGCACAATGAAGAGATCTTTTATATTGAGCAAAGTGGTCAGGAGGTTTGGTGGGAGCAGGAATGGCTCACAAAATTTACCTTTCTCGTATCCCAAACCATTTGACATCCTACCATCCAAATCTATCCCAAATTCAATTAAAAATTTATCCAAGAATCTTTAATCCATCCTATTAGAAAACGGTCGAGGATCTAAGCTCACCCAATTAATCTTGGTTCGAATGGAATTATTCAAGTAGGATCGGATACTCAATCTAAAATGATAATAATAATAATAATAATAATATCAACTAAAAATGTATATAAGTAATTTGATAAATTATCTTAACATAAATGAGTTTTGTATCTTAACTTGGGTAAAGTCAATTAGATTTGAGCTTAAATTCGATCGGATCAAAACTCTATAATAGAGATCCTACATCGATAATTCACGTCGTTGGATGTGATCTACTATTCTAAAACTGCTTGCAAATAAAAAATCATATGATTTGAAGACCGTTAACCTATGCATCAAATGATCAAAAGATATACCTAATTTAATTTTATTTAGATTATTCAATTTTTGATTACTTGATCTATAAATTAAAGGTCTCCAAATCATATGATTTTTTGTGTGCAAGTAGTTTTGACGTAGTAAATCATATTCGATGGTTTGGATCGTTTATATAAGACCCCTATTATAGATTTTGATTTGATTGGATCTGAGTTTCAATTTGATCGATTATATATATATAGTCAATTTGGATAGCAGGTATCAAGAGATAAATCTTAAATTTGTTCTAAACTTTAATGTATTTTAATTTTAAATTTTAAATTCATTTCAAATCCGATAAAATTTTGTTAAATGGATTTGGGATGGAGCTGCCATCCCTAGGTGGGAGGAGAAGGTGGAAATTTTATGACTTTTCATAATTCTACGATGAGAGCTCTTGGTCGTAGCATGTAAAGCTTATATCTACACATTTAATCTTGAAATTATACTTTATTGCATCCACCCAGACATTGTACTCCAAACATATAATCCTATGTCCATATTAAAAATAATTTTTTATTAATTACTAATCATAATTAATTATGATTGTATGGAAGTTGAAAAAGAAGCTACTCAAAGCTTTCAGATCATGATTAATAATTAATAAAAAATTAATTAATATGTCAAATTTTTATTGACTTTGTCCATAGCTTATACGATAGAACGAGACTATCTAATAAATTTTTTGAAATCTATGCTGCGGAGAGGTCACACCTAAACCATCTACCATGGTTGCATTTTATAAATATAGTTCTAGCATTACATTTTTCTTCTGGATCCTCGAATGTGTTCCCGATCGTACTAATCATCGCGACCATGATCACCGTTGCTATGCTTTGTGCAGTGAAGGAGGAGTACATAAATAAGAGCCGGTTTCTCTACGGGGAGTCGATGGGAGGCGCCGTGGCTCTCCTGCTTCACAGAAGGGATCCCACGTTATGGGATGGTGCGGTCCTCGCGGCGCCGATGTGCAAGGTAAGCCTACCGACGGTTCTGGGATCACCTCTTGTACCTACCATAATTTACCATCCGTGCCACCGTGCTGGCTTAAATCTCTAGTTGGGGCGGTGAGCAGATCTCGGAGGAAATGAAGCCCAGTCCCATAGTGGTGAACATCCTAACCCAGGTAGAGGATATCATACCCACCTGGAAGATAGTTCCCATCAAGCAAATCGTCGACACCGCCTTCAAAGACCCCCTCAAACGCGAAGAGGTTGGTATATGGTGACGCCATACGGCCATAGGATAACTTTGGTGCCCAAACTCTCCTAATCCTAATTCTAGAGGTAATCAATTCGGTTATTTTATGTGTTATCTGGTTGTTTTCTGATCCAAGGGCATGCTGCAGATCCGGCACAACAAGCTGATATACCAGGATAAGCCCCGGCTCAAGACAGCGTTGGAGTTGCTCAGGACCAGCATGGAACTTGAGGACAGCTTGTCCAAGGTATGTTATCTTAAGACGCCACACAAAAAGGTGAGAGAATATGTTTTGTTGGAAATGATTATCGTGTGTGTGTGTCTATCTATCTATCTATCTATATATATATATATAATCATTATTTATATATAGAATTTTAATTTATATATATATTTATATATATAATTCTAATTTGAATAATGCTCGGTATATAATACATGCTCTAGCATGCAGCCCGACCAAATTTTGCAGAAATTGGTGGGGACGAAATGAGTACCGGGGCTCTAGGATCTGGGCTAAATTTACTGCTGGATTCGTAGACCAAAATGTCCATTTGAGTATGGCTCGTATCAATCCAACAACCTCCTTTCTAGCTCAAATCTTGTGGAAAAAAAAAAATTTGTACACTACAAACGGTGTAGAAAAAAATATACCACCTCATCAACCGCATAACCATCACTTTTCAACATATATTTAATACTTATAATTTTACTTTTTTATTTAAAATTTTAAATAAAGAAAAAGTCCCTCAACTTCTGAAAAAATTATTATATCTTGCGGTCATATTATAACATCATGTGATCAAATTATAATTTCTTGTGCACATAAAATATCATAAAAAAAAGAAGAAATATTTTTATTATTTAAAAAAATTATAATTTTTTAATAATATTTTTTTTAATAATTTTTAGAAGAAAAATTATGATCAGATATCATAATTTTAGCATAGGATGTTGTAATTTTTCTAGAAGAAGAGGAGCTTTTTCATTATTCAAAATTTCAAATGAAATAGTAGAACTGGCATGAAATGCGTATTGGAAGATGATAGTGACATGATCCGGTATAATTGGACAATGCACTCTACATCTTTTCTTTCCTCTCTCTTTTTTTTTTTTTTTTTTTTTTTTTTTTTTTTTTTTTTTTTTTTTTTTTTTTTTTGAGAACATCAACAAGCCCACATCCCGGACATTGGTGGGCCTTCAGAAGATGACAAACTAAGTAGGCCGATAGTTCCAACTCATGCGGGATATTCCTGCAGGATGTTTTTTTTTGCCTCGTAGGTATATCCAAATAGGCTCCTAACCCATTTTATCAGACCACCTACCTTCTAAGTGTGGGTCCCGGCGCTCAACTTGGGTACACATGGATACTTTTTTAATTTAACAGGATAGGTGAGTAAAAAAAGTTGAAAAATACTTTACACATCCTAGTGCAGGTTTTTTGCGGTGTTGTTAAGGGTAAAATAATACTAAAACCCTACCTAAAACCCCTACGTATCACACAACACACGAAACATAGTTTAGTGCTAATTCTGGATATACCGGTACGTATCCTTCACCAATATGTTTCAATTCAGAAATTAAATAAATCATGAAAAATAAATGGTTGGGATAGATGCAAGTAAGTCTATCGTCATATACTCATTCTATGCACATGCTGGGGTACATGCCCTAAAAATTGGTAAATTCATTTTATTAACCAAGCCTGAGAGTTATTCCTTAAGGCACAGTTGGTAAAAGAAATAGGATTGGAATAAATGCAAGTAGGGCATGTTTTCACCATACTCATTCCAGGTGCCTTTGTACCAACATTTTTCAATTCAATTCGGAGGTGAGATGAATCGAGAAAAGGATGATTTATTCCCGACAAATCCATCTTATCCTTAGCCGAGCTCAAGAGTTATTCATTAAGGCGATAGGGTTGGGATAAAGAAAGCCTATCCTCGCCATTACGAGTGTTAGATATTTAAACCTACTAATATTTTTTAGGGTTGTCTGATGCTAGTTTATAATTAAATTAACTATTCCATAAATTTTATGGAATTAAATTATCTGGGGTTTTCCATTCCTAGTCATATTGAAAATGCCCAATAATAACCACCATCAAGCCCAACCAAATACATACTAAGATTTTGTTTGGATATTACTGTAAGAATATCCTACAAGAATCGGATCTATTGGTCAGGTTCGAACCTAAATCTTATCCCATGGGCCCGTGGTTTTGCAAGAAGAAAAAAGATTCATAGAGAACTTTTTTACTTTCCAATTTCCACATAATTTGAGCTAGTTGATATAGGTCGCTACAGGCGGTGCTCAAATAGGCTTTCAGCCCAGCCCAAATCCTGCTGGCTTTCCTAAACAAGCACTAATAAGAAAAACAAAATAAAATAGTCGGTATAGTTTTTATCTCAACCTAAATTTCATTTATCCTATTTATCTCATGCACACTATGCTAACCGAGTATAAGTATTTCCTAAAAAACAAAAAAGTAAAGAAATAAGTAAATGGTTGCTGTAAAATGCAAAACGTGAACCGCTCATGACCTAACGACAAGCAAATTGGCAGGTGAGTCTTCCCTTCCTGGTGCTTCATGGGGAGGCGGACACGGTGACCGACCCAGAGGTGAGCCGAGCGCTTTACGAGCGGGCCAGCAGCGTGGACAAGACCATCACGCTCTACGCCGGGATGTGGCATGGCCTCACCTCCGGCGAGCCCGACGACAACGTGGAGAAAGTCTTCTCGGACGTCATCGCTTGGCTCGACCACCGAGCCCATGAAAGGCCCGGGAGGTCGCCGCCCGTCAGGAGCGACATCACCGACGACGCCAGACCGTCTCCCAAGGTCAAGAGGTGGCCTAGCGGTGCCACCGCCGAGCGGCGGCCTAGCGGGAAATTTTGCTTTGGGTGGAGAGGGCGGACGGAGCCCCACTCGGCGCTGTAAGGAGGTATCCACTAGGTGTCAAAACATTTCAACAAACACTTGGGAACATGAAAAAAAGGGAAGTGGGGGAATCAAAAGAAAAAATAAAAAAAATGTGACAGGTGACCTGGGTCTTATAGTAATAAAAGCAGAAAGGGTTTCACCGAACAAAGTCCAGCTGCTGTAATGGATGCTTTCCCGCGAGCTCTAACAGGAGCAACCACGCAAGTTTGCATGCAACTAGAGCTCATAAAGACAAAAGCTAAGTGAACAGAATTAAAATGACAACCACCATGACGTAGTAAAAAATTTGAAGCTTCTAATGATTGAATAATGCCAAAACGGAAATGTCATCATGATTTAATGCTAAGGTGGTGGCAGGTAGCATTGCCTCGATGGCCCATGTCGCACCAAGATTTCCAAGTAAAGTATTTCCTTCATCAAGATTATCCATGAAATGGGGTTTGCACCTATGGCTTTATTCCTTAAGATTCTGATTTTGAGTTTTGGATGTTTTTCTCCAAAAATTTCAGCTTGGGTAATTATATTAAAAAAGATCATCCATAGAAGATGGTGAAAAGCAATGAAGGAATAATTAGTTAGTCTACTTAAAACTCCATGCATGCATGCATGAGATGGCTAAAGATAGCTCAAACCTAGGTGGCCATGCTTATTTTGGACAATTATTCGTCAAATGAATGCTGGATCTGGTGTTCCGTCTCATCACACATTTATCCGATTGAAGCATGAGGATGATGAGGTGCCCAAGATCTATGCTCCATAAAACGCCACAGGCGGGTGGAACAATACTCCCACCAGAAATGCTGTTCTCTTTACCTTACAAAAGACCAAACTCTAAAGTAGAGAACCTTTTTTTCCCTATCCATGCATGGAATTAGAATCCAACCGGCATCTTTTAAAATAAGGACATACCAAACGAGATTAAGCTTTGCTGTTAGAGAAGTCTGAAGACCTCCAGTCTTTACAGGTAGGCTTAGAGAAACGCTTATGTCCTAACAACAATCAAGTGGCATGCCGCCAAAAGAGAGATGAAAAATTCCGTGAAAGAAACATAACATCTATATTTATAATGCAATAACAAGTAAAAAGGAACAACTGCTTCAACATTCAAAGAGAAAAATTACTTAAAAATGGGAGAGAAGAATATGGTAACGACCGGTTACTACCATTCTGCAGTTGTCTTTCCTCAGCCTGCAGCAGTAGTCGCTATATATAAGGGCTAAAAATAGAGGAACAACAAGCCAAGTGATCAAGAATATAAATGTAAATGGAACTGATCTCTCTCCTTCTCCTTCTTGGAGTGTAACATGGATCAGATCCTCAATAGATTAATGAAATGGAGAGAGAGAAGATTCTCAAGCGGTGCCGGTTCCGGTGGTGGTGGTGGCATCGGATCCGGAGTGGTCTCCGAAGATTCGCTTGCGGAAATCAGAGACCATGAGGGGAAGGCCCTGGCGGAGGGCGACCTTGGGCTCCCAGCCGAGCAGTTCCTTCGCCCTGTTGATGTCAGGCTTGCGCTTGTGGGGGTCGTCCTCGGTGTTAGGCCGGAACTCTATCCGGGCATTGGGGTCAATTGTCTCTTGCACCACCTTGGCGAGCTCGAGCATTGTGAATTCACCAGGATTCCCAAGGTTGAATGGCCCAACATGCTCCCCTTCCATCAACCTCATCAACCCCTCCACCTGTTACAAGCTCTCATAATCAAATTCTCTGCAACTAATCTATCTGCAAGCTTCAATCATTCATATATGCCTCTTCTCATGTAATGTATTACAATAGTTGAAGTTTATTAATGATATCTTTTTGTGATCCACTCGGTTCTCTTTTCACTAACTTCTTTTATAAATCAAGGTATCAAGAAAAAAGATTAGCAGGCGAGGTAGCATTATCAGCCGAGCAAGCTGTTTACAAGCAGCCATTATGCAGCTGAAATTAAGTTTGTTGAGGATGTGCTCAAACAAAAAACAAGACTAGAGACCAAAATGTGAATTTGAATTAAGAGACTAACCAAGGGGCTAGCTTGCAAGGTATTGGCGGACTAGGAAGCACCAATTAGCCTAAATTTCAGGCCTAAGAACAAGGTTGTGCTCAGGTATAAGCCTTTTGGGCTGGGACCTGCTCTGAAAAAATCGATTCCCAACATGAAACCTGGACCTGTGTTAGTCTTGTGCTTGGTATTGCTTATGTTAGCTTTAACCATGGCAGACTAAAACCAAAGAGTCTGTGAAGCAAAAAATAAAAATAAAAACAAAACGAAACGAAAAAAAAAAAAAAGAACAAAGATTTTAAATCATGAGCCCATTGGCATCTAATTAGTCATGTTTCGCTTGAATCAACTTGAATTAAATAAATAATACATACCATATATTATTTTAGTTTTACTTAACGAGTAAAAATACTAGATTAATAATATATGGTTGTACAAATCCTGGGGGCCTCAAACTCTCACAATCTCACCATAAACTAGTCATTCGTCAACAGGTCAGATTTTTGCTCTAAATTAATCTAATTGAGACAAAAATTGAACAAGTTTGCCTGTAGTTATTCTCACCAAAAGAGTGGAGCTATAAAAGTAATAATAATAATAATGAGTTTTACATACACCTAAATATGCGGTAATTTTCCCACATATTAAACCTCTAAAGAAGGAGACAAATAAGAAAACCTACCAGATCTGAGACGTACTGGAAACTTCTGGTTTGTTTCCCATCCCCGTAAACCGTCATTGGCTCCTTCCTCAGTGCCTGAAATCATTACACCCAACAAACCAATTTTTTAAGCAAGATAATTAAATTCTAAAGAATCTTAAAATTACTGAACTAATATAAACAAATTATATTTTATTATATTACAAAAAAACAAAATGAGCCGAGAATAAAGGAGGCTGACCTGGGCCACAAAGTTGCTGACGACTCGGCCATCGTCTATGCACATGCGAGGCCCGTATGTGTTAAAGATCCGAGCTATCCTCACCTGTATCCCAATAATGAAAAAGAAAAAAAGCTTTATATTAAAAAAATAATTAATTAATCAAATTTACCTTATAAGAAGCTAATTAAGCAATTAAATGGTTATAATTAATTAATAATTAGAGAAGAGGAGGTGGGGTGCCCACCTCAACTTGGGCGCCGCGATGGTAGTCCATGGTCAAAGTCTCGGCCGTACGCTTCCCCTCGTCGTAGCAGCTCCGAACGCCTGCGAGCCCCACCCAAAACACGTGTCAGATGAGGTAGACAGGAAACGTGAGCCAAGAACGTGTTCTGTCCCTCAGCCAGGAAGCCCGATCCCACAAGCTGGCCGACTTGCAAACTTTCTTCCTCTCCTCTCCAAAACCCAACACCCCCCCACCCCCCAAATGGGCCAAATCCCCGTAAAATATCAAAAGAAAAGGAATATATTTAATTCTACTTTTATTTTTAATAAACATTTTTGTTTAAAATTTTAAATAATATGTTTGTTATTTAATAACAATATTGCAAAACCACTTTTTTACTTCTTAAAAATCACTTTTAACTTTATACTTCTTGTAGAAAAAAGAGGAAAAAAACAAGTTTGGACCTTTGAATGAGTTGGATTCCATTTGGCATTGTTAGGAATCAAAATTCAATCTTTCATCCCCTCACAGAAATATGACCACATACCAACAAAGCTAGAGAGAGAGAGAGATACCAATGGGATTGACATTGCCCCAATAGGTCTCAACCTGGGGGTGTTGGAGAGGGTCGCCATAGACTTCGCTGGTGCTGGTGAGAAGGAAACGGGCACCGACCCTCTTGGCGAGGCCGAGCATGTTGAGAGTTCCGACCACGTTGGTCTTGTACCAAGAGCCCAAAAATGGATGAATTAAGGCTAACGGGGAAGATGATAAAGCTAAAAGTTGGCACCTTTTTTCGGTTAGACGGGAAAGATAAACAAGTTCCCACTAAATTGGAAACAGATATAGATGCCACAAAAGAGAAAAATCTAAGCAAGAAATTGACTGCCAAAGAAACAAATGAAAGTATCTACTAGAAAAGAAATAAAAAGGCGACAAAAGGAAAGCCCACCAGTTCAATACCCAAAAAAATCAATTTTGTTCTACGAGGAAAGCCCCTCTATAACAACAACACATGAAGTCATAAAAGAGATTATGATTTGCTTCTTTTTTTCTTTTTTTTTTGTGGGGTTGTGTGAGGGAGGGAGGGGGGGGGGGGGGTTGCGGTGTAAAAGAAGATGCACTGTTCAGATGAATCCATGAGAGGGGAAAGTAATGTGTAAGAAATTTTGACAGGAAAAATTGAAATTTATGAACACAGACGATAAAAGAAATAAAAGAAAGAGACGTTTTAATCACTAAAGATTACGAATTGGGAGAAAGAATCGGAACAATTCGTAAAACATATAATTTTGTAGGAAAAAATGTAGCTTTATGAAAAGTAATGGAAGAAT
This sequence comes from Cocos nucifera, assembly GCA_006176705.1. NCBI lineage: Eukaryota > Viridiplantae > Streptophyta > Magnoliopsida > Arecales > Arecaceae > Cocos > Cocos nucifera. Next base: position 139,770 of record QRFJ01000418.1, read on the forward strand.
CCAGAGAAGGAACACATTAATGGGAATAATTCTGAGCAATGCGTAAAATTTGTAATTTTTGTAAGAGAAAGATAGCAGCTTTATTAGAAAAATCCATAGAGAAATTGAAAGAAAGCGGAGATTCTTATCACAAAAAACACAAAATCGGGAAAAACTGGAGCTAAAAGATAGATCATTACCGTAAAAACCCAATCCAATCTATCGAAAATAACGAATTTTGAATAGAGGAAGAACAGAAATCATGGATCGAAAAGGATATGATAGTCTTGACGGGATTGAACTTATAGTGGACGGGAGAAGCCGGGCAGGCGAGGTGGTAGATCTGGTCGACCTCGAGGAGGAGCGGCTCCACGACGTCATGGCGGATGAGCTCAAAGTTAGGGTTTCCGAAGTGGTGCATCACGTTCTCCTTCCTCCCGGTGAAGAAGTTATCCACCACGATCACGCTGTCCCCGCGAGCAATCAGACGGTCCACGAGATGACTCCCGACGAACCCCGCGCCGCCGGTCACCACGATCCTCAGACCCTTCCGCTTCAGCCCCAGCGGCACCTTCCCCCCGACGAATCCTCTCGCCGGGAGCGCCGTCCGATGGCTGTAGTGCCCTCCGCCGCTGACGGCGGCGGTGGAGCGACGGGCAAGGTCGACCATGAGGTGGGCCCCGACGGCGGATCCCGCGGCTGGTGGCGCCCGGGGCAGAAGGGCGACGACGAGGGTGGCTAGGGCCATTCCGACGAGCACAAATAGGAGCCTTTGCTCGCGGAGGAGGTAGCGGAGTGGCCTCGAGATCCACCACCACCGCTTCAGGGGCTTCGGCGAGTACCCGCCGGCGCCTTCCTGGGGCTGGGGATCGTGGCCTCGATAGATAAGCTCCGAGCCCATCCCGGCGGTCGTGGAGGAAGAGGGCGAGGTACTAAAACGTAAAGAGAAGATATTTTGAGGGGTCTCCGCAAAAGATCTCCGCTCCCTCTTGCCTCTTTGCCGTTAGAAAGAAGGGAGGAGGCAGCCTTTTTGTGGAGGAGACCAGACCCAGCGGTCTGATTGTAAATACGCCCACGCTCGCTGTCCGGCGCGTGGATGGTGCCGCTGCCACACTCGCACTCCCTCTGGTATTTATTTATTAAAGGGTCGCGTTCTGATAACCCGCAGGAATAAAATAGCTCTAACCCATCCTCCCTCCAGAACGTCCGATCTGTTCGCCTACTATCGAACATGGACGCCGCCCAGGTGCACCTCAGAATCTTCAGGACCTAAGATAAACCCTCCCTTTGCTCTAAATATCGAAAATACCCCAGTTTTGTCGTTCTCTTGAATCTGTTATTTTGGACAAGGCTATGGGCTTTATGGGATTCTAATCATACGGACTTTAATTATGCTTTTAATGACATTTAAATGGTGTCTCTCAGCCCGGGATTCCGCCGCGGGCGCCGGGAGAATAAGACGATGATGGGGACCGTGGACCACCCTTTCAGAAAATCTAATGACCAAATTGCCCTCGTGTCGGCTATCACGTTCCATTGTACCCTAAATTAATTATTATAAAGGTTAGTTATGGAGATTAATATCTTTTGGCACTAACTTTTATAATCATACTACTAAGATCGTATAAATGGTGAAGGTGATAGCCAAATTACACGTTATATTTTAATGGCTAGATTCTTCTTGAATTGGTGGGGCCTACGTGGTTGGTATGGAATTTTGTATGACTTGGGGTGTCCAACCTGTTTGATTTCAGATCTAACAGCTGTGATCCAGTGGGCCCTAGTGGGGTGGTGAGTGCATGTCTGGGTGTGGGACCGGTGCGTGGCTGTGACCGCGTTCCGCTTATTAGAATTATAAAGTTCAGGGTGTCGTCTTTGTTTAGTGATTCATTTTAGCAGTTATTTACCATAGACTCGGTATTGGGCGGTAGGTTGGGCAGGGTTTAGTTTTGGTAGGGAAAGTCTTGGGTCGGTGTTTTTTAGCTATTCAAGGGAAGAGTTGGCCATGAGAATGGCATGACTTTTGCTTGGGTTGAGTCTAGTTAGGCGACTCAAGGAGAGCAAAAGGTATGTATCGGTGCACGTATTCTCCATTGGGCCTTGGCTTCCTTGGTGATGGATTTGACTTTGAAAGCCATGGAGGAAAAAAAAAATTAAAAAAAAGCGCCCTGGAATGGATGACCAGCTCATGAAAAGGTGGCAAGAAGATTGGTTAAGATCTAATGATATATGCTACATGCATGCTTTGGTTTTGCATGCCATGGTGATGACACATATGGTGCCTTTGGGATTTGGGTTGTATTAACTATTGGACCGCATGATACATTTCTTACAGAGTATGATGTTGATTTTATGATCAGTATTGTATTGTAAATAGAGCTTCATCATACTTTGAAAAATGTGTAAAATATGCAATCATTTTTTTGTACCAGTGATAGTGTTTTTTTTTTTTTTAAATGTTACTTATGTTACATCCCATATGGTAAAATTATTATGGAGGGCTTGCACAGAAGCATTTAATTGCATAAAAAGGTTTAAAGTCTGCTAAAGATTATAGTTTGCAGAATAATTTGTTGTATTCTGAGCAAGAATTTTTTGGAGGTAACCGTGTGTGGTAGGGGCAATTTTTCCAACAATGAATTAAAAGTTAGGCATCAATCGTCCAAAGTATAACTTATTTTGATGATTTTTAATATGTGAAATCTATGGTACGGAAAGGAATAAAGATGTTGACAAGATATGTTTCTTAACTTTAGATTAAATGGAATCGACAGGAACTATCGAGGAATTAGAAGTAATCTATGATATACTAATACGACAGTAATAAAGTTTTTTTTTATGTTGTTTAAGTTCAATACTTGAATCAATGTACAAAATTTTGGAATGTGACTGCAATGATGTAGATGTTGAGGTGGACATTTGGTTAAGTTAGAAAGTTAAAAATAATATGTTAGAGGTAGTTTTGTATGTGCCAGTCAGACTAGCATCCCAAAATGCGGAGAAGATTCAAAGGCATTATGGTCATGGGAAAGATTGATGTTTACAAATACATCCATAAAATGAATTAGTCAGAAATAACTTTGACTCAATTGCTTAGAAATAATAAGAAGGACTCGGAAGATGGTCTTGAAATGAAATAGCAATGATAAGTTTTGTTAGTTATAGTAAATTGGAGATTCAAACCAATATGAGATCCTATCTTGGGGACAAGGTTTTAATACTCGATTAGGGGATCATTTTGATGGAGACTAGTCGGGCTAGCGATGTTCTTCCAGCTTTTTGGAAACCGGAAGCTCAGTGTGGAGTCCCATGCTTCATGTGCTCACCAGCGAGCCCAATGTTTCGTGTGGATGGTGCCTCATTTTTATATAAAATAATCACAGGTAGCAAAATGACTTATTTATGATCTATAGATTTTCTTAATCTTAAGCTTTTTGTAGTCTTAAATACCTTTACGTGCCAATTGATTTAAATTTTGACAAACCAATCTAGATAAAATCTATGAAATCCCCCTCCTTTTTTTTCATAATATATGCTATTTTTTTGTCATTGCGGCATGCATTTTTCTCCGGTAGAATGCGGTCATAATTAGCATTGGTTCGTAATCATGCATTTAGGATTTCAATTATCACCCTGATGTTACTTACTAAACAATCAAATGACAAGATGCTAGACGGACCGTAGCATCCAATTTAATGTCAATTAATAGTTATTTGTATAATTAATAAATATAAATTGACCACTAGAGACACTATGCCATTTATGGGTAAAATTCTAAATTAGGAACCTCGAAAGATCTTGGCCAAGACCGGCCTAGGGGTCGGCCTCCTAATCCAAGCATCAGCCGCTCGAGATCCTCAATACCCTTTGGTTATAGCCGACCTATAAGTTAGCTGCTGATGTAGTCATTGATAATCAATTTACGTGCTGGCTGCCAATCTTCATTATCAACACTTTCCAAGCGTTAATTTTCATTCCAGACATCGAAGGCCGACCCCTGCTTGGTTACCGATTTCTATCCTCAGACACAGAACGAGCTATCGACCTGTAATCTCTCCAACCTCAGCTTCCTGATTGAAAAAGAGAAGGAACTTTCATATAGTCCTTTCAAATCAAACTATTAATGGAAGCAGCTGACTATGAACTGGATAGGGCACCATCGATTATCAAATCATAGGAAGCTATTTTCTAATCATTTATGGAAGCACCTTACCACATGTCAGATAAGATCACATCAACCGTCAAGCCCCAGAGGATCCGACCAAAGCCATTAATAAAAATGATCAGCCACGTGCCGAGTGAGATGGCATCAACTATCAAATTCAGAAAAATCAAAATAGAAACTGAGAATGTACTCGCTGGCAGCAAAAGAGACTTTCAGCATCCTCCCATTGGGGAGCTCCAACTTTGATCTATAAATAAAGATAACCAGGAAACCCTTAAGATATGCAACGATTCTCTCTCCCACTCCTCCTCACTTGTTATGCAAATTACTGATTTGGACATCGAAGGGTCTCCACCAAATCCGACTTTGATCAGAGATTTGTAAAGGTTCGGACTTCTTTATCTGCTTCTCGTCACCTAACTACAACCGTTTTGGCCCAAGTCAGAAATCTACAGCAATGCCATCTAAATCAATAAGTACATGGACCAAATGGATTGTGAATTCATCCCGAGCTTGCAATTACATGCTAATCAATCAAGGGCCGTTGAGTTTGCTTTTTATCATTGTGTTGTTTTTTTGTGGTTTGTGTTATGAAGAAATCAACTTGTTTTCCCAAATTTGGATCTCCTTCCACATAAGTTAGGACTCAGGAGGGTCTTCTATCAAAATAACAAAATTCACAACAACCGAGTTAGGACTCTAGTCTAAGCGAACGAAACATTCTGGAAGAGACACCTGCCCAATATGATTACCAATTATGAATATTATATTTCACTAGCAACTAGTGTGCGCATGGCAACCATTAGGGGATTATACTAACTCATGCTTCGAGTAATTTAAACTTAAAAATATTGTCAAGTACATTCCTTAAATACGTTATAATTTTTCCGTGCAATAGAAACCAATACACAAAAGTTGCAAACAATATTTTGCCTCCTATTTTAGGTCATAAGATGGTAAGTTGGAATTAATTAAAGCACACAAGGTCTGCCACCTTCCTACCTCTTCCTCAACCATACATTTATTCTCAAACTAAAGAAATCATAGCTCACATCCTTAGATGGGTTACCATCATCTTTCTTCTTCTACCTTTAAAGACTTGATCATGTTCATATGGAACACGTGCAAGGAGTTAGTATATAGTATTCGTAACTGACAAACAAATTTTAAGTCTTCGGTTAGAACACGACCAATGCGTTTGTATTGGACCGGTGGATTGGATTGTGATGCAAGTCAAAGAGGTATGATCAGCTATAAAGTCAACAGAGACGGCACCATTCTCGGACAGCTCTGGGAGGCGTTAGTTCTACACTTGATGAATAAATTAAAATCTTCCGTCTCTGAACTGGCATTTCTAATCATTGCTTTTAGATCTCTGCATGTGAAAAGAGAAGGTTCACATTTTATCTTCTTGAAATGTCTAAATTTCTTGTGGACTTGGTCTTGAAGAATGTAGATCCTTGGGTTTAAACTATAGCTTTCCAATTGAACTCACCAAGGAATGGATACATTAACCCCAATCTTGTATTTTTTATCTTCTGTGTTGAATAGTAAAAAATTATGATGACTCCTTCAAAAGTAGGCCGAACCTTAGTCAATTATGAGAGAATCCAAATCATTTAACAAGGGATTAGTTTAGCACTTTGAACTTTAAATAAGTATATATTCCCTTCCCCTTCTCATTAACTTTGCACCCCTCTGTTAGCGATAACTTTGACTTCATCATCATGTTAACATAACAAAATGTTCAACGATTCACTCTATTTTTTTTTAACAAGAGTACACCAACATATGGTCTGGTTCCATGCCAATTAGGCCTTATTGGTTGGTTCGATGAATTAACATTGCCATCTGGCTTTGCAAAAAGTAAAACAAGAGATGCTTTATAAGTGTAACAAGGGATTACACCAGCATCTTCTATATTGACTCAACAATTACTTTGTGTAATAATTCTCCACATAAAACCTTACGATCTGGAGCCTATTTAAGTTACCTTTGCCCAGTGGGTCCCCCTGTCGGCTCGTCACCCTTGCATGTTAGGTGCTTGTACAGTTTATAGTGATATATAAATGCGATTATTTGCACACTCTATGATGATGCTTGAGAAAAATTATTTAGAGGCCGGTCCGAGCTTTAAGGCCGTTTTATTTGAGTGCAATAAGTATAGTGGTATTTTGTTTTCGCTTTAAGAATTGTTATTGTAGGAAAGAAAGAGACGGGGGTATTTGGGTTGTCATGGTCTGTACTTGGGGGAGGCAGCAACCCCGTGTCCTTTTTCCACAGTAATGTATCCATGACGAGGAAAGGACTTGGGTGCTTTACTCATTGCAGTCAAGTATTCCACGCAATAATTATTAAAACCTTCACATTTCTAAATCATCGGGACATTGGTTAGGAGGTCCCATCTTTCCCCTTCCTCCACCCTGTTGAAAGAATCCCTTCTCGGAATGTGATTAATGTGCGAAAGAGGATGGTCCAGATAGAATGAGTCCAAATCAAAATCTACTCTATAATATATAAATTGTATTCGGAGGAAGTTGGGATCTAAAATTGGAACGAGAATAAATTACTCTCATTCTAATTATTTGGTTAGAAGAAGTTTCATTCCGATTTCGATTTCGGGATGAAATGGGGATGACCCAAATCTATCTAAAATTCAATTCCTACTCTCCCGTAAGCATTCAAATTTTTATTTCAATTTTAAATTTAATTTTAATTTCGGTCATGAATTAAATAGTTCAGAAAATTTGATCATTTCAATTTTGATTTCAATCTATCTCGATTTCAATTTTATTTGCGAATCAAACAACCCCTAATGGATTATGTTAGATTAGCTTAAATCCTTCTCCAAAGTTTTCTTAGGGATGTGAAAATAGATCTACTCTGACCTGACCACATTCGATACAACTGCTCAAATTGAGGTCTAAGGTACAGATTCGAACATGACCCATTTGTTGAATTTAGCTGCAATAAGCTTTGGCTCAAAGTTTTGACTAGGATCAGATTAGGTCTCATCCTCATGGACAAGATCGATCGGCCATTTTATGTCTGGCCCAGCTTAACAAAGTATTGGAAACCATTCTAGTTGGCAAGTCAGAATCTAATTTGTGACCCATACCTAAGGTTACCTCTTGAGTCAAGTATATGAATTCAAAACGATGTTGATGTTTCACCATCCATGTGGCACTTGATCCAATTGATTTGTTGCATGATTATATTTTTATATGATCACAAAAACTTCTTACGGAAAGGCAAAGGAAAGTGCAGGCAGCTTGACCTTAAAATATGAACGTTAGTTAAGGTGGGCTTTCCATGCAATTGTAGCGGCAATGGCATAGGAAGCTTCCAAGATTAGGCTTAGGGGAAGAAAATGTGGCTTGCATCCGGCCTACCTATCGTATCATTAGGCAAGAAAAATGCTTGGATTCGTTCTCTCACAATGTCAAGCATCACAACCACCTTGAAAGGTGCCTTTGAGGAGCCAACAACAGTATTGTTTTCGTCGCTCAACCGATGCACATGATGGTTTGATGAGCCACATGAGTGTTTTCAAAGATGCCAGCAACAGTATTTTTTTTAGTGCGCATGCTAGTTTGATGAAACAAGGGGTTTCCAACCTTTTGTCGTCGTCTCGGCATTTGACGACTAGATTACGTAGCTAGTTTGTTAACTGAAGGCCACGTCTGTCGATCAAGTTGATGGAAGAGACTCAAGTGAAAAGAGTTAAAGATTTACAATGCAAACTACACTCCTGAGAAAACCGCAACCTTGGCATTGGCCGATTTTGACGAGTTACTTTCTGAGATTTCCTTTTCACTTGGTCGGGGATAACAATAATTTTTATGTCAAATTATCATGATATAAAAATATAAAAAAAAATTATAAAAAAATTGATGGACCGCATGCTTATTTTTCAGAGATAGATGATAAAATAAATATCATGAGAGAATTGATATTTAATAAATTTTTGAATAGTGATAATCCATGTTTGACAAAAATACCTCCAATAAAACTACATATGTAATTATTGACTTAATTTTAATATTTTTTAAATTTTATCTAATAAAAAAATTTTATAAAAAAATTAAGATGGAGATGGTATTATGTAAAGGATCATGTCATTATAGTCATCATATAAAAACTAATTAAAGATAATAATATTATTTTAGTATTAAAAAATTATTTTATATTAAAAAATATATTTATAAATTTTATCATATTTTCGTGTAGGATTACCTCCAACCAAACATAATAATTCTTTTCGGTGTCATTTTTTGAAATAATTTTTTCATCAATCAAATATAATCAAAATTTTTTTCTTCATAATTATTTTTTTAGGTAAATAATTTTCATAAATTATCAAATTATCCCATACCTAATGAAATGGATCCTTAAAGTCAATAAATTGACATGTTGGATATGGCTCTGAGTTTCAAAGCTAATTCAGAAGAGAGACTTAGAATCCATGCATGTGTTCTTTTTTTTCTTTAATTTGGATAAGTAAAAAAAATAAAATAAAATATAGGCATGCGTATTTGACTAACTGGGCTTAGAACTCATCAAAAGAATTTACAACAACTTCCATATTACATGATTCAGGAAATAGGCCTGCGACGGTTCATATTTGCCCAAATCCGATTGAAATCCAATGATAGATTTCGTTCAAGCTAAACTCCAGTCCATGCACATCATTAGTAATAGATTAATTTTTTATACACCACTTGTAGTATAAAAAAACTACACCATACCATCTAATTGTACCATATAGTCACAACTTCTCAATGTCTATTTAATATCTATAGTATTTCAAATTTTGAATGACAAAAATATTTCTTTCTAAAAGTTATGACACTCCCTTATGCTATTCCTTTACAAAAATTATGATTTCTATAAAAAAATATAATTTTTTTATTATAATTTTTATAAAATAAATATCATAATTTTTTTAAAAAAATATTATAATATTTTTTTAAAAAAATTATGATACCACTAAATAAAATACTATATTTTTTATCAAAATATCATAATTTTTATGAAAAATTATTATAATTTTTTTAAAAAAATATTTTCATCGTTCAAAATTTCAACCCATTAAATACAGATTAAAAAGTAATAGCTATATAATTTCACAAGTGCACAAAAAATTACTTTAAATTCTACTTACTTGCAGGGGATCAGCTGGGACAAAACAAATGGTAAAACATGCAAGCTGAAAGATTGATTGGTTGTTTAGATTTGAAACAACGTTTGAGACGCTTCAAAAGTTTTAATGATAAAATGCAACTGTTTATGTTTTGCTGTTCTACAATTCTGTAATCCTGAAGAAAACGAAGCTAGAAGTAGATATCCTTATCTCAAACTAGGCATCAAGTTCTATCATGGTCCATTAAAAGGAATCCGAACAGGGGCTAATAAAAAATTTGAGAGCACAGCAACCATTCCGTACGCTAGACAATTTGAGCTGCATGCATCACCCATTTCCTGAAATTTTGTATATATGAATGATCAAGCATTCGCGCTCTTTTCATCTAAAAAAAGACAGGAGTCCTTATCAGCAGTAAATATCAATCAGAGAAAAGATTGCCATTTTCATTGTTGATCTCTAGCCACCATACCAGCTTATCAAAATAAAGATCTTAGAAATAGAGCATCTACAGACCGGGCAGCTGCATCAACAATCTCTATAACGTCTTGCGTGGCTGCCAAAGCACATCATCAAGAGCATATTCATGCAATATCATGCACCCCACGTAACAAAGGCTGTTTAGATCTTCATGGCTTCCAAGTAAACCCCCCTTTCTGTCGGCATAAGCGGTAATTTTAGATTGGTTACAACTCCAATGATAAGATCATGATAAACGCCGTCCATCATTGATTCCAATCAAGTACTGGGATAGTTAAATTAACAACGTCACGATAATTCCACAATGCAATGTATAACCTTCTGAGCATTTTCTACTTTCATGTGGAACCACTGTCACGCACTAAAATTGCAGCCAAATAAATGGCTTCACCAATGCTGCCAGCCTGAGCCACTGGAATACGGCGCCATCAGTATCTCCGAAATTCTTTTGGCGGCTTGAAGTTTAGCGGATGAGTTTCTGGTGTGGCAGTTGGATCTTCTTTCCACATCTTAATAGTTTTGTCTGCTTCACAAGTAACAAGCCTCGACCCACTTATATCATATGAAAGAGCATATATACATGCTTCACTGTCCAGTGAGCCTGAAATTATGATTTAAAAAACAAAAAAGCAAGGATTTGAGTATTGCCAAATAATGAGGAAAGGCACACATGTTGCATCAATGAAAAAACTTACCAGGCTGGACAATCGTCTGGGCTTGCTGGAAGTTATGGCCACTTTTCCAATCCCATAACCAAAGGCTCCCATTGTCACCTTCAGGAAAAGTTGAGAAACGGTTACACCAGACAATGGCCCTTTTTTTTTTTTTTTGTTGTGGTGCATTGTTAGCTAGGTAAGCTAGAAAATATCATGTGTTACAGCCAACTTGAATTTGACACGTAACCTATAATAATTTAGCACATGTTTGGTCCATCAACTATTAATTCATTATGTATATAGCATACCTGCAGTTGCTAAGACACCATCTTCATTAACTGCCATTGAATTTATTATTGTTTTCTGCTGGGACCTGCACAAGAAAATAGTGGAATTTAGAGTTTAAGGCATGAATAACAGCATCATATGCATCTTACACACCGTGAGACAATCCATCTTGTCATAATATACTGTGCACTGAAAGATTCTCACCTTTTTCAGTTCCATCGTAGCAAAAGACTTACCTTTTCACGTCGAAAAGACTCAAAAACAGCATACAGACGGTTCTTCAGTATTTTATATTGAAGATGGTAGTTCTTAAGGCTTCAAACATGATCAAAAGAAGTAGTTAACTTGCTACGTGGTCATTTTTAATGACACATTTTCACCCTTTCCACCCGATGTTTACAAAATGAATGCCTGTCCAGCACTCATCAAAGCCTTCTCGAGGCATACTCTTTTATTTGTCACCAAAGATATAAAATGTGCAGCCAATGAAGAAACAGCTTAGGTCAGCTTCGGTAATGCAATGTAATGGAAAAGGCAAAAAAAAGCTCCTCCACTCGATGGATTTGGTTGAAGATTCATTTGCTTAAAGACTCCAAACTTGGAATATCTAGATGCAGTCTTGACCACCCTATATATATATATATATATATATCAATATCTCACTTCTTTCCACTAGAAGCTTGAAACTTGAACCACAATACTATCTCCACAGGGTGCCTACAACTATTAAATGAACAACTAGTAGATTCCAAGGTATGTCTTTCAAGGTTGACTTCTACTCATTCATGATTATCTCTTGGCTTCTAACAATTTTTAGGTTTCTCCAAGTCCTAAACCTGAATTTCTGATTTTAGCTTCTTACAACAGCTAACTGGTTGGCTCACAGCCAAAATATCTAAGTTGGTTGAATCACAAGTCTATTCTTGTTTACCGAATATGCCTCTAAGCTTCCTCTATGCACAATTTTCCATATTATATGATGCTTTTTCTTGCATCGTTATCCATGTCCACATCTTCCCTATGTTTATCATATACACATTTACCATCTTTTAGAAGCCTAAGAAAATTTTAAATATTATAATTACCGTTCAAGTATATCTGAGCAGGTTACACTTAATTTAAACTTTTGGGAGGGGCTTCATTAAGGTATTGAGAAAGCCAGTTCCCTAAGGAGGAATGGGGGAAAGTCAAGTTTGACTTCATCGTTTCATGCATTACTTAGAGGCTTATCGAACAAAACATTTTCTGCTTCAATCTTGTCACAATATTCTGAAAACTTGTACTTTGTTCAATGACAACTGTTTTGCCCAAAGATAGAACATGATGAGAACTCATCACTATTTTCATTGGTTGTTTCCTGGTTTTTGCTCAAGTCAATTAGTTCAAATTCCTTGGGCCAGCATTAGGTTTGCACATTCAATTCAATATTTCAAGGTTATTCTGATTCTTTAGTTTATATATTATTGTGTTTCATTAGTTACTATTTCATCATGTTCAAACATACAATACCAACTTCAGCATTACAACTTTAACTCCCATGTATTTATGGTGTTCTTGATGCTTCTGTTTTGAAAATACACAAAAAAAAAAAGCTCCTACATACTCTTTAAAAACTTAAGGTTAGACCAAAACATGTGAGAATAAACATAGAACAGATAGTTAAAACAGTTCAATACAGCTTACAGATGTGAAAATGAGAATAAGAAAATAGATACATATAAGGCATGTTTAAATATTAGATTGTTTTAATTGTCAAATTGTGGATGAGGTTTAATCCAGGCACGCACATAACATCAATGTAACAGATAGCATAATGTCTAATGCTACAAATTAAGCTTATGAATGGATTTCTCATGTAGAAGATTTTGGCCATGTTTGGTTCCAGTGTAGTTTTATTCAAGTTACTTGAAAAGAAGGAATAATGAGAGCAAAATTGCAGGAAGAAAGATGAAAAAGCTTGAATAAAACTATTTGACCATTTTTGGCATCATAGTGTCATCCAGGTTCAAGAAGAATAAATACCAGAAAGGTTGTTTGGCAGCATAAAGCTGAACATACTTTTTAGGGATTAGTTCCAGCTTACTAACCAAATAATTCTTTAGCCTACATGGATTTCTAAGTCAACCATTAAGTCAAAGAAAACTCCTCGTTAATATGGATTACACTGCAAAAATTTCTGAGAAACTGAGACAGTTTGGTTCTAGACAAGGTGAAACTGAGGTCAGCAATTCAGCCTAGGGAAGAGAAAGGAACTAGTCCCTCAGTTCTTCACCCCAACTGGCAAAAGAAAATTCTGTCTTCATTTTCTTAAGATAGATATTACAGAAATCTCAAAAAATAGATGATAAAATTTTATGGAAAACTTCAGCGAAGGATTCCTGTTATTTATTTATAGGGATGTTCCCATGAAGGACCTTCTTGGCCATGATTTTAGTACATTTGCAGAAAGAAGGATTAAATTATAGAAAGGTAAAGGATCTTAAGGTGGTTTGACTTCTATATATATATATAAGACATTTAGAAATTTGATTAACATATTAGAGCAACCTAAGGGTTGTAGTTGTCAAGCTTTTTTCTTGTCTTCCTCTTTCTCTTTCCAAAGGAAGGTCTAATCTCTAAGTTGGCCATCATGCTATATGGAGATTTTACCCACCGGAAACTTCTATAAGGTTCAGTTTGATGGATATCACAGAGTATTTGTTCCAAACAGTATGCATTATACATATTAGGAGAAAGGTCAGTGCTAACTTTGGAAGCTCAAACTATGTGTGCATGTCGTGATGTTCAAATCTTCTTATGCAGATGTCAGTGCAAAAGTAGAGGATATTAACACTGTATGTTCCTTGTAAGGGCTACAAATTGTCGATTCACAATTTCAACTCCACAACTCCAAGCCTATGTTCATTTAACCTTCGCCTGTCCTGACCCCACTATAAATATCCCAGCCCATCCTTCTTAGGTCCTGTCAAAGTTTTGCTGAAGAATATCATTTTCTTAAAAGGTTTTCCAACACTTCATTAGCTAAAAACTCCTACATTTGCTCTCATAAATTTAATTCCAAACAGCAAAATTATTCAAAATGGTTATTTCATGGGCTTCTGTTTTAATCATAACTTATTTACAATCACCTAACAAATTACATTTCATGTCCATTCTATGAATTATAATATTATTCTTGAGAGATGATTCTATAAATTATAATATGAATCATTTCCATGGAGCATTGATAAAATGTTTAATGCTGTTACCCATATTATCAGTCATTAATATATCATCCTCAAATAAAATACAATAATGTATCTGCTCCTAAGTATTCACAATCAATTATATATAAAGAGAGTGGCCATGTGGACCTTAGGCCAACACTTCATTTATGCTCTCTGAAATGAACTTAATATTTCTTGCCACAGCTCCTGTATCCCTAGTAATCTCAATACATCCTTTCATAATTCCTTTTTCTGCTTCAGATCTCATCAAATTAATAACTCAGTTGGAACTTCCAAGTAAATTCGTATGTAAAGTCATATGCAAATTACTACTTTCCTTCAAACTTTGCATTAAAAAATCTCCCAAAAAATATATACGTAGCAATATTACCACAAGAAAACTGCTGTCAGTTTGCTTAAATTTGTTCAATGACCCATTCTTATAAACTTATCTGTAAGCCAACAATAGTCTATAAATTTTGTTGTCACTTTCATTCTTACAAATCGATATAATAATAATTCCTCAATAACATGGCATCACTTTAATATCAAAATCCATTCGGTAAAATATTCAACCAAAGCAGACATAAAAAATGTATGTCCATGTATAACTTTATTTGATATATTGATGTTAAGCTTGTATTATGATTAGACATTGCCTATCTTATGATTAGATGTTACTGATTTAAAGTGATGACATTGACTCATGATTCAAAGCATGTGAGCAAATATAAGCTACATTGGTTAAACTTATGTTATTTTTATCTGTCATTTTATCAGTAACATATTATCAATTCGTTGTTCAAATAGAAGATGCATTTTTCAGTGATCACTCACAGCATATTGTGCAAAAATTCTCCTCTCGGAAGGCTAAATTTCTTTATGTTGTCTGCTGATGCCGATGTAAAACTTTGCCTAAACAGAAAATGGATTAAATAACATAATCAGCAAACTGCAAAATAAGGAATTAAAGAAAGAGAAAAAAGAACGATGCTTTTCAAAATAAGGCGGACTGCCATGAGTTAGAGGGACATACTCTTTTGGATGTAATGCCATAGCACGAACAGATTTCTTATGATGAGTGAGAGTTGCCATTGATTTTCCTTAAAAAAAGGGATTTTGTGTTCAGAAGAAAAAAAAATCAATACAGATAAATAATGGAGATTGATATTTTTTAAAAAAAAATAAATCATTACCAGCTGCAAGATCCCAAAACTTAATAGTAGTGTCATGAGAGCCAGTTACTACTTGTGGATCCTGAAAAAGGAAAGAAGTATTGATTAAACTAACAACCAAACAGATAATTCTGCATTTTCTATGACCTGACAAACATCCATGGGATACCAAGCGAAAAATGAGGGGAGGCAAAATAGACAGCCAGGATTCACTAGATGATAAAATATCAACAGAACTGTAAATGATTAGAGACCAGCCTAAATTTCTTAAATCCCCTGGCAATGATAATGCATAAAGCAGCAAAACAAAAAGTCAATTAAAGGATACTAACTGAAAAGAAAAGGTTGGTCACATTAGAATATATGATTCAGGAAATTCTCAAACCAATTGAGAACTCTGGTTTTTCTGATAGCAGTATTTTAGAAGCAGTACTTAGTCACTCGGTTGTGCTGTTATTAAAAAATGATTTCCCTAGAACCGAAAAAGTGATAAGGAGAATAATTTTGGCTGCCATTATCTTTTACCCAGCTTCAACTGCCTGTTGGCTATTTCTTTGAAGGCCTATCAAAAAAGTGCTGTATTTGACAGGATTTGTGGCAAAAGTACTTTAATTGTCTACTCAGCTTAGACTGCTATCTAATCTCCCATATTGACTTTGATTGATCATTGACGTCAATGCTATAATTTTATCCAAAAAGGCTGCATCATCAAACATTAATTACAAGCAGAATCACTACATGTACACACTTTCAAAAAGTATATGCAGTAGTAGAAACAACTTCCAGCATGACATCTTCATCTAACTCTTAGTTCCAAATTTACAATCCACTGCCTCACCATCTCCATCTCTTATATCCAGTATTATCTGCCCCTTCTTACCTCTTTGTCAAAACCTATAACGTCTTAATAATATTTAGACACAAATGAACATATGTACCATATTTTCTTATATGGATAAAGCATATCATTCATTATGCACCACTTCAAACTCAAGGGAGGAGTCCATTATTGAACAGCCTTAGAAGAGAATATGCCAAAAAATAGCTCTTAGCAACAATTTTATGTAACTTATGTCATAATGCAAGGCACAAAATTCAGATTCAACAAAGAAACAATTTCAATCAAGAACCTCAAATCCTAAAAAAAATGCTCCACCCACACCTACAGACCTACATCAAACTACTTCACATAGAAAAGAGAGAGAAAAAAATTAAAGAGTCATTTAAATATGATGATGATGGATCTAAGATGGCAATTTGGTACTGCCCCATGAAGAAATGAAACCCCATGGATGGACTTGCTTCAAATTGATCATATGATTTATTACACAAAACAATGAACAATTGTAAAGCTTATGCTATTATATGTTGATGAGTCCATAGAAACTGAAATCTTCATAATGAAAGCAAATCGCATGTCTCTGTAATGTAATGCAAAATTCGCTTAATAATCAAATTATTAAAGATCACAACCATTAGGGGAATAATTCCTGGAATAACAAATAATATACTTTGAACTGCTCAATATGATTCTAGGCAAATATCCATAAAAAATGTTCCTAACTAGATAACTGTTTGCATACCGTAGGTCGAGCAAAAACTGAACAAACAGTGTTATCATGGCCTGATAAAGCAAAAATCATTGCCTTAGTACGAATATCCCAGACCTGAGAAAAAGACAGAGAGCAAATCCACAATGTCAAGCTTAAGTTCAGATCTACATCAAAACAACTTGACACTGTACAACAGATTGTTTCAACAATTATCAACACCAAATATACAATTTCATTTAAACTTCAACAATAACTTGTTCCAGTTTATATAAATACATACCCGGCAAACAGAATCTCGGCCACCTGTTAGTAAAATATCGAGAGATGGATGAAGAGCTAAACAATACACGCCACTCAGATGTCCATGATACGACCTAATCACCTATTCAAAAATAAATCAAATGGAAATTACAGGTTAGTAGACACCTCATATGGTAGAAATTTGCGTGTGTATATATATATATATATATAAGAGTCAGCAATAGACAACCTTATTCTGCTCAAGGTCCCAACATTTAACTTGTTTGTCATCACCAGCAGAGAACAAATAAGTATGACGTTGACTGACAGCAAGTCCTAGATATTTAAACACATTTTCATATCATTATTTTCCAATATTCTGCTTAAATAATCCACAAGAAAAGACACCAAAATAAAGCTATCAATACGTATTAAATGTAACTAACCGCGTATCTGTTCAATATGTCCTGTCAGTGTGAGCTTCAATTTCCCAGACGCAACATCCCATATCTTGAAGGAGGAGGAAAAAAAAAAGTAGGAAAAAATTAAGCAGCTGGTTGAAATTTAATCAAATAAAAAGTATGTCCCATTTTTTGTTAAAAATTTAATAAATAGTCATAGCCATAATCAAAATATAAAATGGTGAGAATGTGGCAAAAAAACAATTCTTGTCCTTTTCAACCCAAAATTGAACAATTTCAAGTTTAACATGCATAAAACATGTTTTGGTTGTCATAGAATCTGAAAAGCAACATTTGAATCAACATATTTCAGAGCAAGCTTTAAACACAGTCAGTATGAATATCCTTACAGATATCCCCAGTGAATCAATCAATCTATGCATTATCAACATTCAGCCCAGCAAAAAAAAACAAAGGAGAAATAATCTGAAAGCTCAGATCCCCAGTGTAGAAAATGAAGTACAAATTCATTGTTCATTCAGAAATTCCCCAAGGTCAAAGATTGACCCGCTTATTGAAATATTACCATAATATGATGACGACACATCACAACACAAAAAATAAATCATAATCACAAAAAAATAACAAGTATCTACAACATTAATATGGCCCTATATCATGCAAGGAGAACCTTTATTGTCCGGTCTGCAGAACCAGTACAAAACCATGTATTGCTTGGATCGAATGCAATGGATCTCACCCATCCCAAATGACCACTGATGACCTGCATAAATTCAATGATGTAAATCATACCGAGAGAAGTGATAGAAAAGAAACTTAAATCAACAGAACACAGAAACAACTAGCACTGCAACTATAAAAACTTGGATTACTTAAAATCCTTTAATCCACACATTATTACCCACCAAGGCAACTATAAAACTCTAAAACACCCCTGTTCTGCTGAAATTTCCTAATGTTTCAATTCATCAACACATTGCGGTTAGTTCTTAATCAATTTTAAGTCCCTCCAAAAGAAAAACCCTCAAACACCCATCCCATCAACTGGAAGACAGAAAAATAATATGCCGTATCATAATTTGCTTATAATCATGCATATGGCTTACATGAGTTCAGAAATATGTGCATTAGGCTTCTTCTTATCACAAGTGCAAGGTGTCATATAACCGCTAAGCCCGTACTGACACAACAGATAAAGCGAGGGAGAACAGGAGAGAAGAAGAGAGAGGTGGAGGGAAGGTGAGGGAGAGGGAAGGATGGAGGGCGAGGGATGGTCAAGGCCGGCAAAGCACGGCCCAACACGATAGAGATGGCGGGGGAAGAGAAAGAACATAAGAGAGAGGACAACAGGAAGGGGGGGTGGGGCTGTGGGGGGGAGGGAGGGCCGCTAGAGGAGATCTCATTGCTGATTTCATTTAAACATCAAAAATTAAAAAAGGGGGCCCAATAGACCCCTTTTGGCCCATATTCGGTCGCTCAGATGGTGGAGCTCCTCCAACCATCCAACAGCTTCTGCAAACTGCAGTAGCCCTCCCTCCCTCTCCCTCTCTCTCCTCTTCTCTCTCTTTTCCTCTCTTTCCTTCTCCCTCCCCCTCCACCGGTTTCTCGTTTCAAATGCCAGAACCATCCCAGTCCGCAACCGGCATAGCTTCCTACGCCCCAAACCAGACGGTTTAAGATTGTTCCGCATTTCTTGCGCAAATGAAGTCAAAACTAAAAGAACTGAAAAGCATACTAGAAGCATCATAAGAGATATAAACATCTAACATATTTTCCTAATTAGGGAAGTATTTTAAAATATCAAACTTTCACCAATATATATTGCCAAAATGGCTGCACAGCATGCACAATGCAAAGACCTTTTTTGAGACTTTAACCATAAACTATAGTTACTTACATGCCAGGAGAAAAAATGTGGTAAAATCCCAATAATTAAAAATCATGGAACCTAGAATAGTAATTACTTGCTAGAAGAGTGCGGCAAGTCATTCAAAAATTGGGATTAATTCACACACAATTGAAGATAACAGCTAAAATCTAATGAATAATTATAGTAATATAAGGACAAGAAATAAGCGAGCATACTCTATAGTTCTTCCATGGAGGATGCCATGTAGGACGAGGCCATCTACTTGGTATCCTCTCCATCAATGCTGATGTGGATTGATACCTGACAAAGAGCAATAAGAACTATTGTAAGAATGTTTCTCCTAGAATACTTAATGCACCATGGTAAGAGTGACTAATTGTTTAATTGAGCATATTCCCTACATTCATAAATCAAATATCTCATATTTTGCTTAAAGAAAGTAAAAAATTAAACAATTTCAGCAACATCAAACATATAAGTAGTTCAACTGGTCAAGTACATGTTATGGCTGGTTTGTGTTGAATAGGCACAACTTTGCATAAGAAGATATTCCTTTGCAAACAGCTACTGTAAGAGCATAGGTGTGAGAACATTTCATTTCTTCATTTATCCACTAATTCTTGTTTTCTGGTATCCTGTGTATACAGATTGTATACAACAACCCAGATGGCATTCTCCATTAGGTAATTTGTAATACATTGCTAGCTATAAAGGTCTAAAAAGAAAAACATATCACTTATTGATGAACTGATTCAGGAATTCTGTCAACTTCATTTTGGCCCCATGCTCAAACTTCAAACTTGGATAATTTCCAAATTTAGGGCCTGCTTGGGTAATTCAGCAAGATTGGGCTGGATTTCCTGCAGGATTCACGAATTAAGCAGCTAATCTGTGCATGACCCGCATCAACCCAACCCCCTCCCCCAACCTGAATCCTGTGGAAGGGGGAAAAAAGACCCCCATGGGTCTTTTTATTTCTTTCCGCAATTCCTGATGTCTTCTCTCCTCCTCATTGCCAACCATCCACCCTCTCCCCCTTTTCTTCCCTCTATGCCCCTTTCTCCCCCCAATTCCTACAGGACACTCCTAGAATACCCTAACATGTCTTTAAATTCTAGGCAAGTCCAATTTTGCTGACTAAATATTCCCCTTGATATGGGATATTATTGAATATCTAACCACTTTCAAGATTACTTATTTGTTAAATTTCAGAAAGGCTGATTCAATCAATCTAGCTGACTATTTCCATCTAGTTAATATGGTAACACCATTATTCCAAGGTGACTAGCAACCTTCCAAATTGCTAATTTACTGTAAACAAAGTTTATCAATGTTTCCCCAACAGATCAACTCAAGGAACTGGAACAATTCAAAGCACAAATTAGGTCCAAAAAAAAAAAACCAAATACAAGAACAGCTAAAATCCAGCATATAAAGGTACCCAGGCATCCAACAATGAAATAATAGGCACAACTTTTTATTGGTGAAAGTATCAATACAAGTAGAGGTGACTCAGAATACGCTGGACAAATAACCATATTATATTCATGTTAAAGTGGTAAACAAGAGTGAAGAGCTCATGATGACAATTCTGACAAGAGGCAGCACAAGTTCATGAAGCATATTCCATATTAATTAACAAAACATTGACAGAGGACAATATGACAATCATTCAAAGTGCAGATAACACAAGACACACAATCTTTTTGCCACTTAAAGAGGCTTTGAAATTTGCTACTTTTTCTTACAATAATGGAAGTGGTAAAATTCATGGTCCTGATGAATAGAAGCTTCAAGTTTTCTATAAAACCTTAAGGAATTTTCAACACAAGAAAATTATTTATTGATCTGAAATTAACAAGCACTATCTGTAAACAGGAACTACAGGCAAAATAATTATGTTTAGATGTTGCTAGTACACCAACAACTACAAAAGAGTCATCATTTATAAGTCTAAATACTAGAGAGATATCTCATGTTCAAATCACATGGTAAAAGACGAAAAGAATCACAGCTGTCAGAAGAATCCACTCACTTTATGCACATCCCCATACTCATGATGAATTGACAACCACCATATGCAAAATGTGAAGTTTTTAATTTACACAAACATGAAGTGTATCCCTCTGAAAAATGCAGCTAATCATCCTAACAGGAAATTTAAAAAAAAAAAATAAACTAAACAATCATTTGAGAATTGTTTTGAAGACGATCAAATGTAATCCTTTCACACCATATAACATTATCTCAATCAAGACAAAGGGAAAGGAAAGAAATATGCATATCACCTTTCCGAAGAACCAGTAACTGATACCACAGCCCCTGCATTTCTGTTTGGAATAGCAGGTTCCCTGTAAAATATATAGGGTTAGCTAATCTGAGTAAAATCTGCAAGCATTTATTATAATGCACAAACACAATGAGGTAAGATGGTAGACATACGGTCCTTTTGGTTGCATTGTTGGTGCAGCAACAATAGCACTTTGGCTCCCCTCTTTCTTAGAATCTCTGGAATCCTGGCTGCCTGTAGGAATAAATTTCGAGACTGTTAGAAAAGAATAAGACCAGAACAATGTTAAGCTAACATCAAGAATTTTCAAAGACTTATGGAAATATCAGAAACAAAATTGACCATTTGATGTTCTTGTATTACACTAGTGCTAGTTCCTAAACATAATGGCGTACAACGAGTTTTAACCATAAGTTTTAGTGGATCTACAATGCTATAGATGTGAGTCCACATCCTGCAAGGTAGCAAGTTAGAAAGAACAGTAAGGGCTTGTTTGGATGGTTAGGCCCAAAATCCCATAGGATTCGCGGGTTGGGCTAGTACAACTAGAAAAAAATCAGCCAAAGCTAGGCCTACATTCCCAAATACCTAGAAGCCCTCAGAGTGGGCCAGCTCGAATCTTATAGGGAGAAAAAAAGACCTCGGATTTGGGCCGGCCCTCTCCAAAGGCTCTTGGGTATTTGGGAATATATGCCTAGCCCAAGCTGATTTTTCCTAGTTGTACTAGCCCAACTCATGAATCCCATAAGATTTTGGGCCCAAGCATCCAATCAGGCCCTAAGTAGAATAATCACTAAATCTAATGAATAAAGGAGGGCCTCTATAGTAATATATGGTAGCAAAAAAACTTAAGTTTTTCCTCGAAATACATATTAGAATACAGATTATGTTGGTGCAAGCTCCTTGCACCTATGATCAAAAGAAATACAACATACCAGTCAAAGACCCGCACGTTGCGCAGGGCGAAAATTACAGCCTGTAATTATTAAAATTTTTTAATAATAAATATTCATAATAAATATTTTTTAGCTTTTTTAATATTTTATTTATTTATTTATTATATATATTATATTTTTTATTATTATACAAAATAATATTTTATTATTTTTTCTTCTTCCTTCTTGTTCTCATACCTTCTCCGTGCCCACCGATGTTGCCCCACCCCCTTGCCGTCCCACCACAGCTCCCTTCTCCCTCGACAAAATACTGATTCTGATTGCACCCCGCCCCCTCTCTTCTTCTCATACCTTCTCCGCACCCGCCAGTGTCGGCCCACCACCGCTTTCCTTCTCTCTCGGCAGACGTCGATCCCGATCGCAGCCCCCAGCGCCCCTACCGGTGCCGCCACCCCTGGCACCACTATTGCCCCTCCTTTCTCCTCCCTTGCCTCCTACCCAACCCCCTTCCTGCTGTCGCCAACATCTCCCGTCTCGACCATCCCCCGTTTGCCCAAACCCCATTCGCATGCTCTTGCATTTTGAATTCCGCTCGTGCCGCTCTATAGCCCAGTAGAAGGGCCAGTCTCCAGCGGTGGAAGCCGTGGCGTGGGCCTCGTAGTTGCGGACCTTCTTGTAATCGCGAAAGGGGTTGTCCCACTTGTCGTTGCACTGGTTCTAGTTTCAGAGGCAGGTATTGTTCTAATAATAGTTCTCGACCCACTTCCACTGTTGCTCCGCAAAGCAGGGAGCAGTGCCGCTAGATGAGGAACCGCCGCCGCCGGCACGGTGCTCGTCATTGAGGCACTTGGCGGTCATTAGAATGAGGGTCTAGTTTTCCTTCCAGTAGTCATTGGCCAGGGTGGCGGAGGAGGAAGACGGAGAGTACACCGACAGCCATGGGTGGTGATGGGGGTGGTAGGGGTGGGGGTGGGGATGGAGGTGTTCTAGAAGTTCTAAGGGGGCGGTGTTGGAGGGCTCGGACATGGCTTTTTTGGCATTAGTGGCGGTCTTTGGAAGAGAATAGATTATAGAGTTAGAATGGAGGAGAGAGCCAAGGAAGGGACAGGATTTCAAGGAGTATTGTTAATAATAAATATTAATAATAAACGTGCTTTCCAAGTGGCACAAGAAAAGTCATTTAAGAAGCTAAGTTGGCAACAAAAATCATTTATTATATTTTCTCATATGATTGATGTCCAAAATCTTGGTAATTTGATAGATCCCAACCAAACAAACTCCCACTATTGATCTTTTGCAGGGCCCCTACATCGATATGGACCTAATTCATTTTTGGACTTTAGGTGGTCTATTTGGACATTTTGATCTTTTCTCATTATTTTAAGATTTGGTGGATATATATTGTAATCTTTTTTTTTTTGTTATATGAGCCGTTGCACACAGTAAAAATAATTTGTTTTGTACTCCATCACTTTGATTCAGTGAAATCTCTCTCTAGAACATAGATCAAAGGCTGAATCATATAAATCACCATATTTTATTTTTTATATATAATTATTTATTATTATTTTATATTTTATACTAATTATCAGATAATATTGCGGCAAACTGCTATATTCAATTTTAAACCATCAGTCAAAGTTGTTTTTTAATCAGATCAAAGCTCTCAAACACAAACGGTAGGATGACCGTCATCTGGGATCAGGCAGCTCAGCTGGCATTGGTGTCTCTCAACATTATCCATTAGAAAGCCCGAAATCATAATATAACAAAATATTGTAAGAGGGACACATAGCCTGATACATAATAAATACCCTCGCCACTCACCGGATATTTTTTTTCTCACCGTCACACATCAAATTCCAAAGTAAAGCCTTTTATGCTCTTGAATCCCCATGAAGTTTCATCCTTTCTCGTTTCCTCTCTCTCACGATGTCCGTACTTTCCAAGTGGCACAACAAAATTTATTTGAGAAGCTGAGTTGGCAACACCACAATATTCCTCCATAGAGTATTGTTATATATATATATATATGATATGATACCCCATAACCAAGCAAATCAAACACATTTCTTCTCTGAATCTTCAGATGACCCTTCTACTAAAAAAGAAAAAACAAAAAAAATAAAAAAACAAAGTCCTAGTGCAATAAACTCATCAGATTAATTGGATGCATTCCGTACTATATCTAATCAAAACCGACAAGTAACACAAAAATAATTTCATTAATAGAAAAGAAATGAAATCTACTACTTTCTGATGAGTTCTGGCATGTTGTATATCGAAGCAGTTTTCAGAAACCAATAACAAACTCCTAACCTTTTTTGATATTAACTGGAAGAGATTGTTAGTAATAAATTTGTATTTCAATTTGCTGTTTCTAATTTCTTTAGGGACATAATGTAAGCAGAAAATTGGAAATCTTTAGGTTCTTCTTTTCCAATCCCTTGATGAATGATCACCATCATGTTCAGTATTTCAAGGGTCACTTATAATACACCGAGTACACTTATTACAACCAGGCAACCATCCTATAGTCAGACTCTTAGTTTCACATAATATTAAAACTTGTTAAGGGAATTTAAAAAGATTTACTGAATGGTGAATTAAACATGTAAATTTCAAATATCTTGCGCGCTAAAAATGGAAGAACCACCATACCTGGAAGAGCCAAAGCTGTGGAGGTCGATACTTGGTCTCCTTTACCCTGAGCACCAGCACCACCATGGGCCTGTGCTTGCTCGATAGACAAGTCCATAACCGATCCATATTCAGCATGTACCTTCAAATCAAGCAGTTGCAACATCAATACTTTGTTCATTGCTCGGAATTAACACTCTATCCAATCAGAAAATGTCACTCTCGCAAATCGCGCAGCTTAAATCACAGTATCTTTGCTGCAGTCATCCTTAAGAGGACGATGAACCAAAATGAAGAAACCAACAGCCAAGTTCAAAACTTTTCCCAAAACTGTTTTTACTTAAGAAAAAAAAAAGAAACCCAGTTAAAGTACTTTTTTCCTAAGATATAACATGTTCAATTGCTCTCCAGTAGTTTCACAACAACGTGGGCACTCCGCCCCTTTTCTTTAACCATATGATTCCTTTTAAACTCGGGACTTCGGGGAAAAAAAATAGATAGAAAATCTTGCACCAAAAAAAATAGCAATAATAATGAAGCAAACGTTTCTCTTATAGGCCATATTAATAAAAGAAGCTCGATAAATAATCGAGAAAGAAAAATAAAGAGGTAGTCCGAACCTTGTAGCTAATTCGAATCTTCTTGCTGCGACGCCCCGAGCAAAGAAGGACATAGAACAAACCCAAAGTTAGGAAGCAAGAGGCGATTCAAAGATATAGGAGAGAGATAGCGAGAAACAGAGAGAGAGAGCGAGAGAGAAGAAAAGAAAGGGGAAGAGGGGGGAAGAGGGATTGGGATTTAGGGTTTATGGGAGAACCTCCCCGGATCCGTGGGAGTGGAGTGGCCGTGGGTGGGGGCGAAGAGATCGAGGGCACGCTTTAGGGATTTCAAGCTAAGCTTCTTGAGCGACTGCGGCTCCACGGGCTCCATCGCCGCCGGTGCCGCCATAGCACCCGGCATCGACCTCGACCAAGAATTCCTCCTCCCTTATGAGCACCGCGTCTTCAGCATTTTTTTTTTTTTTTAAAAAAAAAGAACGGTGGGGTTCAAACCACACCACCGTTCCGATACCCGCACCGGCTTTACGGGTTGATATCTTGGTGCACCACGGAAACCAGCGGCCGTGATTTGCTGTATGTACGGCTTTTATGGTGCACGTGGTGTGGGCAATAATTTCTCCATCCAAAAGGATAATTATTTATCAGTTTCTAGTTAATTATTTATCAAGTCGGCACTCGGCAGGACTTGCTACTGCCAAGGTATATTATTAGGAAAAATTATAACGAAATCCCTTGTTCTTTTATGAATAAATATTATTAAAAAATTATTTTATTTTTATTAACTAATTTATTTATATTTTTATATTTTTTAAAATAAAAAAATATTTTTTTATAAATAATATTTATATATAAAATAAAAAAAATTTATCCAATTAAAAAGTGGTTAAATTATTTACCCATGAGCTAGTAAAGTAGGCATTTAATTTTATACCTAAAACTAGTCGAAAATTCATGCATTACACGAGATGGATAATTATGATCTATAATTATTAAAAAATTTAATAATAAATATTTTTAAAAATTTTAATATTTTATTTTATTTATTTATTATATATTATATATATTTTATTATTTTATAAAATAATATTTTTTTCTATTGTCATATCTTCTATGCATCCGTCGATGCCGCCACATCTCGTGTCACCCCACTATGGTGCTTCTTTTCTCTTTCGATAAATATCGATCTCGATCGCATCTCCCGGCGTTCTTATTGGTACCGCCGTCGTCGGTGCCACCAATAAAAAAAAGAGAAAAACTCTCTTCTTTTCTTTTCTTTTCTTTTCTTTATTTTTATAAAATAATATTTTTTTCTTTCTTCTTATTCTTATACCTTCTTCGTGCCCGTTAACACCGCTACACCCCTCGCCCCACCATGGCTCTCCTTCTCTCTCAACAAATGCTGATCTCGATCATACCGCCACCCCCTCACTTCTTCTCATATCTTCTCTAAACTTTCGAAAGCTATTAAATGCAGAAATTTGACTTTCAAATTGATCGAGTATTGTGCTCTATTTATGGATAATTTATTAGATTTAATCTAATCTGATCTAATGGACTGATTCAGATGTTAAAATATATTATTTTTTAAAAAATAATAAAAATATTATTTTTAAAATAATAAATTAGTATGTTATTATTTTAAAATTTAAAAATAATATATTATCTTTTAAAATAATAATAAATTAAATTTTTAAAATATTATTATTATTATAAAATTTTATTTTTTAAAAAATAATATTTAAAAAAATATATTTTCATCTTTTATCCGCCTGATGACACTTTTTCCTCCGTACCGAACTCCATGTGGCTTCGAGCGGCCCACGACTGGACGATATGACCACCAACATCAATCAAGCTCCGCATATAAAAATGATCCTCCAAATATGCTAACTCTAATCTCCAATCTCTAAGCTTTAAGCTCTCCTCTTCTTCTCTAAGCTCTGCGAAATTCATTCCCAAACACTCCATTCCTGTTGGCCAAAGCTGACTTGATCGTCAGAGGATCCTGCCGGAGCCATCCCCCCACCGACTCCGGACGGGACTTCATTTTGCAGGTCCCCGACGGCAACCGCATCCACCTCCGCTCTAGCTGATTTTGGCAATGACTAGATTTTGCGTCAACAGATTGATACTAAAGGAAGGGCCCGAACCTCCGAGGTTCTCTTGTTCTTAAAGGAGTGCTTGGCGATGATTTCTCTCTTCCCTCTCCGGAGATCTCTCTGAGTTCTTTTCCGAAGAGAAAATGCCTCCTAGGAGAGCTTCGACTCAGCGATCGGCGGCCTCCGCGGTCCGATCCCATCCAGATCCGTCTGCTCCTACTTCAGCCCCAGCAGCTTAGGTTCCACCTGTACCCATAGTAGATGTGGAGCAATTCAACCTACTTGTTCGGCAGGTCCGTGACCTCACGGGGGCAATGCGGGCTATGCAGCAACCTTCGACGGCAACTCCACCAGAAAACCCGCCATCCGAATGTCGAAAATCGGCCCCAAAGAAGAGTGCTCGGGCCGATGTACCACCTCCCCTTGAAAAGGGAAACAGAGAGTCGGGGATCCATGTTCGGATCATGGTTCTCCTCTGGAGGAGACCTTTCCCATTTATAGCTGGAAGTCCCTCAAGATCTGCAACCAGGACGACGCCCTTGATCATAGACTGCAAGAGATGGATCGATGGATTAAAGAGCTCAGCCACGTCACCCCAGCTCATCATGCCGACATCCGCACCGGTCCCCCTTTCTCCCTCCAGATTATACAAGAGCCCGTTCCACCGAACTTCGAGCTCCCTCGACTTGAAAGCTATGATGGAACTTTTGATCCGGTTGATCATCTGGAGGCCTTCCGTGCCATGATGCTACTCCACGGTGCCTCAGACGCCATACTATGCCGAGCTTTCCCATCTACCTTAAAGGGAGTAGCTAGAAACTGGTACTCGGCATTGAAGCCAGGTGCAATCTTCTCTTTTGACCAGATGAGTTATCAGTTCGTGGTCCACTTCATCAGCAGCCGATGTCCATATTGAAGTTCGGATTCCTTGATGAATATCAAACAAAAGCAGGGAGAATTCATCCGGGCTTACGTCACCTGGTTTAATGCCGCGGCATTGGAGGTCCGGGACCTAGATCAATCTATTGTGATGGCTGCACTCAAGGGCGGCCTTCAAAAGAATGACTTGCTATTCTCCCTAGAGAAGAAGTATCCCAGGGGCTTTGCCGATCTGTTGGCTCAGGCTGAAAAGGCTTTCAGGGCCAAGGACGATGAAGGAAAGCCGAGTGAAGCTCGGCTGCATTCTCGGACTCCCACTCGGGCCCGGGAGCGCGAAAGCCCCGACAAAGGAAAGCCCTTACAAAGATTTCACAAGACGTGGAATGAAGTTCGGCCGCGCTCACAACCACCCTAGCGTGAGCGAGGCCGAACTCCCCCTCGAGCTCACCATCCAGGAAGCCCTGACAAAGGGGCATGAAGTTCTCTTATCGAATATTTCACAAGATGTGGAATGAAGTTCGGCCGCGCTTACAACCACCCCAGCATAAGCAAGGCCGAACTCCCCCTCGAAGTCCGTCATCAGGGAAGCCCCTACAAAGATTTCACAAGACGTAGAATGAAGTTCGGCCGCGCTTATAACCACCCCAGCATAAGCGAGGCCGAACTCCCCCTCAAAGCCCGTCATCAGGGAAGCCCCTACAAAGATTTCACAGGAGGTGGAATGAAGTTCGACCGTGCTCACAACCACCCCAGTGCAAGCGAGGCCGAACTCTCCTTGGGCTTGCCATCAAGGAAGCCCGACAAAGGGGCATGAAGTTCTCCTGCGGAAGGTTTCATAGGAAGTTCAACCGCGCTTACGACCTCCCCAGCGCAAGCAAGGCCCGAACTCCTCGAGCTCACCACCAGGGAAGCCCCGACAGAAGGGCGCGAAGAAGTCCTCATCCTAAAAGGTTCCACGACTATGCCCCCCTCAACGCTCCTCAAACTCAAATTCTCATGGAAGTTAAGAACCAGCTGCCAAGACCAGAAGGACTACGATCTCCCCCAAACAAGCGTGATCGAAGCAAGTACTGTCTCTACCATCGCAACCACGGTCACGACACTGAGGAATACATTCAGCTCCGAAACGAAATTGAGAAGCTCGTCAGAAAGGGACGGCTGGGTAAATTCCTCCGACGCCAGTCTGAAGCAGGAGAAGATCGACCAAGGGCGCCGCCGTAGCCAGAAACGATAAGGAGGTCGGCCACCTCACAGCATCATCAACATTACCTCGGTGATTCGTCGTCTCCCAGCGACCAAGTCAAGAAAAGCTTGCTCCAAATTGAGAAGACCAGCATGAGATAGAGGAGGTCATCCGGCCCGGGCCTTGCTGCCCAAGGGAACTCGGAAGAACAATGCCCCCATGACCCTGAAACAGGGATGTGCTGCCAGTAACTTTCTCTCAGTAAAATTCTTCCCATTCAATAATATTGTTTCTTGGTGCAAAAACTATGTGATGACAGAAAAGAAATGAGCGAAAGTGGCCCGTTAGGAATAGGAGGAGAACCTCATCCTAACGCGAGCAAATTCGAAGGCCTCATTCACCTTAGATGAGACGAGGGGAGACGGACGATGGTTCGAATGTGCCCCACAAGCCCATTAGGAATAGGAGGAGAACCTCATCCTAACGTGAGCAAAGTCGAAGGCCTCATTCACCTTAGACGAGATGAGGGGAGAGGCGCAGACAATGGTCCATATGTGCCCCCACAGTTTGTCAGGAATAGGAGGAGAAATCTCGTCCTAACGTGAGCAAAAGTCGAAGGCCTCGTTCACCTTAGACGAGATGGGGGAGACAGACGACGGTCCGAATATGCCCCCACAGCCCGTTAGGAATAGGAGGAGAACTTCGTCCTAACGCGAGCAAAGTCGAAGGCCTCGTTCACCTTAGACGAGATGGGAGGAGAGGCGTGGACGATGGTCCGTATGTGCCCCCATAGCCCGTTAGAATAGGAGGAGGAACCTCGTCCTAACGCGAGCAAAGTCGAAGGCCTTGTTCACCTTAGACGAGATGAAGGGAGATGGACGACAGTCCGAATGTGCCCCCACAGCCTGTTAGGAATAGGAGGAGAACTTCATCCTAATGCGAGCAAAGTCGAAGGCCTCGTTCACCTTAGATGAGATGGGAGAAGAGGCACGGATGACGGTCCGTATGTGCCCCCATAACCATTAGGAATAGGAGGAGGAACCTCGTCCTAACGCGAGCAAAGTCGAAGGTCTCGTTCACCTTAGATGAGATGGAAGGAGACGGACGACGGTCCGAATGTGCCCCACAGTCCATTAGGAACAGGAGGGAGAACCTCATCCTAACTGCGAGCAAAGTCGAAGGTCTCGTTTACCTTAGACGAGACAGAGGAAGAAGCACGGACGACGATCCGAATGTGCCCCACAGCCCATTAGGAATAGGAGGAAAACCTCGTCCTAACGTGAGCAAAGTCAAAGGCCTCGTTCACCTTAGACGAGATGGGGGAAGAGGCACGGACGACGGTCCGAAGGTGCCCCTATAGCCCGTTAGGAACAGGAGGAGAACCTCGTCCTAACGCGAGCAAAGTCGAAGGCCTCGTTCACCCTAGATGAGATGGGGGGAGAGGCACGGACGACGGTCCGAAGGTGCCCCCATAGCCCATTAGGAGCAGGAGGAGAACCTCATCCTAACGCGAGCAAAGTCCAAGTTCGAGCTCCAAAGTCTATAGAAGACAGGATCTTCATCAACCTCGGCAGAAGATAAGATCTCCCCCGAGTGCCCACATCAATCTCGGTTAGAGATAAGATCGGAGACAACCTCGGCCCGAGCGATCGAGACAACCTTGGCCAGAGATGAGATCTCTTTCGAGCGACCGAGACAACCTCGGTCGAAGATAAGATCAGAGACAACCTCAGCCGCAAGAGATAAGATCTCTCCCGAGGGTCCGTGGCAACCTCGGCCCAAGTGACCGAGACAACCTCGACCAGAGATAAGATTGGAGACAATCTCGATCAGAGATGAGATCTCTCACGAGCGATCGAGACAACCTCGGCCGGAGATGAGATCGGAGACAACCTTGTCCGTAGGAGATAAGATCTCTCCTGAGGGTCCATGACAATCTCGGCCAGAGCGCCTGAGATAACCTCGACCAGAGATAAGATTGGAGACAACCTCAGCCAGAGATGAGATCTCTCTCGAGCGACCGCGTCAACCCCAGCTGCAGATCAGATCTCTCCTGAGCACCCGTATCAACCTCGGCTGGATATGAGATCTCCCCCAGGCTTCAATTTCAACACCAACTTCATCTGGAGATGAGATCTCCCTCCGAGCTTCGACCTGAACCAGCACAAAGCCCAGAAAAGAACTTCGACAGTCGCCTTTTCTGCACTACCTTCCTTCAAATTTTGAACTTGGAAGTAGAGGGACTATTGTTGGGGATAAACCCCGCTCCTGTCGAAGTTCAGTTCGGTGCTCAGCTTAACGCAATTGGTAGTCACGAAAGAGCTTCAACGGTCGAGCTCCTTCGAATTTCCAGCGGTCAGACTTTAGCCGAACTGCTCTACGGTCGAGCTTTTTCGGACTCCCAGTGGCCGGACTTTAGCCGAACTTCTCAGCGGTCGGACCTTAGCCAAATTCCTTCAAACGGCCGAACTCTCCAGTGGCTGAGTTTTAGTTGAACTCTCGCGAGAGCCGAGCTCTCTCCGCATTCATCCGGCCGAACTCCTTTCGAGCGTCCCTCGGTCGAACTCCTCTAGGGGTCCGAACTCCTCTGGAATGGATACACACCGAAGTCCACCGATCAATGCCTGCTTTCTCAAAGCCACGGCTATCAAATTTGGACGAACTATCACCATTAGTCTGCCACAGGCGACGTGATCGGACGACATAGCCACCACTATTAGCGACACCACTCTCTCTATAATCAGCCTCATGCAGCCCACGACCCATCAGCATGGCCGTTACTATCTGCCTGATGACGCCTTCCCCTTCGTACCGAACTCCATGCGGCCTCAAGCGGCCCGCGGTCGGACGATATGGCCACCAACATCAATCAAGCTCTGCATATAAAAAGGATCCTCTAGATATGCTAACTCTAATCTCCAATCTCTAAGCTTTAAGCTCTCCTCTTCTTCTCTAAGTTCTGCGGAACTCATTCCCAAGCACTCCATTCCTATTGGCCAGAGCTAACTTGATCATCGAAAGGTCCTATCGGAGCCACCCCCACCGACTCCGGACGGAATTTTATTTTGCAGGTCCCCAGCGGCGACCTCGTCCACCTCCGCTCCAGCTGATTCCGACGACGATCAGATTCTGCATCAACACCTCCCAATATGCTACGTGTCAAAAAAAATAATAAAATACTATTTTATAAAATAATAAAAATATAATATATAATAAATAAATAAAATAAAATAAAATATGAAAAAAGATAAAGAATATTTATTATTAAAAATTTTAATTTTAATTTTTAAAAATATTTTTTTGTCTCATATCTCTTTTCTATTTTTATTTTTAAAATATTATTATTTTTTTATTTTTTAAAATATTATTTTATTATTATTTTAAAATAATATTTTGATTCCACGTGGCACAACTACAGTCATTGAGATGCTGAGATGACAACACTATAATACATAAAATAAAATATAAAAAAACTAAAAAATATTTATTATGAATATTTATTATTAAAAATTTTAATATTTTATTTTTAAAAATAATAATTTTTAAAAAAATATTTTTCATCTTATATCTTTTTTTATTTTTATTTTTAAAATTTTATTTTATTATTATTTAAAAATAATATTTCGATTCCATATGGCACGTCATTTGAGATGCTGAGGTGGCTACATCATAATATTTTTTTATATAATAATATTATTATTATATATATATATAATAGATATCTCATTCTTATTTTTAATATTTTTATTATTTAATAATTTATCTATCCATTTTCTAGCATAAGAAATATTATAAAAAATATGAATAAATTTTAATAACTTATCCAAAAATATAGTAATATATAAAAATATAGATAATAGATTTCGAAGCAACTTATCCATGCATGAAAAAATATAAATAAATTATTTTTTTATCTAAATATTATTTAAAAAATATTTATCTAAAAATATAAATTTTTAGATAAATATTTTATTCATAAAAGAACGATCGCTTTTGGTTTTTAGATGAATTATTTATAAATTCTTAAGCGACAAACTTGGACAAGTCTATCGAGCATGCTGCAGAAAGTTGAGATATAAATTAATTTAAAAATTATGATGGAAGTACAATCTGGAGCCTATCTAGAAGTCCTAGTAAACTGTATCCGAAACGCAGCAATGTACGATGGCCAACCCGGGGAGATAACAATGGAAGAGATAGAGAAGAAAGAATTTAATCATTTAAGAAAATTGGTCATCAATCAAGCTCCAAAGCATAGGGATACAATAGAGCATGTCAGAGAAAAAAATTTAACATCCCTATCCATGTATAATTTATCCCTAGATCCAAACAGACTCTTAAGTTACAATTAACTTTGCATGAGATAAACATGTAGGATAACTTTTCTCATCTCCCTATAACAATTTCTATTGGTAAATTAGCAACCAAAAAACAATTATATATCCATGTAGAAATCTGCTAATATATTTTTTCTTTTTGTTTTTCGTTGGATACATAGTATTCTATGATCACCATGTGAAGTGTGTGATTAAAGGACTTACACATAATTTAAAATAAGTTTTGCTTTAGGATTTTTTTTTTTATAGATAAATATGATGAAAAAATTTATCAATTTTCTCATTGATCAATTTATTTATATTTTTATATTTTTTAAGATGAATAAATTACTTTTTTTATAGATAGTATTTATTCATGAAATGAAAAATATATATATTTATCTAAAAAATGGTTAAATTATTTTTTCATTAGCAAGTAAAGTTAACTCTATGCATAAACTGGTGATGCTCAAACCTCCCGTCGAAGCTTTATTTAAAAGTTCATGTTTAGCGGTGGGAAGGTTTGTTGACGAAAAAAATATTTCTTAGTCTCTCTAGTTGAGACTTAAAATTCTTGCAAGTAATGCCCAAAGTTAATTAACATTGTTGACTTTCTGTCTCGACAAAAAAGAGATGATGATCTACAAGAAGAAGAAAGTTTCTTTGTTGCAAGGTTCATATAAATTTGTATCACATATATTTTCTTTACTTCCAGGCCCGTGCACTTCACACTTCACTGAGGAGGGAGCATGAATAACTTTGCTTCCATCTGATTAAATTTCCTTTGTTATTTATACAACTTGATAAATATAATACTCTTTTTGTATTTTATACATCCCTTGAAACCTACTAAGATAGAGGGTTGCAATTGTCTTAGCATTTGCTAAATTTACATGGAGCCAGACCAATTTCTTAGTAAAGTATTATTTGTGTATGATATGGCCATTATGCATGATATATCAGTGGGAACAAAGTTTTTGATGAATAGCCATCATC
Source organism: Cocos nucifera (assembly GCA_006176705.1). NCBI lineage: Eukaryota > Viridiplantae > Streptophyta > Magnoliopsida > Arecales > Arecaceae > Cocos > Cocos nucifera. The sequence continues at coordinate 174,806 of QRFJ01000418.1, forward strand.
CTACCAATCAAAATTTTCAAGGGTTGATTTGACTCCATATTTTTCCTCTTATATATGCTTATATTCTTTTTTTTATTAATATTAAATAAAGAGGAATATGTGTAATTATGCATTTGAAAATAGAAATATATACCATGTACAAAATATTCTTTTCTTGAGATATATATAAGTTTATATCTTGTCTCAATAATTTAGCTAGCAACCATGAGCAAGCTCCATGTGGCTTAGGTTAGATAAGTTAAATCAAATAAAAGTTACGTAATCCTTGCTAGACCAGATAGGGTTCAACTTGTAATGAATCATTTTAAGCATGGAGGCGCAAAATAAAAAGGTAAGTACCATATGAATAGGTAGGCCAAAAGATTAGAACCCAGCAATAATCAACCATCTTATGCTGATAAAAGTTACAGGCCAAAGTATATTGGATGGTTATCTGGTTCATGACCATGCTACCCATGGGATTATGAAAGCAAACCTTTGAAACTTTTGAAATAGCGGTGACATGGGCTGGGCTGATAGTTGTGTTACGGTTATTTTGTTTCCTAGTATAAATAAATATAATTGTACTTTGTAAAAAAAAAAAAAAATTGACATCCATATTAATAAATTATGTTTTATCTTAACTTTATTTTATATTGCATTTAACTTTTTAGCATCTTAAAAATAATGTTAACTTAGATTTCTACCGCCATAACCAATACTATACACTTGTAGTGTCAAAAATCCTTAAAAATCAAGATACCCAAATACATGCTACTCTCATAACCTTTCTTCGATCATTATCTTTCCGGCTACTTTAAAAAGATGGTAGCATGCCCACATACTTATCTATACCGTAGTTGATCCATTGAATAAGCATTCTGGAATATCCATCTCTAAATAGCAAGAAAAGAAAAGCTATCAACTTAAAATTTAATTTTGATGATCATACAAAATATTTGAGTACAAATGATACTAATTATATGCTTTCAGAATCTCTCAAGTACTCAAAATGATCCATTAAATAAAAAAAGAGATCTCCTCAAAATAACCAAATCAAACAAATTTTAAAAGCACTTTTCTCAAATTTTGGTTTAGAGGAGTTGATCCATAACCATCTACAAGTTCAAATAGAAAACCATTACTTTTGGAGGTTTCAAGAGTTGACCCCTAAGATCAAGAGTCGATCCCAATTTCCAAAAATTGACCCCAGCATGTTAGTGTAGACTACCCCTTTCTGAGAGTTGACCCAATTTTTTAGGAGTCAACCCCTGAATAGTCTCAAACCAAAGACAAAAAGCTTGCAAAACTAACCTTCTGAAGAGTCAATCCGAGACAATGATGAGTCAATCTTAGGAACAGATAAATCAACCCATTATAGTCTCAAGGAAAAAGATAGAAAGTTCGAAAAAATAATCCCTCTAAGAGTCAACTCTAGTACTTCAAAAGTCAACCCATAATCAATGAAAATCGGTACTAGCTCCAACAAGAGTCGACCTCAAAATGGTCACAGACACAAGACAAAAGGATAATAAAAAATAGTAGTGCTTCAAGAGTTAGCCTGAGGACTAGACAAGTCGACCCCATATATCAACGAGTTAATCGTACATCTGATAGTTTAACAACTAGTTCTTTTGGAAACTTCCAACAGACAAAAAATGACTCAAATAGCTAGTTTGGCCCCTTCAATGGCTATTTTGCCCCTTCTAGCCAAAATTAAGAATATTTAAGATAACAATGATTTTGTAAAGATAAAAAATGAGAGTTAAAATGCTCAAGTGAGCTTTCAAGCTTTCAACCAAGAGTGCATTAAATTTTTTAAGTTAGAGAGGAGTTGAAAGCTTTTATTTTTTGAGCTATGAAAAAATGAAATCATCTTCCACCAGTCAACTCCATCTCAACCTTCAAGACGAAGAAGTCAAAGCCTTCGAAGAGTTTCTTCCATAACTTCTCTATGTCTCATCAACCAAATCTTTATTTCTTGAGCTTTAGTTCATTTTTTCTTAATTTTATTGTATATTTTGTTTTCATTATAAGTTTCTTAAGATAGAAACTTGTGAGATAGATTTGTTCAAGCTTAAAATCGGATGATTTATAAAACTAAGTCTAAAGATAACTTCATTAGAAAATATTTTTATTGATTTTTTATGCAAAATTAATTGGATTGATTGTAAACTATTTTAAAATAATCAAACTATAATCTTTATTATATATAGTTGAAATTCATAAGCAAAAGATCTTGAAGAGTAGATGTAGGCACAAAAAATCTTTATTGTGATTGTGCTTGTTTTACTTTATTAATTTATATTTCATAGTTAATTTTGCTATTTCTCTACATATACGTTACATTCACACATTAATACTAATATTGATGTATACATTTGTTTAATTTTTAAGTAACGAAATTCATCCTATATTCAAGCAACAAAAGCCTTATGCGCAAACAATATAGTTTGGAACATTCGATGTCCATCATGTGATAATCTTATGAAGAAGCTCAAGAGCATCCTCATCACAATTCCTCTCTTAGTCACATGGCAATCTCCAAAAGGTGGCTCATATAAAGTTAAGTGGATGTAGCTATCTATTATACTCATTCACTGAGAGGGTTTGGAGATTACTAGAAGGTTATGTTTGGTGCATCACCAAGCAATCTTAAGAGGTAATATAAATTGCCTTCAACATAGATTGCTATCATTAATTTACTGATAACATAGATTACCGTGTTTGGTGCATATAGATAATGTTATAGTATAATTACTGAGAATCTTGATCGGCATGTTTAGTATGACAATCAAATTACCGTAATGAAAAATCAAATTTCTAAAATATCCTTAATATTGCTCTTCTCCTCCCCAATGAGAAAAAAAATATATATTAAAATATATATAAATATATAATATATATAAATAAATAAATATAATAATATATAAATATATATTTATATATAATAATATATAAATATATATATGTATATATATAAATATATATATATATATATGTATATTTATATATACAAATAATATATAAATATATTATTTATATTTATATTTAATAATAATATATAAATATATATGAGGAGCTATGGTTAGGGCTCGCAAGCGAAAGAGTCATGGGTGGCGCTGGCGAAAGGAAGGGGTTAGGCGATAGATTTTTTGTAATTTTTTTGAGAAATAAATTTATTCAAAATTTTTATTATAAGATTATCAAAAAAATGATAATTTGGATAGCCACCTCTTCTCAATGTAGATTGTTTCCTGAGAGGCAATACAAATTGCTAAGATAATTTGGATATATATCAAATATAGTAATTTGATGGATCTAATTTAAATTATCGATAATCTAAATAGATTCTACTAAATGCAATCTAAGCATTATGAAAGAAGAGTTTGTTGCTGTATCTCCCCTCATAATTTATTAGAAAGCAGCATCCCCAATGGAAGAAGTTTTGGCCTTGAAGGATATGGTGCAGTACGCGTTAATGGAAGGATCTTAATGCTTAACATTGAAAAGATTTCATGGAAGTTACCAATGCGAAAACATCTTAAGCATTGGAATCATTGTAAGATACGAAGCATTTATATATTTAATTGTCCACTTATTCAAATCATGCAAAAAGAGAAAGTTTGGAAATATGGATAGAAGATTCCTTTAGAACAGTTACTCATCAAATATTCTTAATTTATTAATAAAATTTTATTTTTTATCAAAGAAAAATTCCACTATTTTTACACCAGCTCCCTCCACCAAAAAAAAAAAAAAAAAAAAAACCCTAATATCTTAAGACAGGAAGGTGGTCAAAAGGTTACGCTGAAGTTCGATGCTTGCTCCCTTACGTCTTTAATTAAATGAAGGTATCATGTTCAAACTTTCACCCTCATTCACACATTCAAATATTTAAGAATGACAATAGATCAAATATGAATCATATCAATCTATATTTATACTTATCCTATAAATAAAAATTTTATATTCATACCCATCCTATATTCATTATAGAGGTAGAGATTGGATCGAATATATAAAAAAAATTAATCAAATCAAATCGAATTAAATATACATAAATAATATAAAATCATCATAATTTTAAATAAAAAATATATGTTAAAATTATATCGAATTAAATTTAAATTAAAATATATTATTATTCGTATTCGACCTAAATTTATTTTAAATTTTTTTTAAAATCCATATCCGCTCTGAATTTCAATCGAATCGAATAAAATTTATCTCATTTAGATCAGACCAGATCAGATATCCATTCGAATCGGACCTAATAATTGAGATAAAATTGCCATCTCTATAAATATTAAATATTTAAAAAAAATAGCACCAATCTATAACCAAAGAAGCTCGGGTCTTGGAACCAACCAATTACTTGACCCACCAAAGGAGATGGTTCCTGCAGCCTTTCCTCCTATATACACCGGGTCATGATGTCTGGCATGGCCCCATAACCAATTTATTCTTTTTTTTTAATATAAAATAAAACGTTCAAACAACACGTATATGAATATAATCTAAGAATTTTTAAAAAATATATCTCAGAAAAATACCAACAAGACAGATATATCAATTCAGATATCACCGTCGGAGTGATCGGCTACACCCTTATCACCGTCGAAGTGATCGGCTACATAACTTGCCATCTTGTTCATCCCGCGATAGGCCAATTTACTCCTTATTTTGCTGGAACTTATTTGCAAAACCTCGAGAGCGTATCACGGTGTATTTAAAACCCTCACCGAATGGCACCATCAAGTTCTACAACAACAAGAAAAAAAAAAAAAAAAAAAAAGCACCATCAAGAAAAGGGAAACGGTTGGACAGCAAATTATATTGGACACAAATGGCGTCTCATCAAAATTAAAAAAAGATTACAGCAGGAAGAACAAACCTCCCCTAGTTTTCTTTTTCATAAAAATAAATGGAAATCCACCTCATTTCATTAATTTGATCAAATGAAATGAGAAGAAGGATTCGGACACCAAAGATCAGCCTAATCCCAACACTTATTATCCTTGTACATACGTTTTACATGCAAAAATAAAAACATCTGGCTTTGGAACATTCTCCTGACTTCAATCTTTCTGGGGGTGCGCATCCATTGTGAACAACTGTTTGGTATATTGGTTCACCTTGGATCCTGATCCCGTCCGATGGTCATAATACTCAACCAATGCTGCTCCCGCCAACGCAGCCAGAGTGAGAGCCTGAGCATGTAACCTGCAACATAAACACAGCCAAATGCCAAATCTTATTCTCGAGGTCAAAATTATAGAAGAAATAATCACAAAAATAAAAAGGAATTATGATAAACCAATATCTCTCTCTCTCTCTCTCTCTCTCTCTCTCTCTATATATATATATATATATATATATATATATATATATATATATATATATATATATATATATATATATATTGTAGAATCAGGGGGTGGTCTGAAATTAAATCATGTTTATATCCAATATAAGCAGCAGGAGAAATATCAATAGGACTCAAAAATGATACCCAAAGGGCTGTTACATGTGATAACATTGTTTAATCGGGTCTTTAATTTGTCGACGATAATGTAGCAATAAATAAAATTAAGTAACTAAATTGAATAAAACTCAGTTTTTTTAAAATAGATAGATAGATAGATAGATAGATAGAGAGAGAGAGAGAGAGAGAGAGAGAGAGAATGGATTAGTTTCAACCAAACCTTGCATGGATGATCTTGACGCTGGGTTTCATGTTCGGCCGAGACCAATTGTAGGCAATCGAGCTCCCTACGCCGCTTAACCACAAACAACCTTTAAAGCAGGGGAAGGTTAGAAAAAAGAATTTGGCCAATGTTAAGAAAAATAAAGAAGATATGCGGACAGGAAACATTAAAAAAGAAAAAAAAAGAGAAAGCTGAGAAATTACCAACAGTCCGAAGCTTGTGATCTATGACCCACTTCCTTATCGATTCCATCGTGCTTGGGCTCTCTGCCATTTTTTTCAGCCTTTTTTCTTTCTTCGCCTCTTCTTCAATCGAAAGCAAAGGAAATTTGCGAGAGAGAATAGTTTGGCCTTCAATTTAAAAAGGTAACAAGGGGTGGTCGCTAACGTACGCAGCCACACGCCTTCGTTTGACGTTTGCCTTCGGCTCAGCACGACATCTGGCTCCAAAACAACAATGGCTCTAGTGAACAATGTTGCAATTGGAATAATTAGCTGACACGCTTCTAATGCTCATGAATCTAGATAGGTGTAGGTAACATACCGGTGGAGGAATCGCTTCTGTGTTGCTAGGATCGTATTCGAACTGCTTCGGTTCCCGTGGTGTGCGAAACTGGGGGCGGTCCCGGTTTTGGTTCACATGGATTGCAATAAGAGGAGGCATGAAATGCTGCAAAATTGGTTGCATGAAATAGTATGTTTGTGCGATACTTATCCGACATGTGTCATATTTTGCTTGTTTTTTCTGGGAAGGCCATGCATCCGAAAGCAACATATTTGCGTTACTACCTGCGGCCAGTTAAAATACCACGTCTTAGCCCATTGATTATGACTACGGTACACGGGGTTTTGGATTTAATTAAGGCAAGAGGCGCCTAGGTTTAGATAGATTTGTACTTTTGGGTGGGATGTAGGTAGAGTTGTACTTCATGGCTCCCACAGCTTATCTTTTTGCTTTGCCAACGGATCATATTGGAACCTGAGTTTATTTGGTCAATTAGCCTATTAATTCAGGTAGTTAGGCTTCTCTACGTTGTAGTTGGGTTCCATACATGATACGAGTGCTTTTGGTAAGGCTAGAAATGGTTCCAGGCTTGCCTGAATTTAATCTCCAAGTTGTGTTTTGAGCTCAACTCGAGGATGTCTAGATGGGGCTTCAGCCTATAGATAGAGTCTGAATTTTTGGTCGGGCTTGGGTTACTTTTTAGCCAAGCTAAAAGTCCAAGCCCAACTCCAAGCTGGAAGCCTAAGCTCGGAAACAAACCCGATATGGCCTTGCGTTATTGAGGTAGATCCAACCTAGATTTTTAGGTGCCCAATCTCTTTTAGAGCCAACCCATCCTGCCCCAACAATTAATTATCTCACGAACCCTCTTTACCCTTTTCTCCTTATCTCCCAACAGAACCCTCCTAATGACCCCCTTCTCTTCTCTTGGCAGTTCCTACCTCTCTCTTGCATCCCACCCTTTCCTCTCTCTCTCTCTCTCCCCCCCCTCTCCTCCTTCCCTCTCTCTCACCTGCATCCTATCACCTACTCTACGATAGACTCCATCGCTCCCATCCCATCAAACTATTAGAGTAACATACATACCCAAACAGCTATTTGCACGTATTTTGTAAATACTTATCGAATTGATACATAGATTTTTATTTTAATGATCATATTTGGTGTCACATATGTGTCACGGCCATAGAGCTAAAAAAGAATCTACATATATTATAAGCGTTTATCCAATGGATGAGATCATGGGGAGGATTGGATAGATGTAGATACTTAAAATTTGTCCAAAACTATAGGTGGGCTTAGCATCATGCTTAGAAAGCTGTCATGATGGATGATGATAGTATGGAATTCCTCCTCCATCAATATATGATCTTGCACAGCTGATACCTGAATGTGACATCATATTGAGCGGTCGACTACTAACAATCCATCTCACAGAATATTGGCAAAGGTTAAGGTATGAACCACATACGTGAACTTATGAATAATCTCCTAATCTAAAGAGCAAGACATATTTATATAATCCGACATTTGCAGCCAAACTCGAATGTTGACCATAAAACTCTTAACATTGTTCTTGATACGGCGGAGTATGATAGTTTACTGAATTTGAATATGAGCAATCTAATATGAAAATCATCATATCAGTATAAAATCCATACTAAAATAGAAACATTGTTAGATATACAAGTCCACGGGCCCAAGCAACTACTTGGAAAGATTGAAAATAATTATTTTGATAATTACCGTATACAATAACTAATTAGTTTCAAAATGACTTACATGAAAAGTCCAGGGTTCTAATAGGCCATGAAACCATTTGACTAAAGGTCTGACAGTATCATGCTTAATAATCATATTGGGACACTAGATTGATAGGCACTGAATTGTAGGATATGGTTTGTGCAGAAATCAACCAAGGATATGTCTAGAAAGGATAGAATTAGCATAAATCCTATAGGATTTGAAAATCTTATGGATAAACATCCAATTTTCTTTCCTAAATACTGTTTGGTTGGTTAAACCATGGGTTTAAAAAATAATGGGAAGTGGCCAACCATGTGGGAAAAAAAATATCCTCAAGATCTGTTCGATTGGGATATATCAGATTATGAGATAATATGATAATTCATAAAAATTATTTATTTTAAAAAATAATTATAGAAAAAAATAATTTTTACTATATTTGGTTGGTGAAAAAATTATTCTAAAAAATAACATCAAAAAAAAATTATTACATTTAATTGAAAGTAATCCTATATGAAAATATGGTAAAATTTATAAATATACTTTTCAATATAAAATAATTTTTTAATACTAGAATAGTATTGTTATCTTTAATTAGTTTTTATATGATGACTATAATCATATAATCTTTTGCATGATGACATCTTCATCTTAATTTTTTTTACGAAAGCACTTTATAGAATAAATTTTGAAGGATATTAGAATAAAAATAATGATTATATTATATATATATATATATAACTTTATTGGAGGTATTTTTATCAAATATGAATTATTATCATTCAAAAATTTGCCAAATACCAATCCTTTATAGTATTTATTTTATCTTTTCTTTCTAAAAAATAAACATGAAGTTCATCAATTTTTTTATTTCTTTTATTTTTTTTTATATTAAATATAATAATATGATATGGAAATTAATTTATTGATACTAGATTAGCCAGCCAAACAGCCCCTTTATCGGTCCTTTTACTTTTCCTAAGATCGTCGGGTTCTCCCTCTTCATCCTCGTTTCTTTCCTTTTCTTCTTTCTAGACATTTTTTCTATCACCCACATCATCCATGTGCTCTCCTTTATCCTCCCACTCCTCTACCCCCTTGCTGCCTCCTTCCATGCCACTCCTATCATGCTCCCCTCCTCCTCCTCATCGATATTGCCGCCATCACCGCTGTCGTGCCCATCCTTGGTGGCCCTTTTGGCCCTATTGCTGCTACCACAACTTCTACCAATGCAAGCTTTGGAAGGCCGTCGAGTTCGACGTCTAATTCTAGATCGAGAAGGCCCTCCTCTCACCTCTACGTTGGATCTGTTAAATATTACTTATCAACTGTTTGATCTTACATTAAACTCTTCCCTTCTTTTCCTTCCTTGCTAAAAAGAACAGAGCCAATAAGTTATATACGGAGGGCCTAACTTCCTTCTATATATAGTACTAATAATAGTTGTAATATTTTTTTTATTTTGGTAAATATGTTATTTCTCTAGTTTTAAGCTCCTCATTTTCTTTTACTATATGGTTGCATTTCTCTTTGTGTTTGCTCTTTGAAAGTGAAGCTATTCAAGGTACACCAGAAACAAGTTTCATTTTTTGGTGAGAAGGAGGTGAAACCTTCATTATTTATTAATACTTATATTATATAGTTACAAAAGGGTTGTAACCTTCAATACATCTTTACGGGCTCTCTTTTCCTAGTTTGGTTTGAGAAAATATTGGCATTTCTTCGTGAACAATTAGTGATTGTCTTTGAGTAAGAAAGAGGCCTTCATCAACCTATCTCCCAGAAGCATTCTCAATTAGAATTTTTAACTCTATGTGCCTGGCCTACATCTCTGAACAATCATGTTTATGTCATCTTTAAAACTTTGAAGATAGAAAAATAAGAATCTGATTCTGAAACTCTGAAAATTTTGAAAATTTTGAAAGCAAGTTTCTAGTTAAACTCTAAAATTAGTAATTCTGATTTTGAGAACTCATTAACTCTAAAATTTAACTTGTCTGAATCTCAAGAGTTCTGAAAACCTATCTCCATCAGTGCCCATTTGCTCTGAAAGTCTCTCCTTTCTTATCTTAATTTTTCTCCCCACTTTTCTCTAAAAATATGAATCTCTAATATTTCCTTCTGAGATTGCCACCAAGTTTTCCCAAGGAAGAGTCCCTTGATGGGTGTCAATAACTTCATTTATTTGTGCACCACCAAATATAGTGTCTGTCGCAGGAAGATTTTGGCTTTGCTTGTTTGTACCATGGTCAGCCTCCAATGGGTGTATTCCCAATCTTAAGAAGATAAATAATTCAGATTGAAGCTAACATCTTCATTTGTTCCGTTGTCACTTGAGACGTCTAAGAGATAAAAAGTGTTACAATTTGCTAAGCAACTGATCTTAGGTAGTAAGCATGGAAGTCAAATAGCCTTTTGTTGCATTCTTTCCAAAGACACCACTATCCAGTTATGAGAAGTGCATCTAACCCATATCTGTGATCTTGATTGACATTATTGATTCTCCATGTAGTCCATAAAATGTCCAACATGGATGGAAGTTCAGGCAATTGTAGGTTTAAGAGTAGCTGAGTCCATATTGTTCTTGAGAAAGGGCAGTCAAGCATAAAATAGTCATTAATCTCTAGGGTGTTGCCACAGAGCATACAGTCATCATTCTCGATTCTTCCTCTTCTATAAAGATTAGCTTTTGTGGAAATTTTATTATTGGCACACAATCAAGCAAATAATTTTGCTTTTTCTAGTATCGGAACTTTCCAAATGACCTTACTTGAAGGTGGTTTTTCTCCTCTATTTTGAAGAAAGTGATAGTTCTTTCTTACAGAAAAAGTTTTATCACCGAACCATTTTCATTCAATAGTATCTGGTTGTTCCCCCAAACTAATATGCTCGATGCTTCCTTTTAATCTTTGAAGATCATCCAGTAGCATTGGTGTAAGTAGAGTATTGAAGGATCTATTGTCAATTGGGCCACTCAATACTTTCGCCATGGAAGAATTATCGATCAAAGCTCGTGTATAGCTGTGGGAAAAGATCTTTTAATAAATGATTATAGAGCCAACTGTCTTTCCAAAAGAAAGCTGTTGTTCCATTGCAAACTTTATATCTGATTAAAAGCTGAAATGTATCCTGTATAGCCTCTGATCCTTTCCAAAATGGTGATGATGCTTTGTGTGTGTGTTTCATTCTCCAGTGTGTTGCAGGGTGAATGAAAATTATAAGCTTGCACCATGGATCATTAGCAGTGGAGTATAGTTTCCACCACCATTTACTAAGTAAGACTCTATTGAAGATTTTGAGGTTAAGCACTCCTAGTCCTCCAAATTTTTTTGGTCAGCAAACATTTATCCATTGTAGTCAATAGTGCCCTTGCTTGCATTCTTCATTTCCTCTCCATATAAAGGACCATTGAATTTTGTCTATTTGATGAATGATGAATTGAGGAAGTAGCAAAGTATTCATACAGTATAGTGGGATCCTTGTGAGCACAGCATTAGTGAGTATTAATCTACCTGAGAGAGTGAGTAATTTATCTTTCCAATCAGCTAATTTCTTCTAAATTTTCTCAAGAAGAGGATTTCAATCGATCCTTCTAAGCTTTGAATGGTGGAGTGGCAGACCTAAATAAGTAATGGGAAAAGTGGCCACTTTGCTTTCTAGGATAGATGCTGCTCTCTGCAGTTTTTTCTCAATAATTTTCAAGCTTGACACTTAGGATTTATCAAAATTTATCTTGAGACCTAACAATAGCTCGAAACAGTAGAGTAGGAATTTAGGAGTTTTGATATAGTTTATATCATACCAATAAAAGATAAGTGTGTCAACAGCGAACTAGAGACTTTGGAGTTGTCCCATGATGTTAGTCGGTCTAATACCATCTATTAAGTTAAATATACCTGTAGATTTGATCATTCTATCAAGCGTGTCAGCAACAAGAAGGAAGAGCTGGGGGGACAGTGGGTCTCTTTGTCTAAGATCCTTCCTCAATTTGAAGATTTTTTCTTTTTCACCATTGACAAGAATAGATGATTTCGTCATGCAGACTAGATCTTTAATCCAACGACACCACCTAGGGCCAAACCCTCTTGCTGATAATGATTTAAGCAGAAAGCTCAAAATCTACTTTATAAACAAGACCTTTGTGTGCTTCATTTTTGCAATAGTTTATGATTTCCATGGCCGTTATAAAGCATTCAGATATGTTTCTTTCTTTAATGAAAGCAAGCTATGAGGATGAGATCAGCAAATCCATTTTCTTTGAGAGCCTTTTTGAGAGAATCTTCGATATAATTTTAACCATCCCATTAATCAAGATTATCGGCCTGCAGTCTTTGACTAAACACTCACTGATTTTTTTTGGAATAAGGATGATGAAGGAGTAGTTTAGACGTCTATATTGGCTGAGTAATTATAGAATTGTAGGAAAAGCTTTATAACTTTCTATTTAGTTATACTCCAGAATTGCTTATAAAAGGAGAATGAAAATCTGTCTGATTCTGGAGATTTTTTAGAAGCCAAGCTAAACACTACATCTCTAATTTCCTCTTCTGTAAATGGATGTTCAAGGTCGGTGAGGCCAAGAGATCCTTTTGGATATAGTGCCTTCCAATCTGCTTGTATGAGGTGCTCTTCTGTCAAGCCTAGTAATGTTGAATAATAGTTTTAGAAGGCCGAATGTATTTTCTGGTGATCTGTGATCTTGTGGTCCCCTTGCCAGAGTTCTGTGATTGTGTTCTTTCTTTTTCTATTACTTGCCCATACATTGAAGAACTTGGTATTGCGATCTCCGTTTTGAGGCCATTAGATCCTGGAGCGCTGTTTCTATAGATCTTCCTCTTGTTTCAGAATAACGCCAAGTTCTATTTTAAAATACACCCATTCATCCATCTCTTGGGGTGCAAGTTGTCTTAATTCTTCTTCAGTATCAAAGGATTCAATTTCTATTTGTCGTTCTTCCTTCCTTATAATGATATTCCCCACAGCATTTTTATTCCAGCGTTTGAGTTTGGATCTTAGAAAGCTCAATGCTTTAACTAGGTTATTAGCTGCTTCACAGGCTTTTGGTGCCGACTCCCTCCAAACTTTGATACGTTCATCAAATTTTGGGCTAATAAACCATAAATTTTCAAAACAAAAGGATTTTTGGAAGGAAACATACCTTGTAATCCTTGCGTGTGATATAAGAGGAGAGGAGTGTGATTTGAAGTTGTTCGGACTAAAGTTGAGAGTAATGTGAGAGGATATTCCACTACTGGTCTAAAGAGACAAAACATCTGTCAAGCTTGACTGGTGTTATGTTTTCTCTAAGGTTCAACCAAGTAAAGTGTCGGATGATGAGGTTGAGTTCTAAGAGTGAGTTGTGATTTATAAAGTTGTTGAACAAATTTGATCATGAGGCATTATGACCCTTCCCTTTTCGATCTTCTAAAAATCTAACTACATTAAAATCTCCCACCAGAACCCATGGTATCTGATGCATTTCTCTTAGTTGTGTGAGTTTGGAGAAAAACCATTTTCTTTCTGCTTGCTCGTAGGGGCCATATGCATTCATTAACATCCATGTAAACCTTGATGTTTTGCATATGAACTACGTGGTGATGGAATATCGATCTTGGCTTAGATGCTGCCCAACTACTACAGTGGGATCCCAGCTTGTTAGTAGACCTCTAGCTGAACCAAGCGCATCCTTTGCATTTCATTCATTTAGTTGTACTCCACATTTACTTCTCTATAACTGGTGATTCATCTTATCCTGTTTTATCTCTTGAAGGCAGACTATCATACATTTTGAAAGTTTAATGACTTGTCTGATAGCATGCCTCTTACTTGGTTTACCCGATCCCCTAGTGTTCCAGTTCAGGGTTGACATAGCTTGTTTTCAAAACAATGGAGAGAGAAATCCTTGTAAAATGGGATAATGGTATTACTAACAAAAGAGCTATGTACAGGCTGATGAAGAGAAGAGTATCTATAAACATATTCATATATTCCATTCCATAAGAGAGTCTAGACTGATTTTTAAGTAGGGTAGAAGGATGTACAAAACATGTTTGTAGGTAAGTAAGAGGATCAAAAGTCTGTGCGATGAAGTTCCAGCAGTTTTGTTTGACATCACATAGATTACATCCAAAAATTTGAATAACTCTCATTAAGTACTCATTGAGGCAATAGGCTTTTTGCAGTGGTGCAATTCCATCTTTCAAAGCTTTTCAGTAGCTGTGATATGATTTGATTGATTAAGGATAATCCCGCATTGATTGCCGAGCTTTATGAGTTCAACATTGGTGGAAGAGTTGATGAAGAAGATATCAGCTTCATTGAGGGAGTCCTCTATCAATCCCAATATTTTGACCTTTTTTGCCCTCAACCTTGCACTGCATTTTGAATTACAGGTAGCCATTAGCTGAAGTTGCTCAAGACTGTTTGTGTTGGGATAATGGGTAGGTTGCTGGGGGGGAGGGGAAGTAGGGAGTGATGTTGGTCCATATGGTTGTTTAATAGCTTCATGAATCCTAGCAAAGATAGTCGAAACCAGTACCAATAGTTGGCTATTAGCATAGTCTTTATTCAAATTTGGGGTAGGGGGAAGGAGACTAGAAAAGTCCCTACGTTGGTAGTCTGGACTAACATTATAAGAAAGTGGGGGATAGGATGACTTGATAGTAAGTTCAAGTGAGGTGTCTGTGTGTATTATTGTTAAGTGAAAAGGTGTAGGTAGGACTGGAGGTATTGCTACAAAAGCTAGATTATGGACTAGATTTTGGATTAGGAAAAGGATGGATGGTTGTAGTTCTTTCTCTAGGTGAAACAGGATCCCATCAATTTGTATTTGGTGGCCTCAGTTTTGGGTGAGTCGGCCCTGAGATGGTCGCCAGCTAGGGGAGTGAGAACTAGTTGTACTATCTTATCGCTTTGCACTCCTAGTTTCATCTGTTCCCCTATTATAACCAAATCAGAATTCTAAATCATCTTCATCATCATTTTCTGAATCACTAGTATCTGATGAGTTCTCGAATGGAACTTACTCAGAGATTAAGTTTAATTTGACCTTCACATTGTATATAAAGGGTCCTACTGTAACATCAATTAATTTCGGTATGTCATCAATATCTTCACAAAAGAACTGGAGATCAAAGCTAGTGAGATCCTCCCAGCGTAAACACTTTCTACTTGCTCTGTGTGGGATGCCAAAGCTCGAAATAATTGCAGTCAGAGTCTCAAAATTCTAGCAAATAAGTGGGAGGTTTAGGAGGCTAGCATTTACCTTTAGTTTGAGTTTGTGTAAAAGTCCACCTCAAATTTGATCCTAATGGCTTACCTGAAGATGGAAACCATTTCCTTTGACTCGTCTAGCAATTATCAATTGGTGAATAACATCCCCTGATGGGCAGGAGATGAAGAATTGGTTGTCTACCATAAGTTTCTTGGTAGTCCATGAGCCAAGTATCGGGCTTTGTGTACTAGGATACTTTAAACATCATCTTCTTTAACTGGCCTTCCAAAAGCTTCGACAAATGCTGCTCTTTCTAGATACTGGGAAGTTTTAATCATGTTAGCCAAGATAGGGACAAATGCTTTCCTCTTGCTTCCTTCATGAGAAGAGCCTGGTATAATTCTGGAGTTTGGATTTTCTTTAGCAGAATGGGTTGTCGATCGAGGTTATCTCCGATTGGTACGTTGGTGGTGCTTCTTCATGACTAAGCTCTGTGAACTCTGGGTGAGAAAACGGTTGGTGATGGTTTTATAGGTTCTTAAGATGTGGCCAAACTATTTACAATAGAAGCATTCTATAAGGTTTCGACATGCATTCTTGAAGTGATCCCTATCTACACATCTGAAGCATAAATCTACTTTAAAAGGGCTAGGATAGATTTGCTTACTGTACTGATGGCAGCTCCAGATTCCGTTCTGTGAGTAACCATATCTCTTGTTAGAGTCGAAGATAGGTGTAGATTGCCACTGCGGTTAGTTGAAGATCAGAGCATCAACATAGCTCTCATACTTTTTTGCTCCTTGCGTAGTGGATGCCAGCATCCTCATGATATGGGAAGGTAGAGTGGTTTTGGATTGTCAATGTTGGATGGCTCTATAAATGATGACCGACTTCACCATTCAGCGCCTCTTAACATTGATTCGTACTGTAGCAGATTAATGGAGTAGGTGCGTATGAAGTCTTTGTCATGCGGCTACTATTCATTTGCCAACAATAGATTGCCCGAACACTTCGATAAGATGGTCGCCGTCTTGCTCTTCTTGAGCCATGTGCTTGTTGTTGATAAGTTGAGTGGATTAGGAGGGGGTGTCGGAGTTTCTTTAGGTAAGGTGGTGGAGAGCCAAGCACACTCGTCGAAGCATTGGTTAGTATCCTTTGGTTCTGGAAAGGAAGATAAGAGGAGATACCAAGTGGAATGGCGTTAGCACCTATGGCTACTGGATGGGACTGATGGGGGAGAGGCAGTTGTGAAGAGTAGGGAGTCAGGAGTTGGGTAGAAGATGGTAGATAGTTGGGATGGGCGGCTGTGAAGAGGGACCCATGGGGCATGAGTTTTCCATCGCCAGAGTGGTGCGTTGCCAATGGCTGTTTGAATCGTTCAATCGAGGAGGCTAGTGGTGAGAGAGATATTGATCTCTTCGATCGTCGATATATAAATCACTCTGAACTAATAAATATGCTCCAATTAGATCAAATTGAGGTTAGGATCTCCATGACTTAGGCTTAAGGCCTTCGATAGGGAAGTTCACACATCAGTTGATTGTTCATTAATTGCTAATCCTGATTCATCATGATTGGTTATGAGATCAAAAGCAGTCAATCAAAATCCACAAAAAACTTTGCCTACAGTAGAATGAATCTATCTAAAAATTTCTCAATAGGGAAGTGACCAATGAAGTGCTAGAAAATCGGAGACATTGATCTTGGCTTATTGAAACTACCAAAGCAAGGATTTATGGATTAACTTTTACAGTATGACTAACCCAATTTCATTGAGGGATCAGCTATTGGTGACCTCAAATCCACCCCTTGGGGTCATTCTTTGAAGCTGGAGAAGTCCTTGGAGCATTTGTTCTGATGATTGAGAGGCCAGAACCTTTCAACTTGTTCAAGCTTTCTTGGTGTGATAGTTGTAGAATTACACATGCCTTGTACAGATGCAAGAATTATATCTCTACCAGTCGAAGTGTGGGAGCTTCTGCGGGATGGTTATTGAACTAGAAACCAATCATTTTATATATACTCCACACGCTTGTGTTCTAGCTTGATACTGCTCAATGATCCTAGTTACAAAGTTGGATGTATATATATAATCTTAGAGCATGTCCAAAGTTATCATTTTTAATATGCTGAATAATGATAACATTCAATTTGTGAAACTATTCAACAAAACAATTTTATTTATGTTTTATTTTCTTTTAAATACTTCTTTCTTGTAGAAAGAGGTTTAGGTTGACTCCACATTCCATCTAGAAGATCTAAGACAATGTTTTGCATCCTCCAACATAGTTAGGAAATGTGATTTAGTAATGCACAACCTTAAGAACTCGTTTGGATCATGTGAAGTGGAGGAAAGAAGAGATAGTTTATGAGAAGTAGAAAAGGAGCCTCTTATTTGATTGAAATTTTAAGAGAAGAAAGAATAGAAAAAACTCTCTTCATGAAAAGTCACTTTCCATATTTCATGCAAAGTAGAAATCCATGAAAAAGATGGATTTTGATACTTTTTATGGGATAAAAAGTGGTGGTGCTTTTTTTTTATCAAAATATTCTTTTAAAATCTATGGTTAAGATTTTATAAAATATCATGAATGATTAGGATGAAATACTAAATAGTAATAATATAATATTATATTAATATTATTCTAATATTTATATAAATATATTATTAATATTTATATTATAATATTTATTATATGTTAATATTTATATAAATATAATATTTTTATTAACATTAATATAATATTTATAATAATACATCAATATTTATATTAATATAATATAATATTTTTAAGAAATTAACAAATTTATTATATTAAAATATTAATATTATATTAACATAATATAATATATATTAGTATTATATTAATATAATAAATTATTATGATATAATATTATATTATAATATATTAATATTATTTTTATATTAATATAAATATAATATTATTATTTATATAAATATAATATTTTTATATTATTATAATATAATATAATATTTATATTTATATAAATATGGTTTTATATCTTTTAAGGATATAATGGATATTGTACAAAGTCTTCCTAGAAAAATAGATGCTCGATTAAACATAAGTCACTCTTCAATAAATTATTTTTTCATAGTCAATCAAAAATACTAAAATCCTATTTCTAGAAAATAACTTTCCAAAATATTATTTTCTATGAAATTTTTTTTTCACGAACCAAACAAGTCCTAAAAGATTTTAAGTGAAACAAGTTTCCAGATTTAGTATTGCTATACATGCATGAAAGAATCATTATACTAAGATTTTCTCAATATAGCAAGAAAGATTTAGATTTGTTTTCAGAGCTAAAAGTTTTAAAAAAATTTTACAAGTAGAAGATAACAGTCCGATAGACATACTCAATTATATAAGAAGACTTGACTCTTTTCCAAATGCATATATTGCTTTTAGAATAATGTTAACAATTTCAGTAAGTGTTGCTTCGATAGAAAGAAGTTTTTTAAAATTAAAATTAATAAAATCTTACTTAAGATCAACAATGTCTCAAGAAAGATTAAGTGGATTGGCTATATTATCAATTAAAAAAAAAATATTAGAAGAACTTGATTATAAAAATTTAATTAAAAATTTTGCATCTCAAAAAGCAAGAAAAATAAAATTTTTATAATAAATTTACATAAATTTTAATTTTTTTAAAAAAATTTTATTTTAATATTTAGCTTTAGGCCTTCATATGTGTTGAGCCGTCCCTGTGTTTTAGCTTTGTAACAAATACACACACACATGTAGTTGAAGAGAGGTAAATGCTTAACAATATCTAGGAATTCCCAAATAAAAGAAAACTATTTATTTATAATTATGACTTGGATTAGGGATTGGTATAACACCACTTATCACAATCAATTAAGTTTTGCATAAAACTTTTGCGGGCATAGTTAAATTCGCAACCTAGTTGTGTACAAACTTGAGCTCCTATCAAATAACGGACCTTATCTAAGATACTCATTAATTATGCAGAAAGAAAAGAAAAATTTGACCTAATATATTAAACCAAGACTTAGTTCATTCATTCCAAGCACTACAAAAATTTTTTGTTAGATCATTAATTCTACTCTATTACTATCTCTTGTTTAGTGAGATAATTGAGCAAAATTTTGATCTCTTATGCTACAAGATCTTTCTCTTTCTTTAAATTTGAAAATTTTTAATTTATGATACTGTTACACATACAAGGCATAGCAAAAATCTTGATTTCGTGCATCAATAAATCTAAATCATGAAATCTTTATCTAAAGACAAGTTAAAATAGTGATCTATATATGATTCATGACCATAGATCAAAAGTAAAAAATATTTATTATCGCGTTGGGTTTTACATGTTAATTTGACCTAATCCTTGCTAGTGTCAGAGTCACCCAAGGTGAACCTCTTACTTTGAAAACTTTGATGTAGGCAATTCGATACGTCTAGGGGTGCAAATGGGTCGAGTCAGATTGAATCCTGTGCAATACCGATCCAACCCGATTTCTTGATCGAATTTGAATATTGGACTCAAACCTAGCCCAATAAAAGATCGAGTTGGATCAAGTCAGATCCCTGATAAAATTTTTTGATCCAACGGATTGTTCGGATCGGATCCATGTATAACCCAACCCTAATTCATGAAATATTGGTTTGGTTCGGATCCGAATCAATTCATGTCCGAATTATACTTGTTGGCTCCTGTACCAATTTTTAGACTGTCCAGTAGATGCTGAATCTATTGCTTATTCTTAATTCATATCTAATTCTGCTTATGTTTTTATTCTTATTGATATTTTTGATGAAGTCTATGAAGCTAAAATGGATGCCAAGATCCAACTAATGAGAGCATGTAAAAATACGTACTAAGATATTTGACATAATATGAAAAGCTAGTGATAATAATCAACAATCTTTGATTAATAAAATCTTGATTCTTTTTCAACCTGTGTGCAAAGTCTGGATGAACGAAGGTAGGAGGAAGTCAAGGAATTCTATTTTATCAATTTTTAAATTAATATGCTTGTAGCACTTCTGTAATGTTAGATGAATAAATATACTAATTCTAATTTGGGTCTCGCACTGGATTTGGATCAGATTAAGTCGGGTCATTTATATCAAGACCCAAATTATTCAAAAATTCTATATGGACTAGGTCAGGTTGGGTTAAAATTCAGTAAATCCAGACTTGACTTGGAAAATGAAATGGATTCTATTTTAGAATCCAACCCAAATTTATGGGTCCTTAAAAATAGTTCGGATTGGGTCTATATGGTTGAATCGGATCGAGTCACAGGTTAATCCAATTCATTTGCAGCCTTAGATAGGTCTTTACCTTGTCAAAACTGCTATAGGCATGCCAAACTAACATATGTGTCTAATGTTAGTTACATTTTCATAATTACCATATATCTTACTCAATCCTCCAAAATGTAAAGTAGATCACAGCATCACTATTCTGCTCAGAACCATATATATTCCCAGCATCCAACGGCTGCACCTTCGTATAGCTGCCATGATTATTAATTAAGGTACAATATTACAATATACAATATATGATACACCTTTGTAGATAAAACACACATAAGCATAAAGGAGAGTACATCTTCTTCAAGAAATACGGTAGTTGTTAAGATGGCATTAGCTAAATCCTCCAGAAGACGCCAGATTATTAACCAGAGCCAAAGCATTGCTGGTGAAATACGTAGCATTCAAGACCTTAGCCTTCACCTCCTCCACCTCCTTCCCTTTGTACCTACCAAACCCATCAAGGCAGGTATCCTGGTTGGTGAGCGCGGCGCTGAGCCAGGTCTCCACGTTACTCATCTGGTACTCGAACGTCCTCTTCTCCAGCCGGCGGAGCTCCCCGAGAGAGCTGTGGAGCTCCTCCTTTGCATCCCCGAAGCCCTCGATGCAGTCCGCCAACGCGGCCCTCCCCCCTCGCATCCTTCCGCCACGCTTCATCTTTGCGAGGTAGAGGCCGACGTGCTTGGCCTCGGCCAGCGTGACGGCGACCGCCGCTTGCGCCCACCAGCATGGATCCTTCTGCTTCCAGGCTGCCGAGTGGGAGAAGGATGCGAGAGAGTGCATGCAGAGGGCGCGGTGCTGCGTCACGCTGCATGCAGCCTCGAGGTAGTGGGCG
The DNA here is from genome assembly GCA_006176705.1 of Cocos nucifera. Taxonomy (NCBI): domain Eukaryota; kingdom Viridiplantae; phylum Streptophyta; class Magnoliopsida; order Arecales; family Arecaceae; genus Cocos; species Cocos nucifera. The sequence continues at coordinate 196,106 of QRFJ01000418.1, forward strand.
TTGGTGGCAATTGAGGAGGCGAGGTGAGATGAGATGGTGACGAAGAGGAGGAGGAGGGGGAGGGGTTGGATTGCCATATTGGTTGGTGGGTGAATGAAGAAATTAGGAGAGTGAGGGCGTTTTAAAGGAAGGATGATGGTGAGTGAGTGGGTGTTGGGCTTTACGGGTGGGGGCTATGTGCATGGTGTGGCAAGAAGGGTACGGTGGGTGCAATAAAGAGGGGAAGAGTTGACGTAGGATATGAGAACGAGGAGGTTGGAAGGAGGCGAGCTTCCCGTGAAGGAGATCAGGTCGTGGGCCTATCATGTCATGTCCTACTAAAATGGAAGGATAACAAGAGGAAGCGACATGGAGAGGAAAATTATGGTCACGAGCAGAGGAAGATTGGCGAACTCTTGCTGAGGCAATGGCTGCACGTATGGAGGTTCTTTTCTCCGCGATGCATGTGAAGCCTGAGTTGCACGACAAGGAGCACACGATGAAAAAATACCGCTTGAATTGATTCCCATCCACGACCATGTAGATTGGGTTCCGGTTGTATTTTTAATTTGCATGAAAGAATGATTTCCGATCGTAATTTTGTGACATCAACCATTGGATTGTACAATATTTGCTTTGAGACTTGTACGGGTGCAAAAAAGAGATTGAAGTGCTTTGAATTTGATGCAAGATGTGATCATGTTGTTATAGAAGATCAATCATTCTTTCACGGGAAAGATACAACCCGAACCTCTAGATTTTGGAATAGCTTCCAACCTATAGTGATATATGCATTTTTCCTTCTGCAAATTCCACTAGTTGGATATTAGTGGTCATGTACGCCAGCACTTCTGAAATCACTAGAAGAAATCTGTGGAGCGAATTATCTATGCTTTTGCAATTAAACATCCAAAATTGCTAGCAAATGATTTTTATTTGTGTTTGAGGAGTGCTATTTTTTGATGACATGAATTCAAATGAATTCAAAAGAGTTTCTCAAGAATATGATGGTTTTGTTGATGTGTTACTCTGGGCCAAAGTTTATATAGTGTAACAATCATGATGCTCTAGCAAGGGTTTGAGAAAGAATTATTGATTTGGTGGTGGTTGAGGACATATAGTTATCCCTAACTTTCCAAATTAATGGAGTTGGCATGGTTACCTCATGTAGGTTTGGATCATTATCTACATACCTTGGAAGAATATTAAAGGAAGCAAGGATTTGGGGGTGCTTGGTTCGTGATTGGACTCGGAATCGAATGAAAATTAAAATGGATTGAAATCGAAATTGGATTTGCCTAATCCTCTAAAGTATTTGGTTTATGGCCGAAATCGAAATGAGAATGAGAATGAAAATTTGAATCCACATGAAAGAATGGGGATTGAGTTTTAGGTAGATTGGGCCATTCTCATTCCACCTTGAAATCGAAATCAAAATGGGACTCTCCTCAACCAAGTGGTTGGAATGGGAGTCATCCATTTCCATTTCGATTCCAGACCTCTACTCCCCCAACCAAGCACCCCCCAAAAATATATAATTACATAATTATAAGGATTCACATATGGGCATGTATTTCGTCTAATATCAATTATGTACTATATATGAATATCTTGGATAATATCAATTATGTACTATATATGAATATCTTGGATACTTATACAAGAATAAAGAATGCAAATAATATCTTCCATCAAGTCTTTTTGGATATGATCCTAAATCATTATAAATAATATTAGAGAGGACCTGATAAATGGCTAGACTTGGGGACATAGTAGCATGGGCCCTTTTAGGGCCAACCACGGTCCATTGGTGTTTGTAATTATATTTAATTAGAATTAAATACTTAACTTGGTAAGAATAACAAGATTTAAATGAAGAGGTATGTGAAAGCTTATGCAAACTATATACACTTAGTCCCACAATAATTGTGCTTTAGAGAGTGCTTGGACAAAAAACTCAAATAATACCTTTCGACTAGTTTTTTTCCCTGGTCATGTATTTATAGAAAAATAAATTTCTACACTTTAATATGGAGTTTGATGAGATAAGCTTATATCAAAAGATTTGAATCACTTAGATCACTCATCTCTCAATACCATACACTTCTTCAATGCAATAGATTTTAGCGGGAGAGATCGAGGGTAGATTGGATAAAAAATGGAGATTGGAACATATATACTATTTTTCCACAAATCTATAATCTTAAGGCATAGGTGTAATAAAATCTTATCAATTTCCAATATAGCAGAATTCATAGAAAATGAAAAATAAATCAAAGTTATTATAGAATAGATTTTTTTTCCAACAAAGATGAATCAACTTGACACGATTTTGACCTGTGATCTACCATGAATGCCATGTTTTAAATGATGTTGATAGGATGAGGCATTATGCAGGTGCTACAAATGATGAGACAAAGTTAGCACAGATCAACGAGATCTAAAAAGGCCTTGGAGCCTAATTGGGCTAGATGTGTATTATTACGGCAGTAACGTAAATATCTTGGATCGGTCAAGCTAGTGACTAAAGTATCTTGGACCAGCATAAAGATACCAATGCACCAAAGCAAAGAGATTATTCTCACATCCTCCAACCTGAAGGATGAACCGAGGCATGCTTTCGAGCTATTTTCTTTGATAATAGCTCATCTAGCACTCAAACCTCCTAAATCACTTTGGACGAATAACTCTTTAACATACTTGGTAGTTTTCTTTGAAGATAAGCAATGACCCAACTATAATCCAATCGTAATCAAACTGTTATCCACTCCACCTAATCTCATGAGAATAGATAAAGCATCTAGACCATGCCCAGATCATGCCAATAATGGCTTTCTCATTCTAGGAAAGCAGCTATAATATTGAAATAACATGATTAGCGGCCTAAGATTAGCAAAACAATGCAACATTCGCAAGACATATTTTCTATAAATATTATAAGCACCAAGAACTCGGTAAGCAAAAAATTTCTCATCATTGCTCTATTGTTCTCTACTGATTTGAGTGTCGAAGGATTCTTACTGGAGTCAAATTTTCTGGCTTGCACTTTATTTTGCATGTCGCTCCAGCATGCCTGCACAAGATCGACCGCTTTGCCTCTATAGTTGATCGATTCAAGCAACAATAGATAGAGAAAGGGAAGACTTTTAAACATGCCACCCAAGAAAGTATCATTTCGTTTGACCAATGTCACCACCTCCCACCAGGCGGATCGTCGGGTTGACGATTATGTTCAGCCACCGATGGCAGAAACTTCTTTGCCAGTCTAGTCAGTCCCAGTCATAATGGACCAATTCAACCTACTTCTCTAGCAGGTCAATAACTTGATGGCCACCATCCAGATAGTCCAAATTGCTTTTGCGCCTCCTTCAATAGCGCCGCAGCCAAACTAGGCTACCCCTGCATCATTCTCTATGGTACAGCCTGTATTTTCTTCAGTGGTAGCGATGGTATCATTACAACCATCTACTTTCCAACCATAGTTACAAGTCGAGCCTCCTTGGACGCTCCCTCAAAGTTCAAGGAGGAGACAAACCCATCAACGATCACTCAGTCCATAATCAGGGCATGGTTTAACTTTCGATCACTGCTCTCCTAAATAATCTGAGACATGCACCGTCCGATATCTAGTCATCAAAAAGAGGCTTCAAGAGCTTGACAAGCATATCGAAGCCATCAACAAAGCCTTTTTGACTCGATCCTACGATGGGTTCAGCGGCAAGCCACCTTTTGACTCAACAATAATAAAGGAGCCGCTACCTTTTAATTTTAAGCTGCCTCAATTCAAGACCTACGATGGAACTTCTGATCCCATTGATCATATAGAAATTTTCAAGATGGCATTGCTCTTCTAAAGAGCATCATATACCATCCTCTATTGGGCATTCTTTGCTACTCTCAATGGGGTAGCCTAGTAGTGGTACTCGAGTCTGAAACTGATCTCGATCCACTCTTTCAAAAAGTTGAGCTAATTTTTGGCTATACATTTCATCAACAGCTGAAAGTAGTAGAAGCGGTCTGACTACCTCAACACCATCCGATAGAAGAAGGGAGAGTCGATCTACGATTTTATGAGATACTTTAATATGACAATCCTGAAAGTCCGCGATCTGAACTAATCGATCATGATGACCGCCTTGATGGACAAACTCCTAAAGAATGATCTGAAGAGGTCACTAATAAAGTTTTTTCCTCAGGATTATACTAGAATGCTTGATCGGGCGGAGAAATATTTTTGCTTGGAGGAAGCCTTCATCAAGGATGTGCTTGCCGAACCTATCATGGTAGGATCAAACAAAGAGCGCTCCCCAATGAGGAGGGTGACCTACCGCCAGCGCTCTTGATCTCCACCCTGAAGACAGAAGGGTGGAAGCTCATCTAGAAATCTCTGATCTCCAAGCCCTCAGAGAAAAGACTGATATCATTTTTTTTCGAGGTGGTACCATAATTATACACCTTTGAATGTCTCTAGGAGAGAAGTTTTGATGAAAATTCATGTTGAGCTTTCTCAGCCTTTAAAGATGCGGCGAAGCTTAAACGTCGATGTGATCCTATGAGGTACTACTTCTATTATCGTGACCATGGCTACGATACTGAAGATTGCTGCCTTCTCCATGATGCAATCGAGAGGCTCATTAGGAAGAAAAGATTGAATCACTTCATTCGAGGAAGAACTCTTCCATGCTGACCCTCTCCAAAAGCTCGACAGCCATCTCATCAACCTCAACACCCAATGCCAGCGCCAGTGCAAGAGATGGATGAACCAGTGGTGGTAGAAGAATGACCCTAAAAGGCGAAATCCACATGATAATTGGGGGTCGTCTGGGTTAGCGGCATCGACAAAGCCAAGGCTAGAGGACAAGCTCAAGGATGTCATCACTTTCATCAAGCAGGATGCAAAAGATGTACAACAGCCACATAATGATGTAGTGGTTGTTATTGTTAATATTGTTGATTACAATATACATCGCATCTTTATTGATAATGAAAGCTCGGTAGACATTCTATACTTTTCTATTTTTTCTGAATGAGACTCACTTTCGATCGACAGAGTAGATTCAACATATCGATTCAGGATTTTTTTGAAAGTTTAGTGACACCAAAAGGCATAATTAAACTACCTATCACGATGGACTCTCCATCTCAATAAGTGACGATCCAGGTAGACTTTCTTGTTATTAAGCTTCCCTCTGCTTACAACATGATTCTTGGATGACCCAGTCTTTGGACATTGAGAGCTGTGGTGTCCAATTATCATCTAATGGCAAAGTTTTCAATGATAAACAAAGTAGGATGGATCCGAGGGAATCAAACTATGGCTCGATAGTGCTTTACCGCCAAGCTTCGAGTAGAGACCCAACTAGAGACCCAGTCTAAACTCTCAATAGGGCTAGACACTCGAGATGACTTGGTCAAAAAACATGCCCAGCCATCTAAGAAACTTTTAGAGATTCCATTGAAAAAGGAGAATCCTCGTCAAACTGTGAAGATCGGCTCATGCCTGGATCAGGTAACAAAAAACTAACTAACTACTCTTTTGCAGGCAAATGCAGATTTTTTTGCTTGATCAACTATGGACATGCCCAGGATAGATCCAGAGGTGATGTCTCATTATATGAAGATGGATCCAACTTATCATCCAATAAAGCAAAAGAAACGAAGCTTCATCCTAGAGCGTCGGAAGGCCATAGCCGAGGAGCTGGATAAACTAATCAAAGCCAGCTTCATTAGAGAAGCAATGTATCCGAATTGGCTGGCGAATATCATATTGGTGAAGAAAGCAAATGAGAAATGATGCATGTACATTGACTTCACCAACCTAAATAAAGCCTACCCCAAAGATAGTTTTCTATTTCCTTGGAATGATCAATTGGTAGACACAATTTTTAGACATGAGTTTCTTAGCTTCATGGATGCCTTCTCTGGCTATAATCAAATTCGGATAGCACCTGAAGTTGAGGAGAAAATAGTCTTTATTATTGATCGTGGATTTTTTTGTTATATGATGATGCCCTTTGGCCTACAAAATGCAAGGGCCACGTACTAATGGCTAGTAAATAAGATCTTCAAAAATCAGATCGGTCAAAACATAGAGGCATATGTTGATGATATGCTAGTCAAAAATCGTATAACACCAGACCATATCACTGACCTCCAGAAGACTTTCAACACTATTCATCGATTTAAGATAAGGTTGAATCCTATGAAATGTGCCTTCGAAGTTATTGTTGGCAAATTTCTTAGTTTCATAGTCTCGCATAGAGACATTAAGGTAAATCTGGAGAAGATCAAAGCAATCCTGGAGATGATACCATCGAAAATAGTTAAAAAGGTATAACGTCTTATCGGCAAAATAGCCTTTCTCAACTATTTTGTCTCTAAATTGGTTGAGAGGTGTCTTCCTTTTTTTTAGATCCTCAGACAATCGAAAAACTTCCAGTGAATACCAGAGTGTCAAAAAGCCTTTGAAGAACTGAAGCAGTACCTCAGCTCTATGCTATTGCTTACTAAGCCTCAGCTAGACGAAGAGCTTCTATTGTACCTTACTGTTTCTCTGGTAGTAATCAACGCAGTCCTTATTTAGAAAGAAGGATGGATGTAGAAGCCTATCTATTATACTAGTAAAGTTCATGATGCGGAAACCAAATACTCAAAGCTAGAGAAGTTGGTTTTTGTATTGATTATCATAGCAAGAAAACTCCGATCCTACTTCCAAGCTTACATTATGGTGCTGCTCACAGATCGGCCAATCAAGGTGGTGCTACATCATCCAGATACTTCGAATAGCAAAGTAGACTCTAAAACTCTCAGAATTGGATATATATTACTGACCAAGACCTTCCATCAAAATCCAAATCTTGACTAACTTTATTCTTGAATGCACCATCCCAGACAAAGAAAACTCGAAAGAGGAAGAAGTCGAAGAAAGATCAGAAGATCCCATAAACTTGAAAGATGATGAAAACCTGGGATCAGATCTTGAAGAATTATGGACCCTGCATATTGATAGCTTATTAAATTTATCGAGATAAGGGGCCGACTCATCTTGGCTGGTCCTGAAGGAGATGTAGCTAGATACGTCCTGCACTTTGAATTTTCGACCACAAAAATAACGAAGTAGAATACGAAGCTCTAATCGTAGGACTTAAAATTGCCAAAGAAGCTGGGGCCTAGCACTTGAAGGATTACAGCGATTCTTAACTGATGGTCAGACGAATCAAAGATGAATATGAAGCTCGAGAGAAAAATATAAAAGAATACCTCCAAAAGGTAAAAGATTTGATCTCATCCTTTCAAATTTCAATATTCAACAAGTCCTTAGGACACAGAATGCCAAAGCAGATGCTTTGTCCAAGTTGGCATCATCATTGCCCACCAACCTGAAGAAAGAGATCTATTTTGAGATTTTAAAAATCTCGAGCTTAGAGGAGCCTGCCATCATTCAGTAAATCGATAAAGAGCCTAACTGGATGGATCTTCTTCTGAAGTATCTGAGATCGAGCGAATTACTGCCTGATCGAAAAGAAGCTTGGAAGATAAGAACAAGGCCGCTCGATATGTATTACATAATAATGAACTATACAAGCGGTCCTTCTCTTTGCATCTTCTAAAGTGCCTATGTCCGTTTGAAGCTGACTACACCCTGCAAGAAGTCTATGAAGAAATTCGTAGAAGTCACATGGAGGGTAGGTCTCTATCTTATAAGATACTTCGACAAGGCTACTATTGGCCCACAATGCAACAAGATGCATAAAATTTTATTAGAAAATACGAACAATATCAATAGAATACCAGAGTTCAGAGCCAACCGACAATACTTCTGACTCCTATCGAAGCTCCATGACCATTTGCCCAGTGGGGGTTAAACATCCTAGGTCTTTTTTCTCAAGCCTCAAGCTAGCATAAATTTCTTCTGGTAGCCATCAACTACTTCATGAAATGAGTTGAAGCCAAGCCTTTAGCTTGCATAATCGAAGCAAAAGTCAGTGACTTTATTTAAAAATTAATTATCTATCGATATGGTCTATTCAAAGTATTGATCTCTGATAACGGTAGATAATTCAGCGACTCTTAAATTTGTGAGTTTTGTCAAGACCATAAAATAGAACAACGTTTCACCTCAGTGGGTCATCCACAAGCGAATGAAGAAGTAAAAGTCACTAACAGAACTCTCCTACAAGACTTAAAGGCTAGTTTGGATCAGACTGGAAGGTCATGGATAGATGAACTTCACCACGTGCTCTGGACCCACTAGACCATCCAAAGTATTTTCACTGGTGAATCTTCCTTCAATTTAGCATTTGAAATGAAAGTGATTATTGATGTGTCTTAAACTAACTGCAAGCGCACGGTGTGCAAAGTAGTACGTTCGGCGAATATGGATTGATCCCATGAGGAATCATGTTTGAATTTTGTTTAAACCCTTGCTCAGGTAAGCTTTAACAAAGAATTTAGAGGTTTATTTGATTAATTACTACTAAACAGTAAATTAATTATGAAGAATAATAATTTAAATATCTAGGACTTTTGAATCCACTAGACCAATGACTTAGAGAGCATTTTTAAGATTTTTTTTATAATATTTCTTGATCAAGGTGTAATATATGGACATGTATTCATCTTAATTAAAGAACTCTTCTTTCAACTGTTTCTCTTGTATTACCCAAGTATGGACTATGAAGAAACTCTGACCCAATAATAATCCATCAAAGTTTTCTATAAGGAAGAAGAAAAAGAATTTAAAAAGATTTAGGCCTTCTACCTATTATCCTTCTTACACCAAATTAAGCATGAACTATAAAGAGATTGAAATCCAATGATAGTCCATCAAATCTCTTGGCAAGAAGCTTGAAGGAAGAAGAACTAAAAAGATAAAGCCAAGAAAAAATCCTAAAAATTACTTCTAATCATGGTTTAGCTTCATCGCAAATCCCAGAGGATTGCTTAGCTAGACATGATTTAAATTAAAACTTAAAAATTATTTAAAATTAAATTCTATACTATTTACTAAAATTTAAATTATAAAAAATAAAAAAGATGCAGAAATTAAATAAGAAGAATAAGAATATTAAACTATCTTATATGCTGAATTTAAATTGCATAAATTAAATTACACAAGCGATAATTAAAAAAATTAAAATAAAATTTTATTACTGAAATAAAAATTTAATACAAAACTGACTAAGCCATAACAGGGCTTGGAGCTAAAATAAGAAAATAAAAAAATAGACTTTTCTTTAGCATAATTTTTCTGGCTAACTCTCCTTCTCGTATGTTGGAAAGATGGAAGAAAGTGAAAAAAAGATAGATAAAAATTTTATGGATAGGCATTCACCGTCTGTCACACGGGCTCCTATAAGAGTTATAGTGTGGAGAGATATCTCTGAGATAGAGGTACTGGACTTTATTTATAGGTGTTAGGAGGGAAGAGGTTTTTCTGATTTTTAGATGTGGGACTAATAAAAGGATGCATTCTAAGAGAATGGATGGTTGAGATGAAGTGATGAGAAAGTTTGGATGGATGAGATGAAGAGGATGGAAGATAAGGTAAGAAAGAGAGTTACCGTTAAATCTAAATACTTTCTCTCTAAAAAAAATTTTAAAATTTATTTTTTTCTTCTTTATTTTTTCTTCTTTCCATGTTTGCCAACTTCTCTTCACGCCCGCATTTCGTGTACAGCTTTTGGACCCAGCTTCCATGGTGCACCAACATGCTTCGACGTTCGCATCCGCTTACCAACCCACATGTCGCGTACAAAGCCATGCTAAAGCCCTCCAAAGAAAACTCATTCATAAATTTTCTTTGTACAATAAATGCTCTAGCTGCATTAATGCACCAACCACCTTTTCTTTTCTTTCCGCATGAACCACTCTTGGTTCAAAATCATTTATTTCTTTTATATTTTTTATATTCTTTTTTTTCTCTTTTTTTATCCATTGGGTCCCTACTATGCATCTGTGTATCTTTGCGTATCGTGCACAAAATAAGTCTGAATTTGAACTCGAGCTTTATCTACATGTGTTGGAGGGTCATTTCTAGTTGGTTTGCAATTAAGACTTTAAAATTAATTATTCCTGCAAAGATCATAAAAATTATTAAATATAAATAAAAAAATAAAATAGTATAGATTTTAATATTTTTTATATTATAATTCATGTATCACTATTATAAAAATACTTTATAGCAGTGCATACTATGGCGGTGATTTTCGAAATCGCTACCATAGATCCTACGATAATGATTTTTATTAACCGCTGCTATAGATCGGACCTGTGGCAGTAATTTTTGTAACCGCTGTCATAGATCCGACATATAGCAGCGGTTACAAAAAACTGCTGTTATTTATCGGACCTATAGCAGTGGTTATAAAAAATCGCTATCATAGATCGATCTATAGTAGTGATTCATTGTAATCGCTATCATAAGTCGGACCTATAGCAGCAGGTAATAGAAACTGCTGCTATAATCTGATTTATGGTAGCGGTTAATTATAATCGCTGCCATATATATATATATATATATTTTAAATATTATATAATTTTAAAATTTAATATCTATCTTCATCATTCATTATCTAAATAATTATCATTAGAGTATTTTCGCAAAACATCATCTCGATTTGATAGCCCTAGCTTCGTCGATCAGAAAAATTTGATTTCGATGATCATGAACGATGATGCGATGATCTGATAGATGAAGATCTCCGATGGATCCAAAAATCTACAACTATAATCTTGATGATGTTTGTAGAATACTAGCAAAGTTTTACTTCAATCGGATATCGTTATCTTGATTAATTTAGTATAGATTAGTTTCGACCGTTAAATGATAAACGAGTGATCAAAGGATCAAACGGTGTCCGATTATGAGATAATTTTTTTTATAAATGATCTTGGCTACTATTTTAATCATTTTTTATGATGGTGATTATAAACTTTAATTTGTAAGATGAAGAATGATCTAAAACTATACATCTCCTAATAATCATTCTGAAACTTCACTGGTTGTTATACTTGTGCTTTTATAATATTTGCTTAACATGAATAATTTATACGAAAATAATTTAAATTTTACTATCATCGCCATATAAAATATTTAAAATTATAATAAAAATTATTTAACTAAAAAAATATTTTATAATCGAATATCGATTAATCCTTTGATCTCTTGTTTCTAATTTAATGATCGAAATCATTCTATACTAAATTGACCATGATAACGATATCCGATTGAAATGAAACTTTGATAATATGCTACAAATATTATCAAGATCATCGTTGTAGATTTTTAAATTCATTGGAGGTCTCCATCTATCAGATCATCTAATCATCATTCGTGATCGTCGAAATCAAATTTTTCTGATCGATGAAGCTAGGACCATCGGATTGAGGCGATCTTTTGCGATGATACTCTAATGATAATTATTTAGATAATAAATAATGAAAGTGAATATTAAATTTTAAAATTATATAATATTTAGAAAAAAAATAAGAAAAAAATTATTTTTCATCTATGACAGTGATTATCAAGAATCGCTGCTATAGATCTACAACAGCAGTTATAGAATCACTGTCGTAGATCTATGGCAGCGGTTCAATAACTGCTGCCGTAGGTTAGATTTAAAATTTTTAAATTTTTTCTTTCCTTTCATGTGCGTTCGATCTCTCTCACACTCTCTCTCCCTCCTCTTCATTGTCGGTGAGGCTCCTTTCCCCCCAGGCCAACGTCCCTCCTCACCCCCGATCGGTGTCGCCCCTCCTCCCCCCGACTAGCATCGCCCCTCTTTCCCCCCGGGCCAGTGCCGTCCCTCCTCCCCCTCCCTCTCCGACCCCCCCAACTTCGACCGCCCCTCCTTGCCACCTACCACCCCCACCCGACCCCCACCCCTCCATCCGACCCTCCCTTAGCCCCCAGTGAAGCCCCCCCTTCGACGAACCCCCATCCGACCCTCCCTCGGCTCCCCACGAAATCCCCCCCTCCGGTGAACCCCCCTCCACCCTCGCTTGGCCCCCCATGAAATTCCACCCCCTTTGCCCCATCCAATCCTCTCTCGGTCTCCAGCGAACCCCCATCCGACCTCCCTCGGCCCCCTGTGAAACTCCCCCTCCGATGAACTCCCATCCATCCTCGACCCTCCATCGGCCCTCCGTGAAATCCCTTCCTCATACTCTATCCTCTTTCGGCCCTAGTGAGAACCAAACCCTCCTTCCGACGAGCCCCCCTCCACCCTCCTTCGGCCCTCGCGTAACCCCCACCCCCCCACCACCACCATTCTGACCCTCCCCCCGACTGAGTGCGAAGCCTCCTTTAACCTCCTCATCACTGTGCCCCCTCCCCTTAGCCTCCCATCCCCGACCGCTCCTGCTCTCTCTCTTTCCTCTTTCTCTCTTCTCTATCTTACTATCTTGCTTTTATTTCGCAAGTTATCTCTAGTGCCATCGTTCTCCTCTAGCATCATCGTCGATGATCCTCAAAGCTTTCGATGCGACCCACTCTCTATAGTCGCAGATTTAATTTTTTTAAAATTTTATAATATTATTTATTAATCATATATATTCATAATAATTTATAAAATATTTATAATAAATATTATAAATATTTATTATAAATATTATAATTATTTGTATGCCATAGTTTTTGGGTCGTGCCATGTCGACGGTTGTGGACTAGATTTGTCAACGGATTGGGTTTGAATCGAAATTTGAATATTCAGATTTGGACCCAATTTTAATTACTAGTATCGGATCCAAATCCGAATATCCGATGGATCTGTACTTAAAAGAGGAAGGGATCCAACCTCACCGCCGTCATTGGGAGGGAGGGGGTCCGGCCTCACCGCCATCATTGGGAGGGAGGGGGTCTGGCCTTGCCAGCGAGGGAGATCGAGAGAGGGAGAGTGGGAGATCGAGAGAGTGAGAGAGGGAGGAGGGGGTCCGACCTCACCGGCATCACTGAGAGGGATGGGGTTCGGCCTTGTCGGTGAGGAAGATCGAGAGAGTGAGAGAAGGAGGGATGGGGTCCAGCCTCGCCAGCGATGGAGATCGAGAGAGGGAGAGAGGAAGATCGAGAGATGGAAAAGCTGGAAGGGAGAGGTTCGGCCTTGCCGCCATCGTCGATGAGAAAGATCGAAAGAAGGAGAAAGGGAGTGATCGAGGGGATGGCACACAGTTGAGCCGGCTCGGATACGCAGTCGAGTTTGCTCGGACCGTGATCGAGCCGGCTGGAGGAGGACCCTAGTCGGATGTCTCAAGCATGGAGCCAGCTTGGTTTTCGAGTGAATAGAATTTAATATGTCATGATGTTATATTGATTAATGTTTATTAACATTACAGATCACGATGGCACCGAAATGCCATCTAGCTTTCACCCCTGCCCCTCGATGGGTTACACGCAGTTCAGCATCCGGGGAGCAGTCGAAGCATACTCCGTCCACCTCGGCATCGGCTACTCAGGGACCTCTACCACCGACATCTACTCCATCGATGGTATCTACTCCACCGACAGCTGAGCCTCTACCATCGTAGGTATCTGAGTGTACGTTTTTATTATATTAGTATAACTTTATTTTTTATATAGTATTTGTATACTTATATATTTGCATAATGTATTTGTATTGTGGGTGCATCATCTAGTCGGATATTTTATGATCCCACACGTATGGCACACGTATGGAACCGCCAGCATCAGGTGATGGTCTATTACGATGCAAAGGAGAGGCTGGTAGGAAAGACTGTGCGGGAGATGCATTTCTTTTTTTAGTACTTATGAGGCGATCGGACATCATTTCCATAGAGCCTAGAGACTGGCGTTTGATGGATGCTACCGTCAGAGATTGGGTATGGGAGGAGATATGGGTAAGTACGCACATCTTAGTTATATTTATGTATTTTATATGTTTACACTATATATGTTTGATTAGAATAATTTTGTAACTAATTTTTGATAAATTTATGTAGAGGAGGTACGACTTTTCCAATTACGAGATGGCTCGAGATGTCCGACTGAAGAAGATCGAAAAATTATACTGGGGTTATAAGATCAAGCTCCACAGAGGATGACTCAAGCATCGATGAGACACTCCAAAGAAGCTTATTTCCTAGATACAGGACCGTCCTCCGAGTTAGTGGGAGAGGATGGTTAGACACTGAAGGAGCCAGAAGTTTGAGGTAAAATTTCTAACTTTTAAATTTTTTAATATGCTTAAAATTTTATTTAAATATTTATTATTTATTTGAATACTTATTATGCTATCTTTCATCAGAATTGAGAGAATCGTGCAGCCCAGAAGTATACGCACACTCTAAACCACGAGTCTATGGCCAGTCGTGTTCATAGAGGTAATTAATTCTAAATCTTACTAGATAAATTAAATTCATATTTTTTATCATCTTTCTGATAAATTTATTCTTTGTTATAGCTGATGAGAGATGGAGTGATGCCCAGCCATAGTAAGATCTTTCGATCCAGCCGCATAGATAAGACGGACAGGCCGATGAACGTCGCGATCGAGCGTATTTTTATAAGTATTAAATATATTAGTACATATGATTAGTATTATAGTATTTCTTATAAAATTTTATTTTAATTTATAATTATAGAATTAATTAGATGCGCTCGCGAGCGAGGACCTGGATACCTTTGGGCTTCATGATCATCTGTCTCAGGTCTTGGGGCCCGAGCACTCTAGGAGGATCCGATGCAGGTTCGGATACGTGCCGATGAGCTATTGATCCGAGGTGAGCGTCTCCTCACAGACTTTCGGTGTCATCAGTTGGAAGAAGCTTGAGGAGGCGTTGGCACGGGCAGATCATGCTGCAATACGGATAGATTGGACTGAGGAGTGCGCATCTCATCTGAAGGACATCGTGAGAGACATGATGTCGATGCTCAGCATGCATTTTGAAGTCATGGGCTTCGAGGATATGTTGGCCCACATTCTGCTCTAGCTCCCGGTGACGACGATGACGACGATGATGTAGATTTAGGAGATTTTTGATGCATTTTATTTTTTTAAAAAAATATTATAATAAATTTTATTTGGTAATAAAATTTTAGCATTTCAGAATAATTTTTATGTTTATTATATTTTCTTATATTATATATCTATATTTATTAGGTAAAATATATAAAAAATAAAAAAAATTATTTTTTTAATTATTCAAGATCTATGGCAGTGATTTTATAATCGCTGTCATATCCATGCCAATCGCTGTCATAGGTTTTTGGTGCAAACGGTGCCAACCACTGCATTAGACCTATAGCTGCGGTTAAAAAACCACTGCTATAGATTACCTATGGCAGTGGTTATGTAACTGCTATTATAGATAATCTATGACAGTGGTTACATAACTGCTGCTATAGGTCGATTTATTATAATTATTTATAAATCACTACAATAGGCTATCTATGACAGCGGTTCTAACAACTGCTGCAACAATCATTGCCATAAAGCTATGGCGACGACCATAGTAGCAGCAGTTAGAAAATTACTGTCATAGCCTATGACAGTGATTTTTTGGGATACGGCAGCGGTTCGTACCATAGCTCTTTTTTATAATAGTGTATTCATCACACCCTCCAACTTGAACTTTACTCGTCTTCGAGTAAAAGAAATATTGATATACAATACAGGCTTTCTTCAACATGAGTGTTCATTTAATAATTTTAGAAATAAATAATATCCATCTAAAAAATTTATCAGAGTATGTCATTAGAATATTAAGGCTATCCGATAGAATAGTTGAGTAAAGAATATAAAATTTATAAAAGCTATTCTTGACTCACTCCTATCTTTATCCTTAGATCGTTTAACTCTAAGATGGGCTAGTAGTTTTGCATCCGCACATTCATTCCTTTATTTTTTTTTTAGATAAAATACAGTCCATGTAATATCTTAATCACTTAAGCTTTTTATTTAACTCTTGTAGTGAGTGTTAGGCCAATGACTCCCAAACCAATTGACTTTAGGGTATTAGATGTAAAACACCCCTTGGGCTTACTGACTCGAGTCAAATAGGCTATGGATTGAAACTTGACTTTTTTTTTTAACATTGCCTACTTTTTGACATGAATATCATTGCTTACTTAGACAATGAGATCCGATTACTTGGTAGAAAATCAATATTTTTTTTAATAGAAGAAACTATATGCATCAACATATATCACTTATACTCATAAAAGATCGATTCTCTTTAGATATTAATAGAAAAGCTCAAAAATAAATTTTTATTCTAGACTCAATCTTCTATTAAATTTTATCAATATGCAGTCCCTCAATACTTTCACAACTTATCTAAAGTGTGCATCAGATGTTACTAAAATGTCTAATGTTACTCAAGTTTGACGCATAGTCAGATATATAAATATCAATAAATTTATGAGTGCAAAGATTCAAAGTAAAGTTCTAAGTTTATTTATCCCTTACCCCCCAACTTATTCTATAATGACTTCAATGAGATAAGAAAATAACAATCCAATAGGTAAAAAGGGAGGAATACACCTGATTTGATGTATCTTTGGTTCAGTAGGTATCTTCATATGTTCTTTTTGGTTCTTTCCTCCAACTTACTCAATATTGACTGAAGTAAAATTTAAATAAACTAAAAAAAAAATTTAAAATGCAAGGATCTGGATTGCCTCCCAGGAGTGCTAAGTTTAAAATCTTCAGTCAGACTAACTTAAAAAATAGATCAATCAGGATATGTTGGTTCATAGAGAACCATGGCTTCCTCAATAATTTCAGTGAATAATTCCAAGAATAGTTTTAATCGTTGACCATTCACTTTAAACACAGCACCATTGCTTGGGTTTTTAATTTCTACAGCTCCATGTGAGAAAACTTCTTTAACTAAGAATAGTCCCGTCCATCTAGATCTCAGCTTTCTTGTAATTTAGAATTATACAAAAGAACTTTCTATCTAGAAGTAAAAGATTTTCTAAGAATTGCTTGATCATGGAATACTTTTGTTCGTTCTTTGTATACCCTGGCATTTTCATAAGCTTTATTTCTAAGTTCTTCTAATTTATTAATCTGAAGCTTTCTATGGTTTCCAACTGCGTCCAAGTCCATATTTAATTTTTTGATGGCCCACATAGCTTTGTGTGCTAGCTCAACAAGCAAGTGACAAGATTTTTCAAACACAATCCTATAAGGAGACATTTCTAGGTTGGTTTTAAAGGCCATGTGGTCTGCTCAGAGTGCATCTATAAGTTTTAAGGACCAATTTTTTCTATTAGCATTAACAGTTTTCTTCAGGATCTATTTGATTTATCTGTTGGATACTTTTACTTGTCCACTAGTTTGAGGATGATACGGTGTGGTCAACTTATGGATGACATTATACTATTTTATAAAGCAGCAAAGAATCGGTTGTAAAAATATATCCTTCGATCACTAATGATTACTTTAGGAGTACCAAAATGGGAGAGAATATTTTCTTTGAGGAATTTAATGATCACTTTGCTATCTGTTGATCTATAAGAAATAGCTTCTATCCACTTAGAGACATAATCGACAGCTACTAAAATATATTTATTTCCTAAGGAGTTTGAAAATGGTCCCATAAAATCATTCCCCCATACATCAAAAATTTCAACCACCAAAATTGGATTAAGTGGCATCATGTTTCTTTTGGTGATTCGACCCATTTGTTGGCATCGAGCATAACTTGTACAGTACTCGTGTGTATTTCTAAATAAATTGGACCAATAAAATCCACATTGGAGGACTTTTGCAGTAGTCTTTTTGGATGCGAAGTGACCACCACATACTTGCTTGATCATGACAAAAAGATGAAATACTTCTAACCTCATTATCCAGAATACACCTCCTAATGATCTGATCAGGATATTGTTTGAAAAGATATGGGTCATCCCAAATATAATATTTCATTTAAGCAAGAAATTTGTACTTATCCTGAGTGGTCTAGTGGGAAGAAACTTTATCAATGGCTAGATAGTTGACAATATCAGCATACCATGGTTCAGTGGATACAGACATGAGTTGTTCAGCAAAAAAAAAATTATTAACAGGTGGTTCACTAGATGGTGCGACTATGATTCGGGATAAGTAATCAGCTACTGCATTCTTTGTTCTTTTCTTGTTC
Source organism: Cocos nucifera (assembly GCA_006176705.1). Lineage (NCBI taxonomy): Eukaryota > Viridiplantae > Streptophyta > Magnoliopsida > Arecales > Arecaceae > Cocos > Cocos nucifera. The sequence goes on from QRFJ01000418.1 coordinate 214,190, forward strand.
TTGATTTCTAGATCAAATTTTTGAAGGAGTAAGATCCATCAAATTAAATGCCTCTTGACGTCTTTCTTTGCTAAGAGATGTCTAATGGCTGAGTGGTCAGTATACAGAATGATGTGGGATCCAACCAAATAGGATCTAAATTTTTTAAGGGCAAAGACAGCGGCTAGAAACTTCTTTTCAGTGGTAGTGTAATTAAGCTGCACATCATTTAAGATTTTACTAGCATAGTAAATAACTCTAGGCAGCTTATCAATTTTTTGACCTACAACTATACCTACAGCATGATCAGACGCATCGTACATGAGTTCAAAGGATACATTCCAGATAGGTGGATGAATAATGGAAGCTAAAATAAGTGCCTTTTTAAGGAACTCAAAAGATTCTAGGCACTCGGAGATAAATTCAAATTTTATTTTCTTTGCTAACAAGTTGATCAACGGACGGGTCACTTTGCTAAAATTGGCTATGAACCTTTTATGAAATTTAGAATGTCCTAAAAATGAATGGATTTTCTTAATAGATTTGGATGGTGGAAGACTCGCAATCAGGTCTACTTTGGCCTTGTCTACTTTAATTTCTTTTTATGAAATTACATGGCCAAGAACTATGCCCTCTCTAACCATGAATTGGCATTTCTCCTAATTAAGGACTAAGTGCTTCTCCTTACATCTTTCTAGGATATATCTCAAATGATCTAAACATTCAGAGAAGGTAGGGCTAAAGACAGAAAAGTCATCCATGAAAATTTTGAAAAATTATTCAACCATATCAGAAAAATGTTGATCATACATCTTTGGAAGGTTGTTGGTGCATTGCATAACCAAAAGGGCATGCGCCTATAGGCAAAGATTTCAAATGGATAGATGAATGTAGTCTTTTCTTGATCTTCAGGGGCTATAGGGATCTGGTTATAGCTGGAGTATCCATTAAGAAAATAGTAGAACTCTTGTTCGGCTAATTTTTTCAATAAACGATAAAGAAAAATGATCTTTTCTTGTTGCCGCATTTAATTTTCTATAATCTATACAGACCCTCCATCCCGTTTGGATCCTACTCGAGATAAATTTATTTTTCTCATTCTGGACCACTGTTACCCCAGACATTTTGGGTACCACTTGAACCGGGCTTACCCAAGAACTATCTGAGATGGGATAAATTATTTCATTATCAAGTAATTTCAAAATCTCTTTCTTGACTACATCTTTGATAGCTGGATTGAGTCTTCTCTGAGCATCTCTAGTTAGTTTGCCCCCTTCTTCCAGGTGTATCCTATGTTGAACTATAGAGGGGCTTATTTTTTTAATATCTACCACGGTCCAGCCTATTACTTTTTGATTTTTTCTCAGGACTGCTAATAACTCCTCTTATTTAGGATTTAGGTCTGATGCAATAATAATAGGCAAGATTTCTACTAGACCTAAATAAGCATACTTAAGGTGCTTGGGAAGGGCCAACAAGAGGTGGCCCTTTAAAAACTTGATCCACTATAGTTCTAAGGGTATTTGTGGCAGATGGAGAAGAAGGAGCCGATTGTGAAACCTCCACCTGAGCTTCGATTGGAGGAAGATTCGAGATGGGAGACACCCATTTTGGTAGGTCCATGACTTCGATTACTTTGACCTGTTCCAAGGGCTTAGTCATCTCCGCGACCTTTGACATCCCCATGGAAAAATCCTCTATGAAAGTTAATTTCTCCTACCAAGCACTTCTCTATAGTAACCTCTACTGGAGAAACTGACAAGACTATCCTCAGGCAGCTCCCACTGCTGAATTCACTGGTCCATCCATAGCCTCCATCATCGAATTTGTTGGTTCGCCCGCCAAAAGAGAATTTTCATCCTCCATATTCACCGAAGCAAGGAGAAGCACAGTCAAGGGAGGAACATTTGAAGCCTCAGTAGTGGTAACCCCAAGAACTGAAGAATGAGCAGACAAGGCTCTAACCTATCTCCTTCGGGTCAATGACAACTGCAACATCCTTGCCAACGCAGGATCCATCTTGCTTTCAAAGCTCACAAAGAAAGCTCTAGGTAGAGAAAATGGTAAGTATTGTTATCACAGTTGTCTTCTTTGTTCATCTTCCAGGCATATTTAAAAGATAAAAGGTGAAGACAAAAAGGCATCTTTTGAATCAATCTCTCAAAAGAATCAACAGTCGAGTAGTCTCCCTAATCATGATCATTTTTGATAGCTTACATTGCAAGCTGACATCATCAATCATTAAATGCCAAAAGCACAATCAGAAGTAAAAATGTATGTTACTCTATCCGAGACATTACTTGAGAATAGTCTTTTCGTCTAATTTTTAGACTCAGCACTAGAGAATAGTATTACGGCAGTAACGTAATTGCCTTAGATCGATCAAGCTAGTGATCAAAGTACCTCAAACCAGTATAGAGACCCAATGCACAGAGGCAAAGAGATTATTCTCACACCCTCCAATCTGAAGGATGAATCGAGGCATACGTTCGAGCTATTTTCTTTGACAACAGCTTGTCCAGCACTCAAACCTCCTAAACCATCTCAGACGAATAACTCTTCAGAATACTTAGTAGTTTTCTTTAAGGATAAGCGATGACCCAGCTGTAATCTAGTTGTAATCAAACTGTTATCCACTCCATCTAATCTTGTGAGAATAGATAAGGCATCTAGACCATGCCCAGATTATGCCAGTAGTGGCCTCCTCATTCTAGGAAAGCGGCCATAATATCGAAATAACATGATTAATAGTCCAAGATTAGCGGAACAATGCAATATCCATGAGATATCTTTCCTACAAATATTATAAATCTTGAGGATTTAGGTAAGTAAGAAATCTCTCTCAGAGAATTCATTGTTGCTCTATTGTTCTCTGCTGACTTGAGTGTTGAAGGATCCTCATCGGAGTCAAATTTTTCGACTCGAACTTTGTTTTGCAAGTCGCTCTAGCATTCCTATTCAAGACTAACTGCTCCATCTCTGTAGCTAATCGATTCAAGCAACATACAACATGTATTATATTGAGAAGCATTTTTTTTTACATCAGATAATAAGCCAAGGGCTTGGAAATCAACCTTTTTTTTTTGTAGTCCCCAACTTGGACAATCCCCTCTTACTTCATGCCTATTAGTTAATAGTTTGCATAAGTCTACGGCCAAAATATTTTACATTGAGGATAAATGTAGTCACCCATAAGCTCATATTTGAAGAACCGACAGGTTTCATCTTAGGCAAAAGTATTTTGGATAACTTACTATTGACTCAAGAAGCAATACACTGCCTTCACTGTTCAACTACAAATAGCACCTCCATGCAATGACATCAAACATGGAAAGGCCATTATGAGAATGCACTAGGACTTCTTGAACCTATTGTTGATCATTTTGGTTTTCCTTATCAATAGGTTAAGTGGATCGATGGTTGTAGTTTTATATTTCAATTAATGGCAGCCTCCCTATTTTATTCTAAGATGTTGATAATTAGGGAAGCTTAATAGTGAAATGCAGAGATAGAGGAATTATTGCAAGATTTAGACCTAACAAACATTCCATCTCCTATTTGGTGATAGTTGTCTATTATTGTACTCTAGATCCTCTTAATAAGGCTGCTAGACCATGTTGAAAGTGTTATAAAATTACTACATTCAATCTAGCTAGTAGGTCAATTTGGAGAAGCATATAATTTAGCCCTAAAGCCTCACCTTGAGCCACACAATCATTCTTGGTATTCACAAGGTTGAGAACTTTGGCCAATTCGTTGTGGTCATGTGAAAGAGAGAATACATTGACTCCATTGATGTACAATATTGTTTAAAAGATCAGATGAATGATAGACTCAATTTGTGGCAATGGAGATCTCTATCTTCTAAGGGCAGGTTAACTTTAATCAAATCATTTTTATGCTCATCACTTATTCACTCTCTCTCTAACACCACAATGCCAATATCATTTATTAACAAGATAAATAAGGATATTCAACCCTTTCTATGGGTACATGCTGCTAAGTCCAAGAAGATTCACATCAAAGAATGCCATATTGGACCAAACTGCCATATACACCTTATATTGTACTATACCGATCTTCTACCAGTGCGATATCTCATACCATACTGAACTACATATTGATGCTATAATAGGATCGATGGTACCAATATGGGATCCGATACCGAAATGATGAACCTTGGTTCACACAATCTCTTGGAATGTGAGTTGCTAACTGAAGTACAAAAGTATTCGAGGCATATCAGATATATCCTATAGGGAATGCTCTTCTAATTATGGGAAAAATGATCATGTCTCCATCCTTATTAGGGTTCAACTAATGAAACTAGAATATAGATACTTCATGATGATTGAGGAAATTATATTTATCCTTGGAACATCTCTGGAATATGGAAGGCTATTGTTAAAGTTTGCAAATCCTTTCAAGGTGAATTTATATGGTCTATTGGTAGTGGTCATTACATCAATATCATAACAAATCTGCAGTTTTAAATGGCATCTTTAAGAGATGGGAATACGATGTAATTTGCATATGTTGAAAGGGATATATATGGTGAACTATCTCATTGATAATGATGGTAAATAGAATAGTTTCTCAAACAATGCTTTCCCCAACAAATAGTTGATAGAATTTTATAAATTCGTTTGGCAGTCAATGCTGGAAGAGACATTATGTGTTGGGAAGAAGGATACAAAACTAGAATCAAGTTACAAAATACACACAACCATATCCAAAACTAGCAAAAGATACTATTTGTTATGAGGATAACCGACCTGGGGAGTATTCCTCGGGGCCAATATTTCACGAGCACTGAGGATGACCTACGAGAATGACAATGAGCAGACAATCGCCGCCCTCAACATTGTCGCTCCATAAGCAACATGGCGAAAATGCCCCTTCGACCTTCGGGTTGGATCCGGCATAACCACCAGGTCGGATATCTACACCGATGATTTCGAAAGACCCCTACTAGGGCCAAAAATAGACACATAAGGATGCTCCTCTAACCCCTAGGTTAGAGCTAGCATGACCTCCAAGTTGGATCTATGCTGACAACTTTGAAAGATCTCTATTAGGGCTCTTTTACAAGTTAAAATTGAATGCATAGGTTCCAGCAATTTTTTTAAGCCCAAATGGAACTGGATGGTTCCATCTATTTGATTAGGATAGGATGTCTCCTATCTAAGCTTTTAGAAGTTCAAAACTAGCAAAAATAAAAAAATCGATAAAAACTAGTTGAATCATCAAGTCCAATCCTTTTTTCTTTAAAAAAAAAAAATGATTGATTAGATTTAGGGCTTACAGGCTTGTTGGTGCAGAATCTGATTGACGTCGGGATGAGCTAGAACGGAGGAGGATGAGGTTGCCGTCGGTGATCTACAAAATAAAGTTTCATCTGGAGTCGGTGGTGGTGGCTCTGGCAGGACTCTCCGACGATCAAATCAGCTCTTTTGACCAATAAAAATGGAGTGCTTAGGCAAGAGTTTGGCAGAGTTTCGAAAAGAAAAAGAGAGTTTAGAGCTTAGAGAAAATATATCTGGAGGATTTCTTTTTATAGACGAAGCTTGATTGATGGTGACAGCTGCAGCCGTCTGGCAGCGGGCCGCTCGAGATCTGATGAAATTTGGTATAGAGAGAAAGGTATTGTCAGGCTGATAGTGACAGTCATACCGTCCAGTAGCGGACCACTCGAGGCCTGATGGAGTTTGTCATGGAGGGAGACACCGTTTGTAGCATCGTCTATAGCAAACTGATGGTGATCGTTCATTGAGATTTAATAGCTGTAGTTTGGAGGATGCAGGCGTTGGTTGGTGAAGAACTTCGATATATATCAATTTCAGAAGAGTTCGAACTCCCAAAAAAAATACGACTAGAAAGGATCATCTAGGAGGAACGCTAGCTGAAGGATAGATCCAAAAGAAGTTTGGCTCCTAGAGGAGTTCGATCGAAGGAGAAGTCTGAAAGGAGTTTGGCTCCTATAGGAGTCCGACTGAAGGAGAAGTTTGGAAGGAGTTCGATTCCTATAGAAATTCGACTGAAGAAGAAGTTCGGAAGGAGTTTGGCTCATGTAGGAGTTCGACTAAAGGAGAGATCCCAAAGGAGTTTGGCTCCTAGAGGAGTTCGATCGAAGAAAAAGTTCGAAAGAAGTTCGGCTCCTGTAGGAGTCTGACTGAAGGAGGAGTTCAGAAGGAGTTTGGCTTTTATAGAAATTCGACTGAAAAAAAAATATGAAAGAAGTTTGGTCCGACTGAAGGAGGGATCCGAAAGGAGTTTGACTCCCGTAGGAGTCCAATTGAAGGAGTCTGGAAGGAGTTTGGTTGAAGGAGAAGTTTGAAAGAAATTCGGCTCCTATAAGAGTCCGACTGAAGGAGAAGTCCGAAAGGAGTTTGGCTCCTATAGAAATTCAACTGAAGGAGAAGTACGGAGGGAGTTTGGCTTCTATAGGAGTCCGACTGAAGGAGAAGTTTGCAAGAAGCTCGACTTTCGAGGAGTTCGACTGAAGGAGGGATCCAGAAGGAGTTCGGCTTCCATAGGAGTTCGATTGAAGGAGAAGTGTGGAGAAAGTTTGACTCCCGTAGGAGTCCAACTAAAAAAGAAGTTCGGCTCTCGTAGGAATCCGACTGAAGGAGTAGTACGGAGAGAGTTTGGCTTTCGTAGGAGTCCAACTGAAGGAGAAGTTCAGAAGAAGTTCAGCTCTCATAGGAGTCTGACTGAAGAAGAAGTACGAAGAAAGTTCGGCTTTCGTAGGAGTCTGACTGAAGAAGTTCAGAAGGAGTTCGACTTCCGTAAGAGTCCAACTGAAGAAGAAGTGCGGAGGAAGTTTGACTCCCATAGAAGTTTGACTGAAGAAGAAGTTTGGCTCCCATAGGAGTCCGACTAAAAGAGAAGTTCGGAAGAAGTTCGGCTCACGTAGGAGTTTGACTAAGGTCTGACCGTTGAACGGGTTCGACCGCTAGGAGAAGAATTCTTGATTGAAGCTCTTTCGTGATTATCGGTTGCATTGGACTAAGCATCAGGCTGGACTTCGATGGGAGTAGGATTTATCTCCAATAATAGTTCCCCCACTTTCAAGTTTGAAATTCGAAGAAAGAGAGTACAAAAAGACGACTGCTAAAGTTTTTTTTTGGGCTCTACATCTGTTGAAGTTAAAGCTCGAGAGATATCTTATCTTCAGTAGAGGTTGAAGTTGAAGTCGAGGCTCGGAGGAGATCTTATTTTCAGCCGAGGTTGAAGTTGAAGTTGAAGCTCGGAGAAGATCTCATCTTCAGCTGAGGTTGAAGGAGATCTCATCTCCTGTTGATGTAGATGTTGAAGCTCGAGGAAGATCTTATCTCTAATCGAGGTTGAAGAAGATCTCATCTTCGATTGACATAGAAGCTCGGGAGAGATCTTATCTCTAGCCGAGGTTGAAGATAATCTTATCTCCTGTTGACGTAGACTTTGAAGCTCGGAAGACATCTTATCTCTAGCCAAGATTGAAGGAGATCTTATCTCCTATTGACGTAGACTCTAAAGTTCGAGAGAGATCTTATCTCTAGCCGAGGTTGAAGAAGATCTTATCTCTTATTGACGTAGACTCTGAAGCTCGGAAGAGATCTTATCTCTAGCCGAGGTTGAAGAAGATCTTATCTCCTGTTGACGTAGACTCTGAAGCTCGAAAGAGATCTTATCTCTAGTCGAGATTGAAGGAGATCTTATCTCCTATTGACGTAGACTCTAAAGCTCGAAAGAGATCTTATCTCTAGCCGAGGTTGAAGGAGATCTTATCTCCTATTGATGTAGAAGCTTGAAAGAGATCTTATCTCTAATCGAGGATTGAAGGAGATCTTATCTCCTATTGATGTAGACTCTGAAGCTCGGAAGAGATCTTATCTCTAGTCGAAATTGAAGGAGATCTTATCTTCTGTTGACATAGACTCTGAAGCTCAACTAGAGATAATATCTTATCTTTAGCCAAGGTTGAAGAAGATCTTATCTCCTATTGACATAGATTCTGGAGCTCGGAAGAGATGTTATTTCTAGTCGAGATTGAAAGAGATCTTATCTCCTATTGACGTAGAAGCTCGGGAGAGATCTTATCTCTAGTCAAGGTTGAAGAACTTCGACTTGCTCATGTTAGGATGAGATTCTCCTCTAGTTCTTAACATGGCTACTATTGACTGCTTCTTTTCTGTCATCATATAGTTTTTGCACTAAGAAATAATTATATTGAAATGAAAGAATTTTATTGAAAAAAAATTACTGACAGCACATCCTCAGATTCTCTGTGTTTTAGGGTCATGGGAGCGTTGTTCCTTCGAGTTCCTTTAGACGATAAGTTTCGGACCGGACGACCTTCTCTATTTCATGCTAGCATTCTCAATTTGGAGCAAGCTTCTCTTGGCTTTGAGGCTGAGAGATGATGGCTCATCGAAGTACCAAGCCCCTTCGAGGTAGCATTTATGATGCGGAGAGGTGGCCAACCTCCTTATTGTTCCTCCATCATTGGTGGTTTTGGCTATGACAGCATCCTTGGCCGATTTTCTCCTACTTTGGACTGGCATATGAGGAATCTATTCAGCCAGTCCCTCCTGATGAGCTCCTCAATTTTATCTCAGAGCTGAATACATTCTTCAGTATCGTGGTCGTGGTCACGATGGTAGAGGCAGTACTTGCTTCGATTGCACTTGTTTGGAGGAGATCGTAATTTTTCTGATCTTGATAGCTGATTCTTAATTTTCATCAGAACTTGAGTTTTAGGAGCATTAAGGAGGGTATAGTTATGGAACCTTCTAGAGGGAGGACTTCTTCGTGCCTTTCTGTTGGAGCTTCCTTGATGATGAGCTCGAAAAGAAGTTCAGCTCGCTTTTGCTTGAGGGGAGTCCATGAGTGCAGTCGAACTTCACTTGGCCCTCCATCGGTAGTGGGTCTATTAGACTCGTCCGTCCATCACTCTCCTATGACTTCTTCATCCTTCAACTTGAAGGCTTCTTTCGTACAGGCATATCCTTCGGTCCGAGCTAGCAGATCGACAAAGTCTTTGAGATATTTGTTCTTCAGGAAGAACAATAAATCATTCTTCTGAAGGCCATCCTTGAGTGCGATCATTGCAACAGGCTGATCTAGATCCCAGACCTTCAATGCTGCAGCATTAAACCGGGTGACATAAGCTCAGATGGATTTCTCCTTCTGCTTGACATTCATCAAAAAATTCAAACCTCGGTATGGACATCGACTGCTGACGAAGTGAGCTACGAACTGATGACTCATCTGATCAAAAGAGAAAATTATACCTGACTTCAACATTGAGTACCAGTTTCTTGCTGCTTCCTTTAAGATAGATGGGAAAGCTCGGTATAATATGACATCTGGTGTGCCATGGAGTAGCATCATGGTTTGAAAGGCTTTCAGATGATCGATCGGATCAGAGGTTCCATCGTAGCTTTTAGATCGAGGAAGCTTGAAGTTCAGTAGAATAGGCTCTTGTATAATTCAGAAAGAGAAAGAGAGATCGGTGCGGACGTCGTCATGGTGAGCTGGGGCGATGTAGCTAAGCTCCTCAATCCATCGACCCATCCCTCGTAGTTTCTGATTGAGGACGTCAACTCGATCGTAGGTCTTGGAAGGATTCCAATTGTGGATGGAGAAGGTCCCTTTCAGAGAAGAACCATGATCCAAGCAAGGATCCTCTACTCTCTATTTCTTCTTTCCTAGGGCGATGGATATGCTAGCCCAAGTGCCCCTCCTTGGGACTGGCTCCTAACATCTCGACGATGGATTTTCTGACGAAATCACCATCGAGGGCTATCGCATGGTCTGCACCATTTCAGTGAGGCCATGAATCCACTGCATCAGCAAGTTAAACTGCTCTGGATCTACCATGACCATCGATGAAGATGGTGGTTGAAGCATCGATGATGGAGCATAAATAGATGGATTTGGCTCAGACTTGACGGTAGAAGTGGTAGATCTCTAGGTAGTCGCCTTCTTTGGAGGCAATTATTGAGATCGAGGAAGAGGGTGGAGATGAACCTTGAAGGAAAAGGTCGATAGGTCGACTGAGCACTCCTTCAAGAATAAGAGTACCTCAGAAATAGAGGGCCCTTCCTCTAGTACTAATTCTGTTAGTGTAGAATCTAGTTGACGTTAGGATGAGTTGGAGTGAAGGAGGATGAGGTCGCCATCAGTGATCTGCAAAATAAAGTTTCGTTTGGAGTTGATGGTGGTGGCTCCGACGGGATCCTCCGACGATCAACTTAGCTCTTCTGGCCAATAGAAATGAAGTACTCAGGAAAGAGTTAGATAGAATTTTGAAAAGAAGAAGAGAGCTTAGAGCTTAGAGAAAACATATCTAGAGGGTCTCTTTTTATAGACAGAGCTTGATTGATGGTGACAGCTACAACCATCTGACAGCGGATCGCTCGAGACCTGATGGAGTTCAGTATGGAGAGAAAGATATCATCAGGCTGATAGTGACAGCCATACCATCCAGTAGCGGGCCGCTCGAAATCTGATGGAGTTTATCATGGAAGGGGGCGCCGCCTATAGCATCATCTATAACAGACTGATGACGATCGTTCGTCGAGATTTAATAGCCATAGTTCGAAAGATGCAAGCATTGGTTGGTGAAGAACTCCGACATATATCAATTTTAGAGGAGTTCGGACTTTCAAAGAAAATATAGCTAGAGGAGATCATCCGAAAGGAACGCTAGCTAAAGGAGAGATCTAGAAGGAGTTCGGCTCCTTAAGAAGTTCGATCGAAGAAAAAGTCTGGAAGGAGTTCGGTTTCTATAAGAGTCCGACTGAAGAAGTCCGGAAGGAGTTTGGCTCCTATAAAAATCTGACTGAAAGAGAAGTTCAGTTCATGTAGGAGTCCGACTAAAGAAGAGATCCAAAAGAAGTTTGACTCCTGGAGGAGTTTGATTGAAGAAGAAGTCTGAAAGGAGTTTGGCTCCTATAGGGGTCTGACTGAAGGAGGAGTTCGGAAGGAGTTTGACTTCTATAGAAATCTGACTGAAGGAGGGATCTAGAAGGAGTTCGATCCGACTGAAGGAGGGATCTGAAAAGAGTTCAGCTTCCATAGGAGTTCGACTGAAGGAAGAGTCTGGAAGGAGTTCGGCTCTTGGAGGAGTTCGATCGAAGGAGAAGTTCGAAAGAAGTTCAACTCCTATAGGAGTCCGATTGAAGGAGGAGTTTGGAAGGAGTTTGGCTCTTATAAAAATCCGACTGAAGAAGAAGTGTGGAGGGAGTTCGGCTTCCATAGGAGTTCGACTGAAGGGGAAGTTTACAAGAAGTTTGGCTCCTATAGGAGTGTGACTGAAGGAGGAGTGTGGAGGAAGTTCGGCTCTCATAGGAGTCTGATTGAAGAAGAAGTTTGGAAAGTTCGGCTCCCATAGAAGTTCGACTGAAGGAGAGATTCAGAAGGAGTTTGGCTCTCATAGGAGTTCGACTGAAGGAGAAGTATGGAGGGAGTTTGGCTTCTGTAGGAGTCCGATTGAAGGAGAAGTTTTTGGAAGAAGTTTGGCTCCCATAGGAGTTCGACTGAAGGAGAAGTACGAAGAAAGTTTGGCTTCCGTAGGAGTCCGACTGAAGAAGAAGTTTGGCTCCCATAGGAGTTCGACTGAAGAAGAAGTTCGGCTCCCATAGGAGTCCGATTGAAGGAGAAGTGCGGAGGAAGTTTGGCTCCCATAGGAGTCCGACTGAAGGAGGGATCTAGAAGGAGTTCGGCTCCCATAGAAATCTGACTGAAGGAGAAGTGCGGAGGGAGTTTCGCTTCCATACGAGTCTGATTGAAGGAGAAGTTTGAAATAAGTTTGGCTTCCGTAGGAGTCGGACTGAAAGAAACCTGTGGAGAAAGTTTGACTTCCGTAGGAGTCCGACTGAAGGAGAAGTTCGAAAAGAAGTTCCGTAGAAGTCCGACTGAAGGAGAAGTGCAGAAAAAGTTTGGCTCCCGTAGGAGTCTGATTGAAGGAGAGATCCGAAAGGAGTTTGGCTCCCGTAGGAGTCTGATTGAAGGAGAAGTGTGGAGGAAGTTCGACTCCCGTAGGAGTCCAACTGAAGAAGAAGTTCGGATGGAGTTCGGCTCCCATAGGAGTCCAACTGAAGGAGAAGTTCGAAAGGAGTTTGGCTCTCGTAAGAGTCCGATTGACGGAGGAGTTCGAAAAGAGTTCAACTTCCATAAGAGTCCGACTAAAGGAGAAGTGCGGAGGAAGTTCGGCTCCCATAGGAGTCTGACTGAAAGAGAAGTTCAGCTCCCATAGGAGTCCGACTGAAGAAGAAGTGCGGAGGAAGTTCGGCTTTCGTAGGAGTCTGATTGAAAGAGAAGTTCGGAGGGAGTTTGGCTCACGTAGGAGTTCGGCTAAGGTCTAACCGCTGAAGGGGTTCGACTAGGGTTCGGCTGCTTGGGGGAGAATTTTTGAGTAAGCTCTTTCGTGATTACCGATTGCATTAGGCTGGACTTCGACGGGAGTGGAGTTTATCCCCAATAAGGCTTATAGCTCATGGCAACGATACTTGAGTCCTAATCTAGAAAATTGGCAGATGGAGGGAAAGGAGAAGAGGTGGTTGGCGATGGAGACAACTCATAGGGTTCTGATAACATCTGTTCAGCTTTCGATATGATTTTCAAAACATTGCATAAAAAGCTAGAATCTTTATCCCTCACCCCCTCCCCACCAAATCCAAGAACTCAATGATGTTGTAAGAGGCATTGAAATTTTCTACCAATCATGGCTCACTTCAAGAATGTAAGCCTTCCATCAATCTATCATCTTTCCCTCTATCTTCTCATGCTAATGCAGTCTAATTTGCATGAGTTTTATAAAAGAAGTTTAGTTTGATTGAAAAATGAAAAGAAAGTGTGCATGTTGTAGCTAATGCTAGTGAGAAAGTTTATAAGGTAATTAATGTAATTTTAAGATTAATAGAAGAGGTATCTATTATCTATTATATATATAATAATACTCTATGAAGAAGTACTATGATATTACCATCTCAGCATCTTGGATGATTTTAGTTATGCCGTGTGAAACTTAAATCTATTATATATATAACAATACTTTGTGGAGAAGTATTATGGTATTGCCACCTCAGCATCTCAGATGATTTTAATTGTGTCATATGAAACTTAAATATTATTTTTAAATAATAATAAAATAATATTTTAAAAAATTTTAAAAAAATTAAAAATAAAAATGAAAGAGGGATAAGAGATCAAAAATATTTTAAAAAAATATTATTTTTTTAAAAAAATACTCTATGAAGAATCATTATGGTATTGTCATCTCAACATCTCAGATGACTTTAATTATGCTACGTGAAATTAAAATATTATTTTAAATAATAATAAAATAATATTTTAAAAAATTAAAAAAATATTTTAAAAATAAAAGTAGGAGAAGGATAAGAGATGAAAAATATTTTTTAAAAAAATATTATTTTTTTAAATAATATATTATAAATATAATAATAATATTTGATAATATTAATTTATTATTATTTTAAAAAAATAATATATTATTTTTTAATTTTAAAAATAATTACATACTAATTTATTTTTTTAAAAATAATATTTTTATTTTTTAAAAAATAATATATTTTGAGATATGAATCGATCTATTGGATCAGATTAGATTAAATCTAATAAATTATCCATAAATAGAGTACGATATTCTCTTAATTTGAAAGCTAAATCTTTACATTTAATAGCCTCTAAAAGTTTGGATAAGGTACAAGCAAAAATGAGAAGGTCGAATGCGATCAGAATTAGTATTTATCGAGAGAGAAGAAGAGCCGTGGTGGGATGGCAGAGGGTGGAGCGACACCAATGGACACTAAGAAGATATGAGAATAGAAAAAAAAATAATAATAATAAAATATTATTTTATAAAAAAGAAAAAGATGAGAAAAAAAGAAGAAAAAAAAAATGAGAGAGAGAAAGTTTCTCTCTCTTCCTTCAGTGGTGGCATCGACGGTAGCGATACTGACAAGGACACCGAGGGATGTGATCAGGATCAATGTTTGTCAAGAGAGAAGAAAAGTGGTGGTAGGATGGCACCGACTGGTGTGGAGAAGGTATGAGAAGAAGAGAGGAGGTAAGAGTGCGATGAAGATCGATATTTATCGAGAAAGAAGGAGAACTGTAGTGGGACGATCTATTATATATATATATATAACAATATTCTGTGGAGGAGTATTATGGTGTTGCCACCTTAGTATCTATATTTTAGTGTCTATTATTTTTAAATAATAATAAAATAATATTTTAAAAATTAAATAATTTAATATTTTAAAAATAAAAGTAGGAGAGGAATAAGAGATTGAAATTATTTTTAAAAAATATTATTTTAAAAAAAATACTCTATGAAGGAGCGTTACGGTATTGCCACCTCAGCATCTCAAATGACTTTAATTGTGCTAGCTGAAATCAAAATATTATTTTTAATAATAATAAAATAATATTTAAAAAAATTAAAAATATATTTTAAAAATAAAAATAGAAAAATGATAAGAGAAAAAAATATTTTTTTTAAAAATAATATATTATAAAAATAATGATAATATTTTTAAAATATTAATTTATTATTATTTAAAAAATAATATATTATTTTTTTAATTTTAAAAATAATTATATATTAATTTATTTTTTTAAATAATATTTTTATTAAAAATAATATGTTTTGATATATGAATTGATTCATTGGATTAGATTAGATTAAATCTAATAAATTATCCATAAATAGAGTACGGTACTCTATCGATTTGAAAGTTGAATCTCTGTATTTAATAGCCTCTGAAAGTTTGGAGAAAGTATGAGCAAAAGTGAAACGGTGAGAATACGATCGAGATCAGCATTTGTCGAGGAAGAAGAGGAGCCATGGTGGGATGACAGGGGATGGGATGACACTGATGGACACAAAGAAGGTACGATAATAGAAAAAAAGAAGAAAAAATTATAATAAAATATTATTTTATAAAAAGAAAGAAAAAAAGAAGAGAAAAAAAGAAAGAAAAAAGAAAAGAAGAGAGTTTCTCTCTTCCTTTAGTGGTGGCATCAGCGGCAGCGGTATCGACAGGGATGTTGGAGGGTATGATCAGGATCAGCATTTATCGAGAGAGAAGGAGAGCGATGGTGAGGCGGGTTCGTAAAGGTATGAGAATAAGTGAGGAGACGGGGTGCAATCGGGATTGACATTTACTAAGAAAGAAGAGAAACCATGGTGGGACGATAGGAGAGGGTGCGGCAGCACTGGCGGGCACGTAATAGATATGAAAACAAGAAGAAAGAAGAAAAAATAAAATATTATTTTATAAAATAATATAATATTTATAATATATATAATAAATAAATGAAAATAAAATATTAAAAAAATTTAAAAAAATATTTTTTTATAAATATTTATTGTTAAAAAATTTAATAATTACAAGTTATAATTATTTGCCTCATGCAACACACGAATCTTAGACTAGTTATTTTTTTTTAAAAAAGACTAATAGTATAATATTTTTTGATTTCATAATTATTATTATTAATATATATTTAAATGCTTTTCTAGCTATCAAAGTCTATCATGTTCCCAACAATAGGAAAGCTATGTACGGTATAGAGAAATATTTTATGCACTGCATGTAGTGCAGTAAAAATGTACCATCCCATCTGATTGGGCCACGTAGTTATTATTTTCTAATATGCATTTAATATCTACAATTATACATTTTAGTATGAAATTTTGAATAATAAATATTTTTTTAAAAAAATTATAATATTTTATAATCATATTGTGATGATAAAATTATGATGTCATGTCATAATTTTTATTCCGAAAGTCATAGGAATGATATTTTCATCATTAAAAATTTATAAAATTTTTAAATAACGAAAATAGTTCTATCTTTTTTATGATATCTTGAATGACATTGACATTCTATGCAGGAAGTTATAATTTAACTACAAAATATTATAATTTTTTCAAAAAAATATTTTTATTATTTAAAATTTTAAATAAAAAATATAGATATTAAATACGTATTAGAGAGCATCGTGCTCACACAGATGATCCAATCGGCTCTTTAAAGCCTAAAAGCCAACCCAATATCACCGTTGATCGGGTAGATTTTGGGGTTTTACGAGTTAGAAATAAAGAAAAATACTTTCTACATTACGGACGGTATAGCTCCGCGGATATTGCTCGTGATGATTAGCTTTCACATGGGATCGAAGTAAAAAAAATAATTTTTTAAGAAATTATGCTTCAATTCTATATGAAGGTTAATCATCATAGATGGTATCTATGGAGCTACACTGGTGTAGAAAGAATTTATCTCGATCCGAATGCGCTTCGGGCTAGAAGGCTTCGAAACCTTCAATCTCCCTTGTAAAACCAAAGTTTTGAACCCTAGAGCGGACCGGACGGTTCAATCTGTTCGATCGGGGACCAGATGTCGCCTGTCCGAGATTTTAGAAGTTCGGGGCTGGCAAAAATGAAAAAATCGCTAAAATCCGGTTGACCCGGCTGGATCGGTCCGATTTTTTTAAAAATCGGTTGATTAGATTTAGGGCTTACGGTAACAACACTCGAGTCCCGAACCGAAAAATTGGCGGACGGAGGGAAGGGAGAAGAGGCAGCCAGCAGCGGAGGCGACTCATGAGGTCTTGATGCCGTCTGTTTGGCTTCCGGTCCGGTTTTCAAAACATTGCTAGTAAAAACCAAGAATCTTCGTCCCTCACCCGCTCCCCACCAAATCCCAGAACAACTCGGCGCTGTAGTCAGAGATCAGAAGAGAGTGGCATTGAAATTTTCTATCGAACATGGCTCGCTTCAAGAGTGCAAGCCTTTCATCAATCTCTCCTATTTCCCTCTATCTTCTCATGCTGATTTTTTTCCCCTTCTTATAATTCCAATCACAGCGGAAGAATAAGAAGATGGTCGCTAAGCCACCAATTGTCAAGAATCAACCCAACGTCGATCAGGTCACCGGCGACAAGATCCCTGTTGGTGCAGAAATCCGTCCTCGTCGGAGGTCGCTGGAGTCGAGGCCGTCGAGGTCGCCGTCGGGGACCTGCAAAACGAAGTCCCGTCCAGAACCGGTGGGGGGTGGCTCCGACAGGACCCTTCGACGGTCAAGTTAGTTTCCGGCCAACAGTAATGGAGTGCTCGGAATGAGTTCTGGAGCTTAGAGATGAGGAGGAGAGCTTAGAGAGTCGAGAGTTCAGAGAGCTTAGCCTTGGCGTATCTGGAGGGGTCCCTTTATAGCGGAGCTTAGTTGATGGTGACGGCCATGCCGTCTGGCAGAGAGTCGTCGGGCAGCATGGAGTTCGGTACGGAGAGGACGGCATCGTCCGGTGGATCGTGGGAGCCATACTGGCACGTCGTGGGCCGCATGGAATTCGATGAGTGGGCCGCATGGAGTCCGGTACGGAGAGGAAGGCGCCGTCCGGTCTTGCTGCAGGCGACAGTTCGTCCAGAGGAGTTCGGACTTGTAACAGAGTTCGGCTGAAGGGGAAGCTGGGGGAGTTCGTCTGGCTGAAGGGTCGGCCATCTGTAGAGTTCGGCCGCGGGACGATTGCCGAGGAGTTCGACCGCTGAGAGGCCCGAAGAAGCTCGGCTGGCCAGTTGAAGGACTTCGGTTGCTAATTGGTTCGGCTAAGGCTCGTCCGCTGAAGAGTTCGGCCGCTGAGAGGACTTCATTGAAGCTCGGCCGCTTGGAGTCGGTCCGAAGGAGTTCGGCCGCTGAGAGGACTTTATTGAAGCTCGGCCGCTTGGAGTCGATCCGAAGGAGTTCGACCGTGGGGAGTCTGAAGGAGTTCGGCCGTGGGGAGTCCGAAGGAGTTCGGCCGCCCAGGAAGTTCGATCTCGACGCTGGAAGTCTGGGAGAAGCTCGGGAGCTGACTAGTTCGGCCTGCTGGAAGGAGCTCGGCCGCTGGGAGTTCGGCTGAAGCCCATCTGCCGAAGCTCTTCCGCGGCTACTGGTTACATTCGGCTGAGCGTCGGGCCGGACTTCGGCAGGAGCGAAATTTATCCCCAACAATCCCCAAGAGCTTCGTCTTCTGCAGGGGCAAGCTTCCGGGCTCTCTTAAACAACTCGAACTCGATCTCCGAAAGCTCATGCTCCCCTACACCGCTCTCAAATTGAGAGTACCTTCCTCTCTCTTCTCTCTCATCTATTTCCCATATAAAATTTTGCCGACTTTGTCTCATTAATTTGCCCGGTTCGCCGGGGCAGGAGAACAAACGGAATAACCTCAAGGACTTCTTGAACGTCGCCAGGCCGATGGGCGTCACTCATTTTCTAATACTATCGAATCCGAAGAGCGTTCCCCACCTGCGCGTCGCGAGGACGCCTCAAGGCCCGACGCTTACCTTTCAAATTCATGAGCATGCGCAGGCAGCCGATGTTGCTCGGTCGTAGGCTCGTCCGGGCTGCCCCCAAGAACTCTTCAAACACTCTCCTCTGGTAATTTTCTGTTAAATAATACAACTTTTCGGAAAGTGAAGCTCTTTTTGATGAAACTAGTAATTTATTGGTCTATAGCTTATTGGATATGTGTAGATATCAGCCAATTTGTGCCTCTGGTATTGATATATGATTGTATGTGTGATAGATTGTACTCTCTGGATTTGGGGGTGGAGGTCAACATTTGAAGCTGACGACTATTATGTTTCAGAATATATTTCCAGTTATTGATATAAATACCGTGAGTGTCAGAGGAATATCCTTCACCAGTAGTTTTATGTTTTGTATTGTTTTAATGCCAATTCTTTTAGAATCAATTTCTTGAGGTATTTGGATATCTATGTATTGTTGTTTTGTGCATTGCAGGTCAACCTTTCAGCGTGTCAGAGGATTGTGTTGTTAAATTACAACAGTGAGACGAAGCTTATTGATTTCCGGCATTATACCATTAGGTTACAACCAGTTGTTGTCTCCTGTAGGATAAGAAAGTTCGTGCAGAGCCATCAAGTACCGGACTTGAGGGGTCTTCAAGATGTCAGCGACTTTGTGACCAAGTAAGGGTTGATATATCATTTTCATTTTCCTGTGTGAATTGTAAGAACGTCAATATGTCGAACAAGGCAGGACGGAACATAATTATTTACTAACTTGTCGATTAACCAAATCTCCTTAAGTGCTCTACTTTATGCAACATTGGAGAATGCAAGCTCCTCAAGCTGGAATGCCCTTTCAGTATTTTGGATGATGCTCGATTAATGTAATTTGAGCTATAGTTGTTTATAACTGTATTGACATTGTAAGCTGTAAGTAGGATTGCGGCATGGATGCATGTAAACAACTTGACTCCCTTGTATCCTAATAAATCATAAAAAATGTTAAAAAAGAAAGGAGTTTGGTAAAAGAAAGAAAATATCTTTAGTTGTAAATATTAAAGTTTGTTATTGACATGGTTCTGATATGTATGGAAGTTTTTGAAGAGAGCTTTAGATTTTTCATTTTTTCTTTTTCATTTTTTTATTTTTTGGATCTACTTAAAAGAACTTCAAGGGAATGCTGATATCTTCTTCTTCCAAATATATTAAATGTTGCAAATTCTATTGTCCCCAAGATGTTACTTGTTCTTGTCTCTATTATTGAAGGATATCCTATTATTTTAGGATATCCTACCTTAATCTATGTGCTGATCCAATCAAGTTTATGTATGTTTTGCATCTTTGAAGAGCTGGTTATGGATCAGAAAGTGAAGCAGACGAAGAAACAGTGACAGTAAGTCTAGCAAGCAATCTTGGCAGGGTAAATCGTGCAGCTACTAAAAGTGCTGTCAAACTCCAGGAGATTGGACCTAGGATGACACTTCGTTTATTTAAAATTGAAGAAGGGTTATGTTCGGGAGGTGTCATATTTACTGAGTTTGGTAAGTTACTCAAATATAACTTTTAATTGATATCAGAAACTATAAAAGATAATGCATTGTATTTATTATTTGTTTAATTGATATCAGAACCTATAAAAGATAATGCATTTTATTTATTATTTATCCAACGTTATGAAATTATAATGTGTTTCTGTTATAAAAAAGCATTTTTGGTCAACAACATTCCATACATTCCTACTATAGTGTTAGATGCTTTTTGTTTGTTATATGCTTATACCTATCTTTTGTACTTATTTTGGGTGATAGCTTGGTGAACACTTTCCTAGGATTTACTAGAACATGCTTGGGTATAAGTCTTCTGTACTAAGTCGGTTGTGCCTAAATGCTCATGTTAACGGTATATGTGCCAGTCCTAATATAGCAGCTGGTATGGTGCTGCTCATGATGACAATGTTATCATCATTGGTCTTAGATGTAATTGAGAGGGAGAGTTTTTCTTTGAACTATCCTCATTTTACTAATTTGCACTCTATGCACACGTGTGTGCCACTGAAGTAAGGAAAAGTGCTCAAAAGCCTTAAGCAATTAGAAAACAATTTTGACCAAAAAGTCCACTTTGCCTTGATACGACATATTCATCAAGTCTTTTGGACCATTTCCACACCCAAATTATTTAGGCCTTCCTTTTTCTCTGTGCCAGTGTTTTAAAAGGCAGCTGTGATATGCAAGCGGTCAAGGGACTGCATAATGCATATGCAGTTACTATCTTTGAACTATTTAAAAATAAATAGAATATATTAAGTACAAAAAAAACAATAATGATGATAATATGTTTCTTTATGTATAGATAATGACAAAATCAATAATAGCAACTAACAACTAGTGCTTATTAGTGCTTTTTATTTAGCATTATTACTACCCGTGTGGCCATATTAGGCCCACTTGAAACCCATATCAAACCTAACCATCAGCTTGAACCCGTTTCACCTACAGGGGTTCGTGTAAGAGTAGGCTATATATGTAGCTCTAATATGTTTAGTAAACTCATATTTGCAGTTGTATAATACTAAGCATGCCACATATAAGGCCGAGCAATGCTAAGCGAACCACCTTGTTGGTCCATATGCGGTACAATCACATATAGTTCATATTTGATGATATGCACCATATTTTAAAACATTGCTATATGCGGAACAATGCTCAGCACTTTTGGCTTCCCTGTATGCATCTGTACAATGAAAAATGAAAGGTATCTCTATTGAGTATGATAAGAAATGGTTGGTCTGATTGATTTTGACAAAAAGGTCCTTGCTGCCTTGTAGCATTATAACTTTGTCCAGGTTTTTCAATGAAACCTTTTAGTCTGGAAATTCTATATTTGGCTTTCATCATTTTATTCTGATTCCAAGCTGATGTGCATCTAAATAGGGAGTCTTTAACATCTATCATGTTGTGATGGTTGTCACAAGTGAGAAAAACAGTCTTCATTATGGCTGATCTTGAAGAATGAATTCCACTTAATTTGTATAATGTTTTGGGGGCAGATTAGAAAATTTTTCTGTTAAAAAAAAGTTTATCCTCTGCTTCCATGGGCCTTGTTTTGGAGTCTTGTGGCTTAGTTTCTCGTATTTAATATTCAAGTCATCCTTTTGTTTCCCTCATGTAGTAGCCATCCCAACTCTGTACCCCATTATCACAGTCCTCAACAAATTAGATGTTTTGCCTTGAAAAAAGTTTTGCATGCACTGTGGTTTCTTTCTGTATGTTGCAGATTGGGTAGCATGTGACAGTACAAGGACCAAAACTTGTGCTGATATCTCTGTTATGCTTCCAAGAGTTCATCTTGATAGAGATAACGGCCACTGAAAATGCCTTGATCCAGTGTTTCTGTCAGAACTCGTTTTATTCTTATCAGAAGTTGGAGGCTGTACCCCTGGGTGTTAGGGAATGACGTATCTTTGTCATAATATTAATTGTCTCCTTAAAGAACCAGTGGAGATCAAAATTGCAGATGACAAGGCTATTAGTAAGGTCTTTGATTTTACTGCTAGTTAGGCCATGAAGCGTTTGTAAGGGCATAATAGGCTGTCTACAGAAAGCTCATAAAACTAGGAATAACTCTTGCAAGGATATGCTCACACCATCATCAATGCTCCAGCAGAACATTCCATTAGCATGGGGATGGTGTTAAACCAGCTCCGCACATGCAAGAGGTTTTGCAAGTGGGAGGCCTCCTTCTATAGAAGTGTGTTAGCTTAGCATATCTCCTGGACCACATAAACCCATTTTTCATGATAATGTACCATCAAACTTAACTTTGAAAACTCGCTGGTTGCAGGTTTCTGATGTCTGAACCTCCTCAGCCTCTAGGAGCACTTTCTCAGTCCATGAGGTGAATTTTTTTGTTCCTCATGGTCTTGCCACTGGAGGAAAATTGTCTTTTTTCCGCAACTGATATACAACTTTTTATAGGAATTGAAGGACATGAAATATCTGGGAATAGCATTTACTGCACCTAGAATGAGGTTATATGACCAACTAAGGAGAAATGTTTCTTTATCCAACCACATCAATGCAGCCAAAAAAGGGAGGATTTGGCAAGTGCAGTTTAGACAAGTTTAATCCTACATGGGTAATGCTTAAGCATGGAAAGTTTCACTTGTCTACCTTGTGGGATCTTTGAAAAGAGAAAAAATGTTATTCATGTTAATGTCTTTTCTGTGTCTGATCAATCTCGATAACTAAAAACACTGTTGATAATAAAAGAATTATGATTTAGTCATAATTTTCAAGGGTTACCGCTATGCAAACATGATACTGTTATGGGTAGCAAAACTATTGTGAACCACTGAACCTTGATGCAGAATCTACAAGCTAATTTGATCCAAGTTTGATGAGATGCTTTCCTACATCAATGTAAGCTATATAAATTGGGCTTGTGGCCTGCTCCAGAGCTGCCATCACCTATTGTATCATGATCAGTATAGGCTTATAGCTCACCTCCTCATATCATTTTTCACATGGATAACAGAGTATGAGATGCTTTTGAGTCAATGATGATTTTATTGCATAAAGCAGATTATTTTGGATGTGTTCAAGGGTACTATTTATGGAGAATGTAAATAGATTTGTTATTTTTCAAACAATTGAGGTCCGTTTACATGCTTTGCATTGTGATGGTTTATTCTGCTTCTAAAGTTAATTCTTTAGCTCATTGTTAAAGCAAGGATATACTTTTCAGCATTAATTCTGTTACCTGATTCATCACTTTAGCATTATTATTTGCTGATATTTAACAAAATTTTCTCCTCTGTTTTTTTTTTACTCTTTTCTTTATAGGGAAAGAAGCTACTACTGAAGCAAATCAAAAAGTGGAGGATGAAGAAGCACAAGAAGAAAAATAGATTCTGAATAGTCCTTGGCAAAGAAAATCTACGAAGGATACCTCAGTATCCAAAATATAATTTAATTGCATGATGAGCCAGCTAAGCCATCCATTTATGATATCTGAACATGAAGATATTTAACCATCCTCTTTTGAAAGAAGATTCTTATGTGTGCTTTCTTTCTATTCTTGGTGGGAAGAACTAGTGGGCAAAAAGAAACTTATGCTGTAAAAAATCCTTTTGGATTATTTTGATCATATGATTCATTTTTATGTGCAAAAGGAGAGTTTATCCAACTGTTAGAAGAGAGGTGTTAAGATCACTTCTATGTCCTTTTGGTGTACCTGATTGATCCAAAACACTGTAGCTAATTGTTGTATTGTTCACAATTTTTGTTGGTACACTCACCTGAAAAAAAAAAGTTTTGGTTGCTGATTAATATTTTATGCATGATGTTATGGTAAGCCTGTTATGTGCTGGTATATTTTCTGCATGATGAGTATAATGCATCTGTATTTTCTAATTATAATGCTTCTTACAACCTTCTGACAATGTGGGACCTCATCTCATGCAGTCCCTATGATCAGGATTGGGGGCTTTGGTGCTGTCTAATGTGGGTGTGTAGAAGGTGCATGTATTGAGCCTGGCTGTTCAGCAACCAAGGGGAGGGCAAGTGTACATTGTTCCTTTGATTTCAACCACCTGAAGAACATTTCCAACTGGTGATGGCCATATCTAGTTGACTAGTTAATCAGCAGCCCAACATATTGCTTCTTTTTTTAATTTTCTTTCCTCCAATGAGAACACAAATTACTTAATGCATGTTAAGCAACAAAAAATTATGAGACATGTGAGTGAGTAATTATACATGTCCTTGTGGTTAAAGAGTTGCCCAAAGGCAAAGGTATTTCTATTAACAACTTTCAATGTAGATTTTCCTTAAAAAGCAACTTTTAAAGTAGACAATTTGATTGTAAATTAATAAGCATTTTGCAAAAATGAACTTGGGATTGCCTCAATGGTCATTGGCCTGCAGTCGGAGGTTCTAGCATCTTGGATTGTGCAGCTTCTAAATTTTAGATTTCAATAATTATAATATTGGTTGTCCGTGGAAAAAAATAAATTACAATTAACAGTATTGTAGGTGCAGAATCTGGTTGACGTCGGATTGAGCTGGAGTCAAGGAAGACGAGATCTCCGCCGGTGACCTGCAAAATAAAGCTCCATCCGGAGTCGGTGGTGGTGGCTCCGGCAGGATCCTTCGACGATCAAGTTAGTTCTTCTGGTCAACAGAAATGGAGTACGCAGAAAAGAGTTTCACAGAGATTTGGGAAGGAGAAGAGAGCGGCGTCGGCCTGAAGGGCGGAAAGATAGGCCAAAGGCACTGCCGCAGCCTGAACCACCAACGGGGGAGGATCAATAAGGAGATCGACTGCCTCTCGGCATCATCAACACTATTTCGAAGGAACTTCGGCGAGGAGAGGCCAGCGGATCCAAGGGATCAGTGAAGAGATGGAGGATTGAATAACACATAACCTTCACTGAGGCAGATGCTTAGGGGGTCCAATTCCTGCATAATGATGCAGTTGTAATCTCTTTAAACATTGCCAACTATGATGTACGCCGCGTTTTGGTAGATAATGGAAGCTTGGCTGATGTTTTGTTTTATGATGCTTTCTCGAAAATGTCCTTACTCAATAACCACTTGGGACTGATGAACTCTCCGTTGGTAGGCTTTACTGGCAATGCCGTACCAGTTGAGGGCATAATAACTTTGGCTGTGACTGCGGGACAACGTCCAAAGCTGGCTAAGGCACATATCAATTTTTTAGTCATAAAGGCTCCATCTGCCTATAATGCTATTCTCGGCCGATCTGGTTTAAATGCACTTCGGGCAATGGTATCAACTTATTATTTGAAGATGAAGTTTCCGACAAGTCACGGGATCGAAGAGGTCAGGGGAGATCAAGCTCTGGCAAGGCACTGCTACTCAATCGTCCTGCAAAAGGAAGAACAATCCAACCCTTATCCTGTTGATGGGTTAGATGTCCGTGACGACTTCACCGAGGAGCGAGGTGAGCCTATGAAGGACCTTATATCTATGCCCTTAAACGATGGAAACGCGGAGCACGCTATATAGATCGACTCCAACTTGAAGGACGAGGTTCGAGAGCAACTCATCACCTTCCTCAGAAAGAATCCGGACGTCTTCGCCTGAGCCCTAGCGGATATGTCAGGAATTGACGCCGAGATCATGGAATATTGGCTGGCCGTTGATCCTAAGTATCGGTCGGTAAAAGAAAAGATGCGCAACCATGCTCCGAAGAGGCAGAAAGCAATCGCAGAAGAAGTAGACAAGCTTCTTAAAGCTGGATTCATCCGGAAAGTTAATTATCCGACCTGGATCTCAAACGTGGTCCTCGTCAAAAAGGCAAACAACAAATGGAGGATGTGTATGGACTTCAAAAAGCTGAACAAGATTTGTCCAAAAGACAGCTACCTTCTACCCAGAATTGATCAACTGATAGACGCAACCTCGGGCCACGAGCTCCTCACCTTCATGGACGCCTTCTCCGGCTATAACCAGATATGGATGGCGTCGGAGGACGAGAAGAAAATTGCTTTTGTTATTGATCGTGGTCTTTACTGTTACAGGGTTATGCCCTTTGGGCTCAAGAATGTAGGGGCAACGTATCAGCGTCTGGTCAATAAAATCTTCAAGAAGCAAATCGATCGCAACATAGAGGTGTATGTGGACGACATACTCGTCAAAAGCCGAGCTTCTATAAACCACCTCACCGACTTTGAAGAGACCTTTAGTGCACTCAGAAAGTACAAGATGAAGTTGAACCCTACCAAGTGCGCTTTTGGTGTGATCTCAGGAAAGTTTCTGGAGTTTATGGTGTCAAGGCGCGGAATTGAAGCAAATCCAGAGAAAATTCGAGCTATTCAGGAGATGATTGCTCTAAAAATAATCAAAAAAGTTCAGCGCCTGACCGAAAAAGTAGCATCCCTGAATCGCTTCGTCTTGAGATCGATCGAGCGATGCATACTCTTCTTTCGAGTTCTCAGGCAACCAAAGAACTTCTCCTGGATGACAGGGTGCCAATAGGCGTTTGAGAAGCTTAAAAACTACCTCGGCTTTCCTCCACTGCTGGCAAAGTCCAAATCCGGAGAAGAATTGTTCTTGTACCTAGTAGTCTTTCCGACGACCTTGGCAGCAGTCCTGGTCAAGGAGAAAGTGGGCGTTGGTTGGTGAAGAACTTTGACATACATCAATTCCAGAGGAGTTCGCACACCTCTCTCCGTAATAAACTCCACGTGGCCCCGAGCGGCCCACTACCAGACGGCTGTAGCTGTCACTATCAGTCTGCTACAGGTGGCGCCCTCCTCCGTGACAGACCCCACCAGGCCTCGAGCAGTCCGCTACCAGACGGCTGCAGCTATCACTATCAATCCACTACAGGCTTCGTCTATAAAAAAGGATCCTCCAAATACGTTTTCTCTAAGCTCTCTTCTTCTTTTCAAATCTCTATGGAACTCTTTCATGAGCACTTCATTTTTGTTGGTCAGAAGAGCTGACTTAATCATCGGAGGGTTCTGCCAGAGCCACCACCACCGACTCCGGAAGGAACTTTATTTTGCAGATCACCGGCGGCGACCTCGTCTTCCTCGACTTCAGCTCGATTCGGCGTCAACCAGATTCTGCACCAACAGAATTGGCGCTAGAGGAAGGGCCTCTGTTTTCGAGATTTTCTTGTTCTTAAAGGAGTGCTCAACAGCGATCTCTCTTCTTCCTCTCTAGAGTTCTTCCTCAAGAAAAAAATGCCTCCCAGGAAAGCTTCGACCCGGCGATCAACGGCCTCTGCAGCCAGATTTCGTCTAGACCTATCCGCTCCTGCTTCAGCCTCGGCAACTCAAGCTCCACCTGTAGTCGTGGTAAATGCAGAGCAGTTCAACTTGCTGGTCCAACAGGTTCGCGGTCTCACGAAGGCGATGCAGACCATACATCGGCAGGCCCCAGCATCGATTCGGTTGGAGCAGGCTTCTCCGGAGCCCCGTGGTCTGGTTTGGAAATGATCGACTTGGGCTACCTGGTCTTTGATCTCCGAAAAGGGGAAGTAGAGGATGGAGGGCTCTTGCTCGGACCATGACTCGATCCAGGGAGAAGCTTCATGCCCGTTTCACTAAAAAATCCTGGAGAACAACGATCGTGAAGATCTCCTGGATCAAAGGCTCCTAGAAATAAGCCGACGAATCGAAGAGCTCCGTCATACTCCCTCCTCGTATGGTAATGATATTTGCACTGACCTTCCTTTTTCTCAGAGGATTATGCAGGAACCAATCTCGTCGAATTTCAAGCTCCCACAGTTTGAGAGTTACGATGGGACTACCGATCCGGTCGACCACCTGGAGGCCTTTCGGACAATGATTTTGCTCCATAGCGCGCCAGACGCTATTTTATGCCGGATTTTCCCATCCACCCTTAAGGGAGCCGCCAGGAACTGATACTCGGTACTTAAGTCGGATACCATCTTTTTCTTTGATCAGATGAGTTATCAGTTTGTGGTTTACTTCGTCAACAGCCGACGTCCGCACCGAGGTTAGGATTTCTTGATGAACATCAAGCAGAAGGAGGGGGAATCCATCCGGGCTTATGTCACCTGATTTAATGCTGCTGCATTGGAGGTCCGGAACCTAGACCAATCAGTCGCAATGGCCGCACTCAAGAGCGGCCTTCAGAAGAATGATTTGCTGTTCTTCCTGGAAAAAAAGTACCCCAGAAATTTTGCCGATATGCTAGCTTGGACTGTGTATTAGCAGTGCTTTTTGGATATGGAAATAAAATTTAAAAGATTGATTTGCATGAGAACCTGTAGAAGCCTGGCATGCCTGTTAAATACTATGACATTACCTCCTCCATGCAGCTTCCTCAGTGACCATCTGAACTTTGAAGTTGTTATCAACCTGACAGTTTGAAGTCCTCTCCTTTTCTCTTTGGAGGTGTGATCCAAGAGCGGACCTTCATCCTGGCAGACACCAACTTCTCAAAGGTTCTTCTTGCCTGTCCTTCTTCCCTCCTTTTTAGAGTATATCATTCTTATTGCTAAATACTTTTCCAATAACTTTTTTTTTTTGTCTTTTTGCTAGGAAGCATTACCAATCTGTTGGTGGTAAGAAATTTAACTCACATTGCTTGGCCACATGCTTGATGGAAAACTGGATACTTCTTTTTGCCTTTTTTTCCTCATTTTCATTTTCCTTTTTCCAACATACAGTAATGGTTTAACAGATTAATGAGCTTTACCCAGTTTACATATCTGTCACTGGATTGAAGGGAAAAGTAACAAAAAGAAAAATGCTTTCTTAAGCAACTGGTATTAACCAGTCAAATCAAAACCAGTGGAGGTGATTTTTGTGACGTAGCCTGTTATGACTGTATTCACAGGCTAGGTTTAAGTATACCCTGGGGGAGCATGTTGAGGTTAATATCATCATAGCAATAAGCATCATATGCCATTGGCCTCATTGAATTGAAAAAAAATTCTCAATTAACAAGCAGAGGCATGATAGATAAGTGTTATCTTGTCCAGTTGCCAACAACAAAGCATTCTATTTCAACATGCATCCTTGATACACATGTAAACAACTGCATTTTCAATTTTCAGCCTTCATACACATATGGTTGAACCTTAAGAAATGTACACGCTCATTATTCATCAACAATAAAGCAACCTTGCAACTTACTTTTCACTTACACTCATTATCATTGCTGGTCGCGAATTACTCAATTTATGTCTTGTGAACGGAATCAACTCACAATATCCTATCCTTTTTACATTCTCTTTGCTTAGTTATATTGAAAAATTTACAACCTGTATCTTCCACATGCATTGTTCTAATGTCTTTAGAGAGGAATCCAGCCCTGTCATTCATGTGTAATGAGGGTAAGAATATTAGCAAGATATGTTATTTGGAAGTGTAATTTTACCATGCTAATAGGCTTGCTTAATGTACCTTTATCAACCCATTTTCACTACCACAAAAGATAATATCATTTGCTGTCAGGAGGCTTGTTATCTTGCTACCTGCTGCTAGTCTACCTGCTTTCTTTTGCAATCCTCTCAGCCAGATCTGTTGGAAATTACCTCATCTAATGATACCCAACAAAACAGCAAGTATATGACAAGATTCATGTTAAGAAATTTTCAATAAATAGGCCTGACAATCACCTGAATAATACTTGGTGATGAGCTGCAGTTCAAGTAAATGAAGTCCTCCACTACTGACATGGCTTGCACATTTGTTCCCCTTTCCATTGCTATTGAAATTTGAGGTTGGCAGCGCTTTCTCCATTCCTAAGTTTTTCTCAGATTAAATAAGTTGATTGCATCCATCCTTATTATGGTTCATATGTTATATAAAATACATACCTTTATACTAGATCCTTCAACAACAGCACCTGCACAGTAAACCCATCCTTTATAGACCAGAATAGAATTTATCGGTTTGTTTTGCATTCTCCAGCTTTTTGTAGGCGGTCTGATCTCTGTTTTATGGTCTGCCATTATATCTACTTCCTGAAGGAAATTTCAGTTACACTTTAAATGGTTGGCCCCTTCTGATGAAAAAAGCCTTGGATGAATATAATGAAAACAATTCTTATAGGCTATGCATTCATATGAAGTTCGAACATCAAACCAACCTGTATGCTTGAATCTGTGCAACCAAGGTAAACTTTGCCCTGGACAACTGTTAGGCATTTAACATGCTTTTTCTTGCACGTAGTCTGGATGCTTCTTGATTCATGGCAGACCTATAAAATATTGCTCTAACATGATGTTAGATTGCATTTCTCAATCATGATACGGTGAAGCACATTTATAAAGAACAATTATTCAAAGACACCAAAAAAGGAAAAAAAGAACTTCTATGCTTGTGGATGTAGCGAACCCTGAAGCTTGAATCTATTGATTAGAGAGTCTGAACCCTGTAGTTCCAAGTGTATACTTAAGTAGCAACTAGAACAGGCTAACCTTTACCTTGAGACCACGGCTTTGTGTAATTACAAGAATTTTGTCACCAGAACTTTCTACTTTTTGAATGGGATCCTTCATCTCGATAACTTCAACACATTCTAATTTCCTTTGTAGCATTTTCCAGACCTGTAATTGAAAAAGAGCTTTTTGTTACTTGTCTTCTTTTATTATTTTTAATAATAAATACTTAGTCTGTTTATATGTCGGGATCAGTTACCCTGACAGTTTTGTCTGAGGATCCACTTAAAAGGCTATCCCCTGGTTCAAAAAGTGTAAAGCAGGTTACAGGCCTTTTGTGGTCCTTGACCTCCCATACGAGCATTGTTCTTTGTCCCTTGATATCCCATACCTGATTTGATTCATTAAATATGTTAGAGTTTCATATTTTGATAGGCATTAGAAGAATTTCTTTTGTTGCATTTAATGACAGATGAAATTTCTCGTTTATTATTTTGACAAAGCAGCAAATATTGTTGGCATAATAAAAAATGCCTGGCTGGTAACATGCTTGATATAATTTGACATCATTCTGAAATGATGACTTTGAATTTCTTTTTTTCATTTTTATTACAGGGTAGCATTTTTTAATAGCAATGAGATCATATGTCTGCATCTGATCAAATCTTTCATCTTGGCTAGTGCGACATACAGCACAATGCTTTTTCCATCCTTATAGTATTTGAAAATATGTGATATTGCAAAGCAACTCTGAACTTGTAAAAAATGATAGCTAGATAACATTCTGTCTCAAACATATCCTTACTTTAATCGAGCCATCTGAATATCCAGCACAAAGCTGTCCTTTGTAGAAAATAAGAGCAGTTGCAGCTCCGCTTCCAACATGACCTACTTCCAGAATTTGTGTATGTACACATGACACACGCTGCAATTGCCATCATTAGATGGTTGATGTGCATCAGTGAGTCAATGACATATATTCTTATTACACAGTAGTAAAAAGCAAATGAATCTTAATTTTAGAATTCAAGTAACAGTAAGATGAAGAGGAAATATGCAAGCATAATTGTAGACCCTTATAATGCGAAACAAGACTATTTGCTTTCATGCATCAAAATATATTTAGCATAAAAATACATGTTTTAAGGATTTCATGCTAATTGACAGATTGATCTGTGCTTCGGAGGACGTTAGTAAGGGTCTGCAGCTAATATTGTTAGAGTAACTACAAAGCATGAAAATCACAATTATATGTACGATCTTCGTGCAAATATTTGCTAAGAGCTCCTTCATTATATATTTCTGTTACTATGTTGGCACCCTAGCAGGTGTTTGGTTAATGCACTGTTATTTTTTCAGAAGACGGGTGAATTATGTATTGCTTTTGCAGTAAGAGCCTTCCACGGTTTTCTATATTTGTGATTGACATATCTTTATCAAGGATGATAATTTCTTTATATTCTTATTATTGGCATCCGTTAGACATTTGAAGGCTTGAAGCTGATATTAGCAAAATAACTGATGTCATAAGGATAATCTGAATTTGAAGTTTAACATGTTTAAAAAATTTGTGATATTCAGATTTCTGTGATTTCATTTCAGAAGTACTGAAATGCTTTCAAGCTTTAATAATGCTTGACAATGTATGAATGATGAATTAGATCAAAAGTTCTTTGATCTTGTCATGGGATCTAGAACTGGCTACTCTGAGTAGGCTGTTCTACAATATGCTAACATCCTTCATCGGGAACAGTTAATTCATAAAAACTGATTCCTCACCCCCCCCCCCCCAGCCCAAGAGTTAGCCATCCTTGATCCAACACTAGTGATTAGTTCTAACCAAAATATCAATCTCAAAAAGTGCTCTTTTCCCATCACTTTCTTCCTACTTGAATTAACTGGGAATTGGCCATCGTTTTGTGTCCATCATTCATAATTTGAGTTAACTATATTTGCATATATCAAATAATAATATAATAATAAGCTAAAGGTATATTCAGGTGAGACTATATTAGGATATCATCAATTATTTAGCTTTTGATATTATAAGCATTCTAGTTTCTTTTCTCATGATTCTATTGGCAGTTATAAGTATTTTGCCAACTACTAGATCAGACAAGTAAATTACTATAAGTACCCTCATTAATTTAAAACAATTGTTATGCTTTAGCTGAGGTATTATATATTTAAGGCATTTATTTGGCTTTCTTGAACAACAGTGTGGGATTTTTCAAGTACTAGAGTTTGCTGGAAATGGTCGCTTATAGAAGCCCATATAAAAGAATTTTCAGTTTTCTGTTTCAAACTATTTTTAATCCTCCATATCTACATGAAAGCTGAGAAGTCTAATGTGTTTCAAGAAGATAGAAATGCGGTAGATGTGAGGGGACTGGAACCTCTTGGCAACGGTTGACATTTTTGCTTTGCCTAATACATTGGTAAATTTGAATGAGAAAACTTTGAATGAGTTTGTTTCACGTTCAAATAGTTTCTTGCATGTGTATGAAGTTAAAAAATAGGTCACAATTTCGAATGTAGTTATCAGACCGTTGGACACATCATATGAAGCCATTACCACTGTGTGGTTATCTTGCAGTGCTTGTTAAGTTTGCCCCACCAATGTTATAATCTCACTTTTCCACATACATGTAACAATTTTTAAAAGTAAAAACTAATTACTGCACTCACTGGTTTGGTAGGAAGAAAATAATCAGTAACTTTTAGTAACTCCTCAGCCATCCATGTGTAACCTGAGAGACGTCTAAGTGATTCTCGTAAACCTTCTGAGAAGTTCATTAATTTCTGTTTTCCTGCATATAGAGAAAATCCAGCAAAGATTACAGTTTCAATATGGAAAACAATATGCTTAATCCAAACAATGCATGACCTTTTGAACCTGCCACTGTGGCATGTTAAAGGAAACAAAGTTAGATGTATAAGTTTTCAAAGGTATTTTTGATGTATTTAGTTGTTCTTATCACCTCAAGGTTCCTATTTCATTAGTAAATGTATGCTGACTCAATCAAATGACAAACTATACAAAACATGGTGGTAATAGTTGTTGGGAGAGGGGGGAGGTGGTATGTATCTCTCGTAGGTGTTACTCTCATAGGTGGTACATGCTGCTAGCTTTTACCTTTGAGAAAATATGTAAATTATCATAACAATAGTAGTCTAGAACTATTTGTTTTTAATCAGAAACTTTTCTCAGTATAATTGAGTTACTGTGACTTTGCTACTACTCTGTGCATGTCTATAACTGTAAAACATTGCATTACCTTTACCAGATGTGTAATTGTACACACAAAGACATGCTAGAATTCGCTCATCGAGCTCTGACCCTGGATGGAGGAAGTGTGTTATTTCACGTAACAAAATCTCACAGGCATAATATCTGAGGCTACTTGGACCCATAACTGCCATTTCACTTCCAAGCCATGCAATGCATATGAGACAATCATGTGAAACACTCTTTATCTTGCTCTGAATTCCCCTTGCCAAAGCATTAAAGATGGAACGGCCAAATTTGATGACACCTTTTGCAGTCTTGGCACTCCATGCATTTCTTTCAGTGTCCTGCATGAATATCATCTGCTATATCAAAGATAGGCATATATGTTCTATTTCAGTTTAATGCATCACCAAATTCAAGCAACATATTATCTACGTTAATGCTACTTGGACAACATGATGCTTGGTTCTGGTTGAAAATAGGATGGATGAAAACTAAATAGTACCTGTAGACAGGGATCAAACCAGTCAACATTTTGGATCATGTTCCTATGATGTACTGATGTCAAACCTGCCCTTTTTATTAGCCATGCTGCTGTATATGGTTCCCCTGTCCAAGAATAAGTCCCACCAAGGTTTGAAAGAATAAACGCCGCTAGTGTCTGTGTGCTGCAATTTTCTTCAGATGCGACTGACTCTAGTAGGATTTCAATTGCCTCTTCTCTGAGTACACTCTTACCACTCGAATGCTCCTGCAATAGATTTGTTTCTTTATTGTCAATTCCTGCTTCTAACATTTTTTCTATTCCTACGGAAAAAAACCTTTTCTCTTTCTTGGATCATGCAGACAATTATTATGTTTTCATTTTTTTTAAATAATATGGTTCTGTTATATATTCAGAATACTAATTTAATGAGATATCATATGTATAGGGTGGGGGTATAAATGGTGGGAAAGGCACTTCCCAGTGGTTCACTGTCTGAGACAACGTGAAAATGATTGAATGAATCACAAATCCTTCATGACCATCATAGTGGTTGAGAACTGCCGGATTAGTTTATAGATAAAATTTTCAAAATATTTCATTCTGATCAAAATGCATGTATATCTACAAGGTGGAAAAATGTTTAGAATTTGATCTGCAGAAGGCTTAGATATTCAGTATTTATTTCAAAGAAGTCTCAAGTAACCATGAGAGATTAGATTTCTAGTGAATTTACGATAGACTTTATACACATTTAACACACTTCCATCTTCACAAAAATTAATAGTCTATAATTTGTTGATGGAAATTGCATTTCAATGATGCATATATCTTCATGTGTTTAACTGAATGCTTCAAACCACTGAATAAACTATACCAGCATGTCCAATTGAACCAGAAGATTTGCTGCCAACAGTCGATATTTGAGTTCAGCTTGTTGGATACAGGCCATTAACATGTGCATAATGCTGATACTTCCATGCTGTCGTATCTGATGGAGCAAATGAATGGCTGATGACCTGGAACATCAGGATACTAGTACTCAGCAAGTTCATTAACGTCAATTCATTATAGATGTGTGCACTGTTATGTTTTTGTATTTTAAACTAAAGGCTAATTTTTACTGGGTTGAGTCATACAGCTCATTATTTGGCTAAGATTTGAGGAACAAAAACAGTTTCCAGATAAAACAGAAAGAAACCATAATGGTCTAAGGCCAGCTGTATATTGCTGGAAAATCTAATAGTCACTCCACTCTTTTATGTCTTGCATTGTAACACTAAGCTTTTTTGTATGTGGTTATAAATTTTTGTTGTCATTGAGACAAGTAGAGGAGCAATCACAATTAATGTGGAATTGGATGGTTTTGGATCTATGATTCATGGAAACCTTTTATATAAGGATGCAGATGGGCCAACTGAGAACTTTACACTGTTTGGGTTGAGTAATAGGGCTGGGCATTGAAAGTTTTGGTAATCCATATCCCAGAACCATCCTATTTGTATGTTGACCTTTATATGAAGGTTTGATAAGTTATATTATGCTGCTAGCCTGTATTAAATTTTTTATGTACAACTATTGCAGTATTCTAAATGGGTACTATGATTAATATTGTTATCCTTTAGATGATCTTCTGCTTCTGGTTGATATATTTTGTGAAAAAAATGAATAAGCCTCAAGAAGAGTTGAAATAGTCAAAAGCTAAACTTGAATCATATAGATAACATACGCCATCTATGAAATACAAGAACATGTATACCCAAAAGAACTGAGATCAGCTATTGAAATAAGCAATTCAAAACATATAAAATACCTGGGCATGCGAAGAATCTCATGGAAATATTCAAGTGCAACATATTTGGCATGTCTCTCATTTCTTCTAAGAAGATAGAGAAATGGATCCACAGGAGTGACTTGTGACAAAAACTTTTTGCAATTCCCATTCAAACGCATGCACCTAACAAGAATTGCTGCCAAAGCCACACCTTCTTCTAAATTCTTGTTCATTGCAACATTTACTAGCTTAGAGAGAATTTTAGGAGAACTAATAGCTCCCAAGTGCATGCTATTTGTTACATAGTCAAAGGCAGTTACTAATACTTCAATCATGGCTATTGATGCTGATGTTGGTGTTATAGGAAGTGACAAAGACTCCTGACCATTTGAGTTGCAAGCAACCTCAACCAGTGCTGGTAGAAGCTCTAGACCTTTTATCTCTGTAGGTGATGGATTTAGCAAATAGATAAGAACAGCAGCCTCTTGCACATTTCTCTTCAATGCACTGGCCAAATAATTCAGATGTAAATCCTTTTTCTTAATGTCTTCTATAACTGCTTTGTCTTCTGATATTAGGAGTAAGAGCATAGATACTGATGCCCTAATGACTCTCTCCTTTTTAGAAGTTGAAATGATGTCCAATAATTGATCAAGGATTTCTTGCTTTACTGAGCTATATTTAACCTTCTTCTTAGTGTTGAGTATTTCCCCTATAGTTGCAACTTCCAAATCATCATCTTCACATTTTCCTGGACCTTCTGAGAAACATAGAGTTGAAAATGCCTTTTCAAATCTTTCCAGCAGATCAGTGTGATTATCTTTCCTATAACTTGAGCTTTCATCACTCCGGTCTTTCCCACTGTTTGAAAAATTTATTTTCCTCGCAAAACTTCCTTGAGGAACCGCTTCAGATATGCGATATTTCCTTTTAAATTTAGATGAGAAATTGCTAAAGCATCTTAAGTCATGTGGTGGTGAACTTCGTGGAGGTGTCCCGTCTTCTACAGAACAGTAGGAAAATGTACATGTCTCCACATCTCTCAGATCCAACATTGAAAATCTTAAATCGTTAAGTGAACTATGTGATCTGCTAGATAACAGACAATTTGCATTTGCTTTGCAGATTTCCACATTCATTGAATAGCTTGGAGAATCAAGAGCATATGACTCTGGACACTGAGGAGATGAATAACCAGGTAGGTAGTTCCTATAATGATGGTGATAACACAATATGATACACATCGTATCACAATTTTTAGTTTGGAGCTTGTTACAGTAATAGCTGATGATAATTACTATATAATATGGTATGGACATACCTTTCACCAGTATTGGATGCTGAAAGATCTGCATCAGTCGACAGAATCTTTTCTGGACTCTCTTTACCCTGCATTATCATCTGATTCAGATGAATAGTAACCATTAATAAATAACAGAACTGGCAAACATGCTTGTCTGTTCAATTTCCTCTTATTTTCAGAATACGTCCTTGTCTGATGATAGCAAGGTCGGTTTTTTATTGTAATTTTGGTAATGAAATTTATCATTGGATCCTAGAATCTAATCTTTGCCATAAAGATGTGTATTTACATCACTGTTTTATTGACTCCACTTGCAAGTGAGTTATGATCTTACTGGAAAATAGGTATTGAATAGCAGGCCTTATCTCATCTAATTTTGAGTTTGGTTCTATGGATCAAGTTGTTTTATCCAATCCAATTTGAGAACCTCATATGAACAGCTCTCAAATTGCCCAGTGCTGAATTAGTTTACTGGTCCTTGACAAGGGAGCTTTACACAAAGGAATGACTGCTGAGAATGCTAGAAGATCGGCTGGCAGGACAAATTTTATCTTATAAGCCGTGTGGTTTGAGATCAGCAACCACGGAGCTTACAAAACCTACCCTATTAGCCTATCAGTTGAGGCCCCAGTTATCTTACTTTTATTTTTGCAGTTCAAAGATAAAAAATCATGCAAATTACATTACACAGTCTGTATGTGTATATCTGGACATATGTATGCATCACCTCTGGTTCACTTGCTTCTGTGAAATCAACATGTGAATAAAAGGAAACTGGTGATTCTGACTGGGACTCTTCTAGCATCTCTTGGAGGCATCTTATGTCAAAGCTTTCCTTGTTTTCTTCGTGAAAACTCTTATCCAAAATTGTCACAAGAGAGTTTACATTTTTGGGTTTACTAAAATCTTCACATTCCTCTGAATTGGCTGTGGTGGTTTTGCTTTTTTCTACTTCTATAATTTCTTTCGGTGGATAGACCATCTGAGCCTGCATGGAAAACAAAATCTGAACTGGTGATAAGTTCCTCTCAGCAATTTTGCATGCATAAGTTGTTTAATAAAGCAAATTTTCAGTTGGCTATGCTTATTAGGTTGCTAAATTGAAACAAGAGGATCAGGATATCGAACAAGCTTAAGGGTGACAGACTTTTTTGCTTGTTTCCATGAACTGGACATGTCGAAAATTTTTTTTTCCAGTGCAACTTGCATGGGAAACCATTTTTTAACAAAAAAACTTGCACATGAATTCGATGTATATGGATATGCAACCAACTTGCTTCTCCAACTAATAGTTGTAGCTGGAACAGTGAAAATAAAGGATAAGTTAGTCTAGCCACCACCTTAGAGGAGGAATACAGAATCTTAAACAGAGTATATGGCAGCCTTTTATATGGTGCCAGAGGGATTTTAACAGTGTAGTATGACTTTTCAGTTGGGGGTTAAGTGTTGGACTGCCATATACCATGTTCAAGGTTAGATCATGCCTTATTCCTGAAGAAGACATTTCTCATTTTGAACAATTTTCTTTTGGAAACTAGAGTGAAATGTTTCCTCTGGTTATTTCGTATACATAAATTGTGAAATGAAGAACAAAATCAGGTATGCATTTTCTGGAATGAACCTTCTTCTGTTAATATGTAGTGATACCTAAAGTATAAACTTCTGATGCATAATCAAAATAGGCATGTGATCTGGTTTTCGCAACTTATGACCCTAGAAAATCTGTAACACCAGATAGATTCCATCTGGGATTTATGCCATTTTTCCACCTCCATGCATGATATGAGTCCTTTGAACTGGCCTCAAGGTGGTGATTTCTAGGATCATAAGATTGATCCTCGCCATGCATACTGTTTAGTACTGGTACCGAACCAGTATGTAATCTTATATCGTACTGTCATTCGGTATGACTCTCCATCTCATACTGTACTTTGTAACGACACTATAATAAGATGGTGCTAGTATAGGATCCAGCACTAAGACGGCGAATCTTGCCTCCATTTTTTTTATTTATTTATAAATTCATGCATCATGTTCACTTAATACACTATGATTACCTTAAAGTTCTTATACATCATCCTTTCTTTTCAGAAATCATTGCTCACTAGTTAACAGTCTATTTGTCAATTCGATCTGATTTGAATACTGCATTATTCAGAAACATTCATACTTACCATCTGAAAACTTGCCCAGGTAGGTACTTGTTCAAGGGAGTTAAAACATTTCCTGCTTGCAAAATTTGTGTACCTGCTTCAAGAACAGTGATCAAGGATAAGAACCAGGAGAAGTAAGCTTCTCTAAAATCTCGTTCCATCATTTTCAATGACCAGATATTCTGCTTGCAAGATGTTATCAGAGGCAACTCAAAAGCTGAACTGAGAAAAACATGCATTGTGATTATTGGATTTTATGCTTTCAGTCTTCAGTTCATGATTATAAATTTTTTCAAGGGGTTTCTAAGTGGCAATCAAATTCTAGGATCTTCTGCACTATATAACAACAGTAGAGGAATTATGTAACTATGGTTATGCATGTGATGGATCAACTGTTGAATCTAGAGGTACATATAGTACATGTGCCCGCTGGGTGCCAGTACTGAAAGAATAGCTTGAGTTGTGGCCCTTGTGGGATTTGCTGCCATGAGAATTTTAATGCTGCTACAACTTTTAACAATTTGGCACCATTCGAGAAAGTTCAGAAAAGAAAGAGAACTTTTAAGGGGAAAACTGTTCTTCTTCTTTAAACAACTTATCCTCAATAAACTTAAAGCTGATGAGCGGGTATGGACATGCCCATGGTGCCATGTTATGCTAGTAGGAATCATCACTAGCCATTATAATGATATATGTGAAATTTATCTACATTTAAGCACAAGCCGATACCTGAAAACCAGATTACAGTTTTCAGTCTATGGAATGTTATAGTAAGTTGAATTACTCACTGTTGATTCTGTGCTTCCCTCATGCAGTTATCGGCCACCGAGCATCCCTTAATCCATGGAGGAGTCTCCCCATAAGAAACCACCTGATAGTACATCAACCAGTCCTTGTACCTTCTCCCCTGCTGCTTCGCCGCCTCATCCACCGCTTCCTCCGTGTCTCTAATTGTCACCAGAGATCCAAAAAGTCTTCGCCACAAGCCCGGTGCAAGCTCCTTTCTAACCAGCTGAGGGAAGACTAACACTGACTGGAGGAAGTACATGGTCATCTGCCACTCATCTCTCCTGAGCTTCCGAACCAATGAGAGGTAGAAGTAGGAGCAACAAACTATGTATCGGTTCTCGATTCCAGCTGTGCTCCCATCCTCCTCTATGAATGCTGGTATCTGTAACATCTTCTCGGATTTTGTGAGCCGAGAATTCCTTTCTTCTTGGCAGTTGGATTGGATTGCAAGCTCGATGTTCTCCATTCCCCAGTAGAGGTTCGAAAGGACCGAATGCTGGGAGAATTCAAAGCAACCATGGTTGGATATGGTAAGACTTGAGTTGCATTTGAGCCGGAGAAACTTCCTGGCAGCATGGTTGGAGAGGAAGCATTGAATATGGCGATTAACCAAGGATACTATGGACAGAATGGAGTCTAAATCTAGTCTGTTGTCGAGATGGGAATGGGTGGTGGAAGAGAGTGAAGAACTGGAGGCAGAAGCCATGAACTTGGGAGCTACAAGAATTGGGATAGTGAATCAAGTTTGGAGATAAGACATGAGAGAGAGAGAGAGAGAGAGGGGGGGGGGGGGGGGGGGGGAGGGAGAGGTGTTGTGTGAGAATATGGAATGTGCGATGGAACGTTCGCTCGTGACTGCCTGCAGGCAAAATCCAAAAATGGTTAGGCCCCGCCTTCAAGACGCCACACAACTAAAATGTGACCGTTGCTTGGCTGCCTTCTTCCCGCTGGGAAGGGGAGGCGACTTTTAATTTTTATATTCGTTTCTTTGTCTTCTCTGAAGAAGATTTGGATGGAAAGACGTAGCCTCCTCTATGAAATTATTTCCTAATCATGTGGTTATCTGCCTTCCAGCTCTCATCTTTCATAATTATTTCCTAAAGCAATTTTTTAAATGCTTCAAGTTTCTACCGTTCAAGGAAGTTATTTTTCATGGCTCATTTATGATCGATCTGTTGGCTGATATGATATTATTTGTTCTGCTGCTATTTACGGGCTAGTATTTATGTTTGTCTTATCCATATTGCTTGTATCATGCTGCTCATGTTGCAACAGAAGACAGCATTCTAAAATTTTATCATGTCATGGACAATTTTTTTTTAAACATATTTTATAATTTTTAATTTTCAAGTTTGAGCATTTTCTGGCTTGCTTAATCGTATTCAATTATTGATAGGTAGGGGTTGTATTCACTTATCTTGTGTACGAAGGAAGGATTCACCTTCTTTCCCTGGCACGAAACCACCAATGGATCGCATAATAATCACTTTGAGATCCATGCAATCTGATGAACCATAGAGTTCAGAGTGCTTTGAGATCTATCCAATAGATGATGCCATGAAAGAAGGCAATTATTCTTTCCTGTGAAGGATACAGCGCTGAACCATTCCATGCGGCAGGAAGTAATTCCTAAAAGATTCTATTAGTTTTTATTTGCTATTATTATTGCAACAAACGAGGTTTTTAAGGCAAAAGGCATGATTAAGGGCAGCTCAAACTTCCTCTTCCAGTTTCATATAGGCCAGGAAATGAAGAGGTATGTTTCACTTGGAAATATGCTTCTTGGGTTTTCTTGTTGCTACCATACATTTCACCGAGTTATTTTGAAAGCTAGTAGGTTCGATAAAAGTACTGTCATATTAAATAGATAATAACAGGGATACAGCACATGGTGATGGCCATACAATAATAATGCTATTGCGAATCCAAGATTTCACTTAAATTAAAATTTTCAACCGAGCTTAGGATGCAAACCTCTTCTGTTTAGAAGATTGTTTGGGAAGTGAAAGTGTGCGAGAATGGTACAAATCTCTATGGATGTAGCATCAGGACCATGTTCTCTGTTGTTTTTCTTGGACTGATACGATCACCGTCATGCAACAAATCAATAAATGTAGAAAATTTATAACCACCAGATGGTTGTAGAACTTTTTCTTTTCATGGACAAATTTTACTATTTTTGTAACCTTCATGGATTTTACTTGCAACCAAGTTCCACAAGCTCGAAGTTTGGTTATGGGATTTTCCATCTTAACTAGTAGAAGTCGATACACAATGAGATTTTGTGATAAAAGTTGCAATTCTTTTTTAATTACGGTAGTACAGGGTATCGGATCTTCAATCTTACCTGCTACAGTGTTGGTAATGAGAGTTGCAATTCATGTGTCACAAGATGTAATGGAGGTTAAAACTAGTTCTGCTACAGGGTATTGGATTTTCAATCTCCCGCTGCTTTCTTCCTCTATGGTATTATTAAATTATTAAAAAAAAAAAAAAATGCCTTTCAGTTTTCACGTATTGCAAGGTTTCTTTTTTTTTTTTGTTATTGCAAGCATATTGTTTGGTTGCCGTGTTGCAGGAAAAACCATGCAGCTTAGGATGATTTGGATACCCGACCGTTTCGTGGTGCGATCTGACAGCCACCTGCTATACCATCGTCATCATGAAACAGATGTCTGTACGCTGAAACCTACAACATTCCCGTGAGCTATGCACGGATCACAGAACATCACGCACGCACGGGGAGTGCCATTAGTCAATCATAATAAATGATAAAAAATAATAGATTTATCAAACTGTACTTAATTACCATTTGTTACTCGCACAAAGAAACTATATGTAGATGATTTGCTGTTGAAATTAAGTATCGAGAAAAATTATCATGACATAATGCGGTTATTTGCAAGAACAACCATCCATAAATAACTGGAAACAATTGGTAATCAATAGAGGAGTTACCTAGATAAGAAATTATCTCCTAAAGAAAGTCATAATTGAAGATAAGTTCCCATCAGGATGATAAGAGAAAGAAAGATCTATTTGCATCTTTCAACACATTTCACGCAACAATATTACCGGCAAGCACCCGTTTATGATTCTACCGAGTGCTTGGATTGACGACCACATTCTAAGATTCTAGAATTCAAAAATCTTTCTTGGTGGTGAATATTCTTTAAATTGTCCAAGGAGTGAAAGTTCAATTTGTTCTCACATAGACATGGAGCAATCCTAAACAAAGGTTCCATATGCTTTTACATAGATTTCTAGGAACTCGTTGGTCAAAGGTTTAACCTAGGTCAAGAGGGTCAAGGAGGGAAGGATTGACCCTCCTATACATGGAGTTTTGAGTAAAGTTGGTGATAGAGATCTTTTAATCATGAAGAAACTGGTTCTAAGCCTCAGTTTACAAGCAATTGAGCCAACTTACTCCTTTTATATTAGATTGGACTGGCGGAATTGATCATGATTGGAGTAGCAAAAGATATTCCTCCCTGTTTTTATCATACTATATCGCAATCATTCTTAGTCAGATGCATTTATTTATTTCCCTTCTATTTCCTTCCCATCAATCACTTAGGCAAATTTTAAATCCTCCTGCTCGAGATGTGAAAAATAAACCGGACACCTCTAATCGATCCAAACATGATCCATCGCAACGAAGAAAAATAAAAAATGTGAAAAAATAATAAAAAGAAA
The DNA here is from genome assembly GCA_006176705.1 of Cocos nucifera. Lineage (NCBI taxonomy): Eukaryota > Viridiplantae > Streptophyta > Magnoliopsida > Arecales > Arecaceae > Cocos > Cocos nucifera. Next base: position 257,796 of record QRFJ01000418.1, read on the forward strand.
AATCTCCATATGCATGCCTGATTTTCCAAATAAAAAAAGTTAAATGGACGCGTATTTTTTTTTTTAATAAAATATTAAATACAATCAAAAAGATCAAAAAAAAAAAAAAAATGTCATGAAAATCAAATGGCAAAATATCAAAATGCAACAACCGCCGAGTGATTGGTAATAAAACTCACCAGTACGCGCCTCACGATAGAGCATGCTTGTGGTTTAAACCAACACTAACAACAATGCCAAAAGTGACGGCACTTGACTCTTGGTGCGTTATAAACAACTTTAAATATACTGTTCCCTGTAATCTCGTTCTTCACCGAACACGTGCCTCACTACGATCTGCGAATGGCAGTACCCTATCAAATTAAACACTAGTTTAAAGCTCAAGAATCAAACAAATTCCGTTAAGAATCCACCACCACAGCCTCCACAATAATTCTTTCTCAATAATTTAACGTTTCCCCTCTCTCTGCCCTATGTTCTGTGAAAAAGTGGTTCACAACCTGGCCATTTGGTCCCATCCAGGAGCACTCCAGAATGGCCACAATCTTTTTATCATTGGGTCTGTCATCTTATATCACAAGATGGCTCACAACAACCAGTACGTAAGGCGCGATGATAAGGATATGCCGAGCCCCATTACCTTACTTTTTTGGCACAGTCAACATCACATTCTGCATCAATCACAGCCCCACCCCATTCCCTACATCGATAACATTCCAAGTTCCAACCTATAAGAATCTAGTAGTGATCAGAAAAATACCAGAGAAGGTGCAGTTCCTCGACACTCAAGAACATAAACCACTTTTGACCAAGCGGTGATGTCGGCTATGAATGAAACTGACCTGCATCACTTTCATTGGGCGTCTGATTAGATGTCCTTGAGATCTGCATTATTGACCTCCAATGTTCCATATAATGACGATTTGTAAATTATATGAAAAGGATAATTTCGCAACAACAACATTATTTGGGGATGATATCATATAAGGGAATTGCATCAAGACCGAATCATTTGAGAGCACCAATGTAGAATTAAGAAGATCTCCTTTTCACCAGATTCCCTTGAGCTGCAATTAAGAGCTTATGATCTAGATTAAGGTAATATCAGCTCTAATCATTTTTATTATCCATCAAAAAAGATTAGAGCTTATATCCATGGGAAATCCAACCAGCACTTCCCAAAGTTCCTACATATGAGCCTAAAAGCTTCAAATATGCTCAACCAACTCTGCTTCGGGCCAGAACAAACTGTGGCAACACATGTCATCCAAAAGATTGCAACCATCCGACAGGGTCTGAAATGGTTCGAAAAACACTCCCTGATTGCCTACCAGAGAACAGCCCCACGGGGTTTGGTCAAATAACCAGGATTATGATTTTTTTTTTTTTGCTTCAGTATTTCCCGTAAGGATGGCTCTGGGAAGAACTCGCCTTAAGGAGTGCATCATCCTTGATGTCATCGAGTCTCTGGTAATGAAATTAGGATTTCTTTATTATTTTAGAAACCCTAATTTCCCCGTCTCAAATACTTGGATGCACCACCCACGACTCGAATCCAAAACCTCTAGCAACAAATTTAGGAGTTACCGTTAGTGCAATATATAAATATATTTAGTTAAGCTTAAAGAGCACAATTTGTTTCTAAACAAGAGAAAACAATTAAATGAGAAGTTTGTAAGGTCGAAGTATTAAGGGGTAAGGTTCATGTAAGCTATTGAAATACATTTAAACTTTGAGCCATTCTGCCATCTAGAAAATTAGCATGAAGCAGCCCTCAATTAAAATTCTTGGCAAATGAGCGTTCGTAAGGGGGTCGCCAGATAAATGGACTAGGCTGGATAATTATGTTATGATTATTATGGAGTGAAGATAATAACAACTTTGTTGGGCATTTGTGTGATGGATAAATTTAGATATAGAAAACCAAAAAAAAAAAATAGAATAAGAAAAATATACCTGCTTTATGTAAGATGGAATGAAACTTGCCTGTTTTGCTTTGGAGAAAACGCATAAAAGAAGAAGAAAAAATATGATGGCACATGGTTGTGGAGTCCACCACAGGAGAGAAGGTCCAGCATCCAAACGATCGTATCAGCGAAAAGGAAAACGAGCCTCTAGGAAAAGTCTTATCCTTTTTCTATAGGTCGTACTACGATAACATGATCAAGATTCACGTCCACCAACTTGAAATAAAAATGTCCTCTCCATGCTAAGACTCGTGACCCTTGCCTAAGAAAAAAAACAAAGTTAACTTCCTCAGGCTGTCAGCCAACTTGCCTGGCTTTAGGAGGTCGAAAGGCTTATTCAGATGAAAGGAAGCATGCAATACAATAAAGACAAGCTACTCAAATCTAGGTGGCAGCTGTTCTCAATAATAAAGATTCCTTAGAGACTGAGCATGATCAGGTACCCAGACCTCATTCCATGAACTTTCCATGCCAATCACAATGTCCGACCACACCCCAAATCTATTTCGTAGTTTAATGGGAGCACCATCCTCATTTATAAGCTCGACAATTCTTTCTGTTTCTTGCCACCTTAACGGTAATTTAATGGCCTCTTAGTTACGGTCAAACTAATGGCCTCTGAGTTTTCACCATTTCAACATCCCCCTCCTGATTTGGAGACCAGAAGAATTTACTGCACCACATTCTGCCCTTCTTTTGCACAATCTAATACAATGTCAACGGTAACATGATGAGATAGATAATTGCAGTAAAATTTCCCACCCAAAGGAAGCCAGAAATGGCACCATAATCAAATATATCCCATTTAGTACAAAAGTGTAAGAAACTGCTGTTCCAAATATAGATCGAGCCTAAATGTACAGCTGAAATTTACTATGATGTATAAGCTACCTGTACTAATGGACCAGACAGAACAGCTAGAGAGCCAACAGCCTGTAGGAAAACGGCATACAATTTGGGAGCAACCCTCCACAGTTTCTTCGCTAACGTATCTTTTCCTAGGCACAAACTTTTTTTCTTTTTTTCTAATAAGAAAAACATAATTATAGAAATTTGATCTCCAACTTTCATCCCCATGATTGCTATCTGAGAGAATACACTTCAAGTTATCTCATAGCCTCTTCTCTGTGGGCTTGTGTATAAAATCTCAGTTATCCATCTCATCATGCCATTATTTTTTTGTCTGTGTTGTTTGCTATCTTCCATATCTCGAAACTTCTCTATCAACAATCTTTAGCCCTCAATTTTTGTAGCAGTAGAACCATTTTCTATTTATAAACCAACAGGCGCAGGAACAGTTTTACATTATCATTGGTGGACTAGGAATTGATGCTGGAGATTGGAGAACACGAAGAAGAGGAACCATGTTGATCTTTCTTCCAGTAACAACATTAGATTTGCACATAGAACTGAGGATGATTTTAAGAGTTTGAGGCAGCCAAGGAGGATATAAAAGTCAATAAAACATATTGGAACTGTTTTGTAAATTTCAATCACTAATTTGAGCTAGCTTTGTAAAGCTGACCTCCAACCAAAGTGGGAACCGTTACAACTAACATCGACCGGCATATTTTATTCCAAAGTTTGGTTAGCGAAGAGCGATGAATCTCCTGTATATATTAACAAAAAGCTTCTTATATGAAAAAAAAAGCTTTGGCCTAGAGCCGCAAAACTGTGCATGAGCTTCATTGTTCTTGATGTCTCACAAGTTTTTATCATCTTCAAGACGAACAGTAAGTTAGGCATTCATTTATTACAATCAAGGATTACCAAACCGTGCAGTTCAGGACATACTGAACTAGACTGAATGGTTAGAAGATGGTTTGGCCAGCCGATTTGTACGAATTTTTAATATATAAACACACCCAAATCCTCTCTCCCTTTCTCCCAATTCTACTCCTACGAGCTTCCTCTTTGCTTACCCCTCTCTCTCAATGCTTTGCCGCCTTCATCAACTCCGAATGATGACATTGGTTAGGGTTAGGGTTCCATGATGATGAGGTACACATCTCTCCATCTCACTCTTGATTCTACTCTCAAGAACTTCCTCCCCCCTCGCCCCTCTCTCTCAATGCTCTGCCATTGTTGACGGCTCCCCGACCATGATAGCTCTATGACGATGCTGCTGCTAGTTAGGATTAGGATTCCATGATGATGAGGTACACCTCCCCCTCCGTCTCTTTCTTCTCCTCCTCTCCCTCTTCCTTCCCCTAATTCGGTGCACCTCAACTCTATACAGTACGTACCAATATACTAGTACTGAACCGATTGCTAGCCGATACATCCCCCCGATACCAGCTCAATAAACCTTGATTATAATAATCATAAATATAATGATCTCTTTTGAAGTATTCTAATTCATAATATTCAAAGAACAAAATATCAGAAATCATGTATCATCAACCCAATCATAAAAATTTATATAGGAAACTAGTCTTTTTAAGGACTAAAATCAGGTTTCTTAATAGATCTGGATTTTGAATCCTCGTCTTGATGTGGCTTCTATCAGACTCTCTTCGAGATGTGCCAGATTAACCAGACTACACATCTCAATCTATCGGGTCTATTTACTGATTTCTTTGCATAAAATCAATCAAGGTTTTAAGTCTCAGCATCCAGCGCTATACAAATCATTTATTTTTTGGGTATACCCCCATATAGACATAAGCCATACTACAAGAGCTGGCATAATACCCATACTGTCTTAGCATCGAGGCATGCTAAGCCTCTATATCGTATTACTACCATGCCAGGTCAGCAGGGTAGCCCCTTACCACCCTAAAGAGGGTGTGGCTGCTATGCTGTATGAATTTATTTATGGTTGAATTGACAGGTACTTTGAGCTACATTCTCAAGACTTTCGATGGAACCATGAACAAATAAATGTGAAAGAAATAAGTCCTCGTGAAAGCCGTGATGATAATTCAAATAAAATAAGAAAATAAAATCAGCAAGTCCAGTAAAATAAACTGGAAAAAGTAAACATTATACTGAGGCTGATAATTTAATTTTCTTCAGTTCATTTATTCATAACTTTTACTTCCCCATCCCCTTTTTCACAAAAAAGATTAGTACATGATGGCAAGTGGAAAATGGCGGCGGAGAATGCTGTGAAGAGAGTTCTTATGAAAAAGATGAACAAGAGCCATATTACGAAAGGTGAGTTAAATTTGGCATCACCAAAAGAGAGAGAGAGAGAGAGAGAGAGAGAGAGAGAGAGAGAGAGAATAAAAGAAAAGAAAAGAAATAGTGAACAAACATGAAATCTGCTGCTGCATTAAAGGACAGAGCAATATGCAAATCCATTTACAGTGAGAGACATGCAGTATATTATGATGATCTGCTCATCTCATTGCACAAGTAAATGCAGCAACCATATAAGCTAATTTCTTCAAAATCTCCAAGATAGAAAGAGCGAAGACTCAATTAAAAAATAAAAATAACAGCCAATTAGCTTCACGCAGAACTTCTTAGGAAAATATAGATCAAACAGCTTATGAGTTTTTTGTCCTAAACTTCTACAACTTACAAATGAAAAACTAATCCCGATAGCAAGTTATTCTTTCTTCTGCCCTCGTTGGTTCTGCTAGATAAACAGTTGAAGTGTAAGTTCAAGTAGAAGAATAAAGTATTCCCGCTGGTTTCCTCAGACGAATATAATTCAGATGAAACACCGATATCAACCGATCTGATGCTTAACCTGCAATATTGATGGCTATTACCTTTGACATTCTAATTAGCTCAATTTTGCTCAGTCGACTTAGAGAGAATCTCTTCAGAAGGAATCTCTAGTGTTGCTCCGGCGTGCTCTTTACTAGGCCTCACAACTGCAGTAGAAAATGTAGATAATTACCCCAAAGGGAAATAAGTTTATAGGTGGAGAGGTCAAGCAACATTAAACAATGTTGGTAATGGTTTGAAGCAACCAGGCATATAAATATGCACGAAAATGAAGAGAGACACTAGATAGGTCAAAATGAATGAAAAATTGGAATTTTCCCTTACAGAATATGAAAATTTCTCGGAAGATTTTCAAGATATTACCATGGCAGGAGGCACAATGTCAATTAATATCTTGGACGGCACATACTGATTTTCAAATAACTAGTATTATACATGCACAAGAGAGTGAAACTTGGTAGAACACTAAGGTTGCTCCATTGTAACATGAAGGTCATGCGTTCAAAACATATAAACAGCATCTCTGTATCCAGGGTAAGGTTGCATACATCTGACCCTCCCAAAAACTTGAAATGGCAAAAGCCTCATGCATTGGGCTGCCCTTTTTTGGTATTATATATGTATATTCCATCCTTACATGGATATAAGTTTTAGTTTGAAATATTGGGAAATAAAGATGTACAATTTCACCCACTTCAACAAGCAAAACCAAGATGGTATATGTGGATATAGTACAGAGATCCTCATTGCAATATGTTTTGCTTGATTGGAAAAATGAGGAACCAGGATGCACACCAATGGTTCAGGAGTAAATGTTGCAATGGCAACCCTTGAGGATTCTTTTGATGACACAGAATAATTCAAGAATGTAATAGTTCAACCAGATCATACACCAATGGCATGCATAAATGATTGATTCGCAAATCTATGACAATATCTTACCTTTGAGGTTAAAAATAGCATAAAACCCTTCTTTGGAGATCTTCAAACATTTTTCCCTTTGAAATTGTTGTTTCTCTTAGTTTAGGTCTAATAAACAATGCAAGAGTTCATTCAAGTTGCATCTCTTCACCTAGAGTCATAATTATTCTCTTCTTCCCAAAAATCAGTCCAGTAATACAAAAGTTTTTTTTTTTTATAAAAAAAAAGGATAATAGTTCAATCTCCTTCTATATATGCATGACTTTATGCACATAAAAAAAAAAAATCCATGAACTCGTTGTTTTAATAATTACATTACCTTTGAGTATAATTATTATAACACAATCACTTCTTTAATTGAACGATCAAAATTGTCATAAAGCAAAAAAGCAACCAAGGAAACATTTCTGAACACAATGTAATGCTAAATCAGTGCTTGCTAACTGCACATCATGTTAATCATTCCTTCTAGAGCAGCTCTAGAAATAACTCCTAGAGTAGCTCTAGAAACAATTGTTACATTGAGATCCTCTTGATTCATAAAAATTGTGCTTATTGAACTAGGTAGGGAGCAATAACATGGTTGTAAAGCCAAGATTTAGCTTACATTGAACTTCATGAAGAATATGGCAGCATATTGCTTGCCTTAAAGGAGCACATAAAGGGAGCAACAACAGGCTTCATAAGGTGAAAACCCTAGAAAAGTGGAGAAAACATGGAAGAAAGCAGTTGACAACAAAAGGACAACTTGTAATGAGCTAGCAACCTCCCCAGATAATTATTTGGAGCTATGATTTAGCATGCTAATGAAGTGATGTCATCAACCTTTCATGACAAAAAAAGAAAATGGTTGATTTATGGAATAAATGACACACATAATGATGAAGCTTTCCCCAGACATTCAATACTTGACTTCCTCTGCTCTACAACTACAATGATCACAATTGCACAATTGCGACATATTTGATTTGGCTCTTCTTGTGGTTTGAATGGCTATTCTGCAATAATTATGCACCAAAAAAACAAGTTTATACGGTAAACCATGCAGTCTACACAACAATTACAAAATGTTAACATGGATCTCAAAGACCACTCGATACAATAGAAGAGGTTAAAAAAATATCAAAGATTGGAAGCCCCTAGTAAAGGAGATGAGATGATGAACTGTATGGGAAAGGCAATTAAAGGATCCTCTAAATGACATTCTTGAAAACATTACCATATCTCCATAATTCAGGGTAGTAGTAGATGCCATACTAAATTTAGGGTCAAGTGTTGATTTGCTGCTAGCAACAACAGTGACAAGGACTACGAATGATGGGATTTTGCACCACATGTGGTGGCTAGGCTGTTTTGACTGTGACAATTATCTTCGATTTCCTAGATCAATTGCAGAACAGGCACAAAGTATTTTGATAATGTTGATGCATGTGGTGTGATGAAGAGATTATGGTTATTCAAGCAAGCCCAAAGGGTAGCAAAATAAAAATACACAAGCATAACCAGTCACATTGGGATCCCTCTGTTGGACATTAGAGCAGTCCCATGCAGCAGGATGTCAAAAAGTGTGGACTTGACAGCTAATCCAAGCAGATAGTGCTTCCTCAAAAAATAAATCATGGATAGATGTTCAGTCCAACAAAAAGCCCTGTGAAAGTCTGCATTACCAGTATTGAATTTTTATATATTTAGTCACTAACAGCATTACCATTAAAGGCCTCAGTAAACACCATGCCACATAAAAAAAGAATTTAAATACTAAATGTGCGCCTTCAGGTCTTATATGATACAGAAAATCAACTTAAAAGTTTCCCATTAAGCAAAATCGCAAAACAAGGGCAAGATGAAGCAAGAACTTTCTTGAAGTGTTCAAATGAAGGCTTTAACATATTCTGTTTTCTGTAGCTTATCTGAAGATATTTATATTGAGAATTACAGCGCAAAGTGCACAAGCAGCAAACTGCAGCTGTGCTGAAGATTTAACTTGGCTAATTATGTTAAACTAATGCACAGAAATAGCAAAATAGAAAAATAAAATTTTGTTGGTCAAGATACAAATCAGTGATCCAATGCCATTATTTGCTTAAAAGAGCAAGGATTAACTTAAATAAACTTTAAGGAATACCTGATAGTAAAGTGAGCTTAGGTAGTATTGATGCCATCTTTGCCAACTGACATTTTCCATAAGTCACCATATAGAGTGTGGCATTGTCACATCCTAGGGCTTGCCAACGCCAAAACAATGAAAAGATAAAAAAGTTGTCCTTAAAGTTCCAAAAAAATCCAGATTAAATCCTCAGATTCAAACAAAGAAAATAATAATAAACTAATCTAAACCCAACATCAGAATTTTCTGACCCAAGACATCATGAAATCATGAGTACTTTAGATACCACCAGTCACAATATATCGAAATATATCATTCCATGGAGTTCTTGGCCTTTTATGTTTAGTTTGATGTCCTTATACATCTTTGCCCTTCTCATCCTGAAATCTCAACAAACATAATTCAGTAAAGAATAGCCGAATGAACTGTATGCCAAATAACAACAGTGATGGGCATCGAAGTACCATCCTTAGAATCATTGCATCCTAAAATATTCAGCTATAATATCCAAAGCCCTTACATCTTAAGAATCTTATTCATTTTTTCCAGCTGAATTTTCCTTGAAACTCCAAAAACCTACGCCTCCGGCTATTTTACCACTTGAAACGTTTAATCCGTCACAATTTCACAAAGCATGAGCAGACAAATGATTGACCATCATACCCTGTATCGATAGTAAATTTCTGTGGCGTCGAGTTCTTAAAACTCATAAGCTTATGCATAACTGGTGAATAGTTTGACCATTGTCGAACAGTTGGAACATTTAATCAGCCACCAGGAAAATAATGAATAATTTGAGAATTCTCTCCTAGTCCAAGACCCACTTTCTTCAGCTTTAAATCCATCCATATTTAAAAAAACGACTTTTTAACCACAATATCCAATTCGATGGAAGGAATAATTGCAGAGTTTCGACAAAATTAGCCTGAAATCATAGCTAGCAGCTTCAAAGCACGACCAACAAGAAGAAATCTCGATATTTTACCATAACCTCCGGTAGTGGAGCTGCGCTTGGCTTGGACGATCATGTGGGTGATGAAGTGGGAGGCCTGACGCGCCTCGTCGAGGAGTCGCTTGACCTCGGTCCCCGCCGTCACGCCGCGGTTCTCCTCGAACCTCCGCCGAATCTCTACAGCCGACTCCGACAGCATCACCGTGTCGCCGGCGAACGTCTTCCGTGTCGCCTGCTGCAGCGCCCGGTACGCCCCCAGCGCCTCCAATCCCCCCATCTGTGTCTTTCCCCAAGCTGCTCAGTCCCTGAGTGCATATCCCCAAAAGGCTCATGTGATTTGCCCCGTTTCATGTGCAATTAGAGAATGAATCTGGTCCAGTGATCGCTTGGCGCGGACCCGATCCCAACCGTTTAGCTAATCTATCTGTCTATTATATCTATTATCTATCTATTTATTATCTTCTACGTTAAAATAGTTTTACCACCTTCGGCCACCAGTTGTCAACACGGATGTTCCACCCACCACGCGTCCCGGCCATCCGAAAAATTTTTTGAAGCTGGGGGAGGGGATCTGGAGATGGGTCCGCGAGCCTCAACCTAATAGGCACTGTCATCGCCAGCGGCGGCATCGATGCTGGTGCCTTTGAATTCGGAGAGGCGGATTGGCCGTGATATGGAGAAGGAGAAAGAGAAAGAAGTGAGAAATAAAGTATTTTGATAGTTTAATTAAAAAAAGTAAGATGAAAAAAAAAAAAGTGATGTTTCTAATAAATATAACGATCAAGAGAAAAGAGCTAAAATTTTATTAAATTTATTAATTTTCTTATTATATTAGCTATAAAAAAAATTTAAATAATTTAAAAAAATTATGAAAAAATATAATTCAGATTCTTTCTCTAATCCAGTTTCTTTCTATCTTTGTATTTCGTTCTTATTTTGATACAGTTCATATCATTAGTATCAGAGCTCCATTCCTGACAATCATAGTGGAAAGCACTAGGGGACAAGAATGGAGGCATGAAGTGATAGTGATGATAAAAAATTTTGAGAAGAAATAGGAGCAAAAATAGATGGAATTGCGGAAAGGGTCTGAATTGAGTATGTTGAAGAGTCTTTTGACAGGTATTAGTCTCCAACATAATGAATTAACTTTTAATAGGAATCAGGCTGGGATGTTATAGGCAAGGATTAATCTGGAAGCTGGCCAATCTTGGACTCATGTTCCAAAATTGGACTTTTCTTACTTCAGTGGTGATGAATTGGAAGCCTAATTGGTCAAAGTAAATTACTACTTTTAGGTTGCAAACATTTTGTATGAAAATAGGATGAAATTAGTAGCTTTGCACTTAGAAGGGAAAGCACTATTGTGGCATCAAGGTTACATTCATATTAAAGATCAAGATGCATATGGAATTAGGATAGTTATGTCTAGGGTTTAAGATTTAGATTTGGGGCTCAGGTTTTTAATGATCCACTAGTAGATCTCAAGAACTTGAGGCAGGTTGGGACCTTGCAAGAGTATTTAAACTCTTTTGATATGTTGTATCCAAAAGCTAGTATTAGAAAAGATCAAGCCCTGAGTCTCTTTTTGACTTGATTGGTGGATGAGTTGTAGATGTCCGTGTATATGTTTAAGCCCCAAAGTCTATCAGAAACTTATTCATTAGCCAGACTTCAAGAATTAACCGTAGCAATCCTTCAAAACGAACCAAAATCTATAACCAAATCCATCCCTTATTAGTCTTCTACCACTAGTTACAAATCTTTAATTCATGTTGTTACCATCCAGAATCCAATTCAACCTACTGTATCCAATTCAACCTGTTGTTACTATCGAGAATCCAATTCAACCAACTCTTAGTAAAGAAACACCTATATTAATGTCAAACCCTATCATGTCCAAATTACCAACCAACAATTTCAAAAACTTGAGGTTAACCAGTAAGGAATTAAATGAGAAAAGGGAGAAGGGTTTATGTTTTTAGCGTAAAGAAAAGTATGTGCCTGGTCACAAGTATAAAAGAAGGCAAGTTCTTTTGATGCAATTACAAATTGTTGAAGGAAAAGAAGAGGAGGATATTGCAAAAATGATTTTCCTATTTAGAAGCTGCAGTTGTCATTGAATGCTCTTAGGGGAACTCAAGGGGGTCTAGACCATGTGCATTAGAGGTCTATCTGGTAACCTACAAATTCATATTCTAATAGATAATGGAAGCACCCACAATTTTCTAAGTTTGCAAGTTGCTAAAAAAATTAAGTGTCAATTAGAAGAAGTTATTAGGGTGCTGGTTTGCTGGTAGAAATTGCAAATGGTCAAAACATGTAATGCCAATTCAAGTGTAAAGATTTATCTTGGCAAATACAAAATCAGAATTTTATGATTGATGTATATGTGTTAGCCTTAGACAATTATGATCTCATTTTGGGAACTCAATGGTTAGCTACTCTTGGAGAAATACTGTGGAATTTTCAGACCTTGTAGATGAAATTTAAAGTTGAGAATGTTGAACATGTTCTAAATGGTGAATGTATTCAAGTGTTGAAAATTATTAGTGGGAAACAGCTGAATAAAATGATGCACAAAACTCATCAGTTAGCTTCCATGCCCACCGTTGATTCATGAGGAAAGCTCTTTATTGCATGTTCATTCCTTGTATGCTATTTCAGTCTTTTTATCTAATGAGTAGCCTCTGAACTTCAGCAATTACTACATAATTTTGAAGATGTCTTTGTTGAACCAAAGGGATTGCCATCTAAAATAGTTCATGATCACAAAATTATTCTTAAGTAGGGCTCTCAGCGTGTTGATATCAAGCCATATAAGTATGCAGCTTTGCAGACGGATGCTATTAAAAAGATGGTACAAGAAATGTTAGATGCAGGGGTAATCCAGCATAGCACCAGCCCTTATTCAAGTTCTGTTGTTTTGGTGAAAAAGAAAGATGGAACCTGGCATATGTGCATAGATTACAGGTCCCTAAATTTCCTTACTATAAAGAATAAGTTTCCTATATCAATCATTGAAGAGCTTTTAGATTAATTGGGCCAAGCTGTGGTATTTTCTAAACTTGACCTCAGATCTAGTTATTGGCAAATTAGAATGGATAATATAGATGTCCATAAAATAGCTTTTTGTACTCATAAGAGCCATTATGAGTTTTTGGTCATGTCCTTTAGGTTGACCAATGTTCCGTCAACTTTTCAGTCTCTTATAAATTTAGTTTTCAGACTTTTTTTGAGAAAGTTTATACTAATATTTTTTGATGATATATTGGTGTATAGCTCCAATAATACTAACCATATTAAGCATCTGGAATTGGTATTATAGGTTATAAGGAAGAATTAGCTATTAGCAAAGTTTAGTAAATGTTCTTTTGGCTATTCTCCGATTGAATACTTGGGACACTTTATTTCAGCTTTGGGAGTTCAAACAAATCTGGTAAAAGTTAAAGCTATTAAGCAATGGCCAGTCCCTATAACATTTAAGCAACTCAAAGGTTTCTTGAGACTAACTGGTTACTATAGAAGATTTGTGCAGCACTATGGTCACATTGCTAGGCCATTACCTGACCTTTTGAAGAAAGAAGCTTTTCATTAGACTGAACGAGCACAAGAAGCTTTTGAGTTGCTTAAGGCTGCATTGATCAAAGCACCAACTTTAGCTTTAGCAAACTATTCTAAAGTCTTTATTGTAGAGACTGATACTTCTAAAGGAGGTATTGGCGTAGTTCTCATATAAGATGGCCATTCATTAGCTTTTCTTAGAAAGCCACTTTCTCCTAAGAATCAACAGTTATCTATATACGATAGAAAAATATTGGCCATATTACAAGCTATTAACAAGTAGGAGTGTTACTTCTCAAAAAGTTTATCATCAAAACTGATCACCAACCTTTAAAGTACCTGGTAGAGCAAAGACTAACCATCCCTACTTAGCAAGTTTGGCTTGCTAAGTTGCTTCAATTTGATTTTGAAATCCAATACAAGAAGGGCAAAGAGAATACTGTAGCAGATGCATTGTCAAGATGTGCCAGCCGTGAGCTATATACTTTGAGTACTTTAATATTGACATCTGAACTATTGAATCTTATCAAACAGACCTAGATAATTGATTCAAGTTTACATAGGTTAATTATAGAGTTGCAAATTAATCCAGCATCTTATATTAAGAAGGAAAGGAAAATTGGTGGTGGGAGCTAATGATGCACTTAAGGCCCAATTACTTCAGTTGTTTCATAATTCTTTTCTTGGTGGTTATTCTGATATACAAGCTATCGCTAAGAGAATGTTAGTTATGCTTTATTAGCTTGAATTATGAAAATCAATTCGTAATTATATCAGATCTTGTGAAGTTTGTCAAAAGTATAAAAATAAGAATGCGGCCTTACCTGGTCTACTTCAGCCATTGCTAGTACCTCAGGAGCTTTTCATAGACCTTATAATGGACTTATTGAAGGATTACCCAAGTCTTGAGGGAATTCAGTCATTTTTGTTGTTGTTGATAGGCTAACTAAATTTAGCCATTTCTTTGGATTGGCACGTTCTTATATAGCTTAAGGAATAGCTTAAGTATTCATGAATGGAGTATTTAAGCTCCATGGTATGCCTTGGACCATAATCTCAGATAGAGATCCAGTGTTTCTTAGTATTTTCTGAAAGGAACTATTATTTTTACAAGATGTGGGATGGCGGTATTCTACTACATACCACCCCCAGACTAATGGTCAGCCTAAGGTAGTGAATAGATATTTGGAATCTTATTTAAGATGTGCAATAAACGAAGGACCACATTCTTGGATGGATTGGTTATCTCTTGCTGAATATTGGTATAATATTAATTATTATACTACCATCAAAATGACTTCATTTGAGACCCTTTATGGAGTCTTCCTCCACCGCATATCTCTTATTTTCTAGGGGATTCATCTATTGTAGCCGTTGACATTGAGTTAAGGAATCATGAGGATCATATCATATTGTTGAAGCATTACTTGAATAGCGCACGCCATAGGATGCAATTATAGGCTGATAAGCATAGAAGTGATAATGAATTTGTTATGGATGATTTGGTTTTTGTGAAATTACATCCCTATGCTCAATATTCCGTGAACAGGAGTATCTTTCCTAAATTTCAACCAAAGTATTTTGAGCCTTTTCCCATGATTGATCGAGTGGGAAAGGTTGCTTACAAGTTACAATTATCTTCTGATACTCTTATTCACAATGTGTTTCATGTCTCATTACCAAAATCTACTAATGCTTCAGTTGTGGCTTCTTAGTTTCTCCCTCCTATATCACAGTATGCAGCTGTTTAACTGCAGACAATCTTAGATAGATGTATGATTGAAAGATGTAATGTAGCTGCTACCCACTTATTGGTTCATTGGCAGAATTGCTCTCCTGTTGATGCCACTTGCGAGTTTGTAGATGAATTGGCCTTCAGGTTTCCTTCTTTTTCGTTGACTACTAATCCTTGAGGACAAGGATTCTTGGGGAGAGAAGTATTGATATGGACCAATAAGAAAGAAGTGAGAAACAGAGCATTTTGATAACTTAAATAAAGAAGAGGTAAGGTGGAAAGAGGGGATGTCTGTAAGAGATGCAATGGCCAAGGGAGCTGAGCTGAAATTTTGTTAGATTTGTTGACTTTCTCTATTGTATTAGCTATAAAAAGGGATCTATATAATTTGGAGAAACTATGAAAAAATATAATTCAGATCTTGATTCTCTCTTTAGTTTAGTTTCTGGTGCTTTCTTTTCTTTCTATCCATGTTTCATTCTTGTTTTGGTACAGTTCATATTAGACCAGTCGGGAAGAAGAAACATCTAAGGCACATAGATACCGAGATGACGAGCATTACAGAGGGGGCCGAGTTCATGAATAATACAACGAGGTCGGAGAGATGGTGCTTATTATTATAGCGAAGAAGGGATATCGGAGAAAAGCCAAAAAGAGTAAAGTGGTGGGAGAAAAACCTAACCATCATCTAAGCTTCGCTGTTCGGCCGCTCCAAGCCTCCCACCTGATTCAGACTTCTGAGGATCAGAAAGACGGAAAGAAAAGGGGTAGGGCACCATGAAAATTATATTTTCCTAAATTTTCTAAATCTCTTGATATTACTGAGCGTGCCTCTAAGAAAGAGCCGCAGGTCAATGTAGGAAGACCACTTGGACCTTTTGCTGATCCCGGACTACAACCATTAAACCCCTTCCCAAAACCCATAAAACTTCACTAAAATAGTAAGGAATGACTTCTCTCTCTCGTGCGGCATCCCAAATGAAGAAATGGAGCAAGAAGAAGACCCAACTCTCCCTGTTCTTGGCCTTCTTCTCTTTCTGCATGTTCTCCTTTCTTCTCAACGATCATAACCAGAGAACAACTAGAACACTGTCGGCCTCGGAGAACTTCTCCGCACAGCCTTCTTTCCCTACATACTTCACTATTAACACCTCCAACCCCGAGACCAAGAAGCCGGTTTTAGGTAGGTCGGTTCCCTAAAAAAAAAAAAAAAAAAAGCTTTACTATTTTCTTGATTTCTTCTTTTTTCTTAATGGTTTCGTGACCTGTGATGTTGATATGAGTTTTGGGACGTAGGTTCTCAATTGATTCACGTTGGTCCATTTTTTGAGAGCTTCCCTTCTTTTGTTTTCTAATCGTCCACGATGAAATTGTAATAACTTTGAGTTAGTGCAAAATTTTTGGATTTAAAATTTATTAACTTTTTTTATCGATAAAATTGATTTCAAAATTCTAGATGCCATGCTTTCAACCATATATATTTATATTATATATATTAAAATAAAGGCTTCGGCCCTCCATCCACTATGCATGTGATTTTTCTCGAGCATCATTTGCCACATGTCCACACTTTGCTTCTTCTTCATCCATCTCGTATCATATGCTGTGGCTGGATCATTTGTTGCTCCTTTCGCTTGCAACTACGGCATCTTGTACCATCCATCTAAGCTATGATGTCTTCTACGTGCACTATCACATCGTATCTCTTGCATGAAAGAAATAAATAAATAAATAAATATATATATATATAGACACACACACCTATGTGTGTATAGAAGTAAAGTAGACTCCAGTTGATCGAAACCCAGTCTACGTCCGATTGGATCTCTAACTGTTCGATCCGCATGCATCTTAAAAAAATATCTAAAAAAATGTGCCGACTGAAAAAAAATATAGGTACATATACACATGAAAAAAAATAGAAAAAAACTAGAAAAAAATTTTAAAAAAAATCTTTAAAAAATAAAAAAAAATTTAGAAAGAAAAAATGCCCTGAAGGCGTCTACATTTAAAGTGTAGGCGCCTTCAGATGCCTTTTATTTTATTTTTATTTTTTGTATATTTAATTAAAAAAGTCTTAATGTAGGCTCCTAACCCTCTTCTCCCTCTCTCTCTCTTTCTTTTTTGTTTTTAGACTTTTTAAATAAAAATATTAAAAAAAAGGGGTGCCTGAAAGCGCCTACATTTTCAGGGTGGATTTTTTTTTTCTAAATTTTTTTTTCAGATTTTTTTTTTCAAATTTTTTTTTCAGGTAGCAGCAGAATTTTTTTTCTGAATTTTTTTCAAACGCAGGCATATTTTTTTCAACCAATGCTTCTTTTCAAGCGCACGTTGCAAGATGCGTATGGATTAAATGATCGAAAATCCAACCGAATGTAGGCTGAACTCCGATCGATCGGAGCCCAGTCTACTTATATATATATATATGTGTGTGTATGTGTGTGTGCGTGTATATGTATCTATATATATGTGTATGTATCTATATATATATATATATATATATATATATATATATATATA